>JADLZN010003247.1:0-342714 GCA_018155175.1 Sinocyclocheilus anophthalmus
CATTGAATATATGTAAATTGAAGTTTATCTAAATGTCATTGTACATCCCAAGTTCAATTTATGCTTTATCTGTTTTGTATTCAGTGGCCAATCCCTGTCTACGGATGACCTGCGATTTTATGTGCTTGCTCAATCCTACCGGAGCCAGCTGCACCTGTCCAGAGGGGAAGACCTTGGTCAATGGCTCTTGTATTGACCCCATTGTCTCAGGTCTGAAGCCTCACTTTACTGTAGGGCTGCTCACTTTTTTCATGTTTTTGTGGGTACAAAAGAACATGAAGATTCAATGAAAAATGTTTTTTATTTGTTTCAACATTGTAAAGGTGAGTTGTGCCGACCTGCCTGTGAGAATGGAGGACGTTGCATGGCCAATGAAAAAGGAGACTGGCGGTATCTGCTATTAACCAAAAAAAAAAAAAAAGCTGGTGGACACTTGGTACCTGTGAACTGTACCGTGTTGGGTAGTTTTCTTCTTAATGTAATTACACATTTTATGACTAAATCATAATCTGTTCACTTCTGAATTTTGATAAAAATACAAAAAAAAGCAACAAAAAGTGCTTATTTCTATATTATGTGTCTCGCTGAATATTGAATCGTAAATAAGTGTATCAAGTGCAAATTAAGTTTCCTTAGATTAAACAGTAAAATAAACTAGTATGTAAACATTTATATTTTGAAAATAATAACTGCATTTCACAACAATATGTATCTGCTTGAATTTATTTTTGCATGTATTGTGCGTATTTTACAGCTACATGGGGCACAATCAGTAAATTACACATTGATGAAACATTCATTTATTGCCGTTTCCTGGCATCTAACGTAACCCATATGTAATTATGCAATCACAAGTCAACTGTCATCTAATTAAACAGCCTATATGTAAAAATGCAATGATTTCCAATTACAAACACTTGATTTTTCTAATCTTATTACGAAATCCAGATCACATAGTCAGTTGGTACCCAACACTGCGTGTGTCCTCAAAGTCTGCTCCAATGTTGCATTCAAGCATTCACGGATTGCAAGATTCGAACGAGATGTTACAATGTATAAGCGGTTACAACGTATCATCGCGCTTCCGAACGCGGTTGTCCTGTTACTAGAGCACAGCATGAAACCTCACATTTCAGCACATGGTGGAAAGCCTTGTTTCCTATCACTTAACAAGCAGCCACAATATAATTTTCACCTAATCAAAAAGACCCGAAAGCATAGCATTCGCCCCACCCCCTTCCCCCTTTTTTTTTTTTTTTTTCCTGCAACCACAAGCCATCCAAATGTGCCCATCTAAGCGTGCCAACCAACCGTCCACCGCATGACAGTGCCCTCTTCATCTGAACAATGCAACACACCAGAACGATACGCTGAACGGTATGTAAACGGTGGGCTTCTCCGGTTCAGCCAAATTCCGCGTTCCTCTGAACGCCACTGTCCAGGAAAAATGGCTCAATAGTGTTTTGCGTCCAAAACACAAAGCCGTACCGCCAACGTTTCAGTAAGTGCAATTGTTTCCTGTGCAGAAATACATGTGTACACATCTTAGCGATACTTTAAGTGACTCTATTGTTAGCTGAGGTTGGAGCTAGCGCGGAGGCTTCGGATTCATTTCAATGCAATGCATAAAAAGCTTCCCAGCGAGCGAGGTGTGAAAACGATAGGAAAACACAAACACAACTTACTTTCAGGTCCAATCACAGCACGGCGCCGAAAATCTCCTGGGTTTGAAGTTGCGATCTGTTTTCTCCCCTCAACACTTCACAAACAGTGAGAGAAAAGCGCACGGCGTTTCGTTAGTGTGACTGTCTGAATCAACTAACGTAGCGCACGGCAAGTTGAAGTGTCAAATTACACGGGCTATTCTATTACCACAGAGCCATGCTTGCCGGTTGCTGACAAAATGTGTCCCAGAGTCGCGTAAAGCGCTCGCGCCTTTGGAAGACAGCAGGCGGCGCGCGCAGATGAACGGACTGGATTTACACGCGAGCTCCAGTTGTTTGCTGTTCGAATACTACAACATGTCGTTTGGCTTTACTTCATTATAATCAAACCACGGAGACCACAATGCCTTTCTTTCCAGGCAGGTTACTGATGAATACATAGTAGAACGACTAAAGATATAACATGTATCAAAACAACGCCATATGTAAAGTGCAATTATTGTTCCAACTATTGTACCATTTGCACTTACTAATCTGTTAGTATTTTAAGTAAATAAGAACTGCAGCAAAATGTGACCATTCTTTTCAAGCTCTAATTATGAGTAAACATCATATAAACAATTATTTACATAAATAAAGGCCCATTTTTGTGTGAGCATTAAGCATTAAGTTTATATTTATGCATTTAGCAGACACCTTTATATCGAAGTTATATTTGATCCAGGCTCGTAACTATTTGTTTCCTTTCTGCATTCTTCTGAAACAAAAAATAGTGATTTTGAAAATTAAGAAGCAATCCTTTTACTAACGCATATCGGCTATACTAATTATGAATAGTGAGTAATAATTAATAATGCGTTACAAAATCCCATATTGTTGTATTTCGCCTATCAATCTCAACGGTTAGAGTTATCTGATAGAAATATCCGCCCCAAACACAAACAAAACGCAGCAACCCATGTGAAGTCCTCCTACTTCCACGTGAATAAAAGGAATCGCTCGTCCGTTGATGTTTTGCGATTCAGCGATGGAAAGATCTCGAAATTTAAACAACGACACTGGTTGAGAGCGCAGCGCCAGGCTGGCGGAGTGGTGACGTATAGAACAATGATCTTCCAACAGGGACGAGACACGCCGCGCGCATCTACTGCCCTTCTGCCTGCTCTGCTCTGCTCAGATCTGCTCTGCTCTGCTCTGCTCTGCTCAGCCAATGCTGCACGACTCGACTGACCAAGCGAGCGAGCGTCTAGTAGTGCATCACACGCTGCGCTGCCTCACACACCACCACAACAACATTCCAGCATGTCCCTATGACTTATGTCCTAAAATAAGGAGATATGCAAATATTCTGCCTGGGATTTTACAGCTTGTCTTTTTTTTCTTCTCCTGACAGGAGCAAAGCAAATTGCTCAATATGACAAGCAGTTTTATTGTTTTTAATATAGTCACATTCTGAGTTCTATAACTTTTCTATACAGTAATTAAAGCAGTTTATATATCTGCAATGAAACTGTGTAAATTAATTTGTCAAAAGAATACAATCTACATCACTGTTTGCAGAATTAAAAGAAACGACTTGTTCAAAAGTCGTGTTGCATACTTGTTCAAAATAATTATGAGATCCATCACCACCCCATTTCACTTTAAACATTGCAATTCAATATAGTAAAGAATAATTTTAATTGAAAGCAAACATTGAAATACATAAAACATAATATACAGTGTATGTCGCAAGTGCACATTTTTATTAGCATGTAGAAGTTGTGTGAATGTTTCAAACCAAATTGAGAGAAACTGCTTATTTATATGATCCCACGTCTGTCACCCATTCAGTGTTATTTTGGTATTCATATTTTTAATTTGTATTAATATTTTTTTGTTTTCATTTTAATTGTAGTCAAAGTTTTTGTAATTCTGGTGTTTTGTCATTTTTTATCATTTTATACATGTTTAAAGTTTTTCGTTTCAATTTTATTTACTGCAGTAAGTTAAACTAAATTAGTTCAATAAAGTGTTTTATAAGTTTATCAGTTAGTGTTTTTTTTCCAAGTGACACTTTTTTTAATGGTTTTAGGTTTAGTTTTAGTTAACTATCCTGCATCCATTAACATGATCACTAATCAAATTATAAATCCGATATGAAAAATGACCTTTTTTTATAAGTCTACTGTCACCTCAGGAGGATGGTGGTTATGTATGACAGTGATTTAAACCCCTATAGCTCATGTATAATTGGTTAAACAGAAGGTGTGACAATTGACACCCCCTGTCAATTCACAGAACCCATTGTTTTGATTATAGGAACACTGTGACATATTTCTCAATAGGGTGTCAGATTTTTTCCCCTGCCATCTGTCAATTATTTCCCAACAATCTTTGACCAGTGCTTTCAGAGAAAGTGTTTGGAAGTGTGTTTTGACATCCTTAGCATCTCCACCGCACCGCTGCTGACTGGGGCCCATTCTCTGAGCACTCTGTCTCAAGGACACTTGCTCCTGTACAGTTATCTAAGTTGGCAGGGATAAATCTAGCAGATGACATCATTGGTCTAAGGCAGTCATTCATATTTATTTCTGTCCTGTTCTTAGAAGGAGAGTTCACTATCAGCCAAATGACAATTTAAGTGCTGCAGTCAATGTCAAAGCACCCTTTTTCTCACATTCAGATATTTTCCATTAGTTTTCCAGTTGCTGCTTTAACCACACTTCCTTTTCAATCCTGATTGGCTAATGTCTTTTTGTTGACATGCACTTCTTCCTAAGGTCTCGAGGTACTTTATCAAGGCCTGACTTTCAAAGTGATTTAACAGATGCTGTTTGAATTTGTCGATAGGATGACTGGTGCCTCAAATGGCTTTTGCAAAGATGGATATCCCTGTGTAACATCAGTATCAAAGCACGGCGTTAGTAATGCTGAGTACCTCAGTGTCTATTGTGATATACCTTTTAAGCTGCTTGTAATATCCTGTGTTCTGGGCCATTAATCATGTTTTTGTGAAGTCCTTCAGAGATGCCACGGTTCATGCGAACAAAATCACGAGCAGTCAATGAACAGCACACTTCAGTTCAAAGCTGGTTGTTGTAAGGGTTCTTAGTGTTCGTGGATAAGCCCGCAACTCTTACATTCTGAGACAATATGACCAGATGGCTGCCAAGAAGATGGATGGACTTTAGGTGGAGTGACTTCAGCTTGACTGAACCTCGGTATAATTTCATACACACGCAGATGCAAGAAATCAAGATAGAATTTATAAGGTCTGGGAACGTGCTGGACAGGGTTGTGCAAAATTCAGAACTGAAAAACGGGCTCCCTTTCAATTCATGAGTGTGAATTTTTTTTACTGAACTGGTCACATCCCATAGGAAGCTGAACTGGCGTGACAGGAAGGAAGAGGATTTACATAAGGCCGATATAATTCCGTATTAATACTAAATGTAAGTGTTTTCTATTATATTTATAACATCAATACATTGTATGGGTCAAAATTTGTGATTTTTCTTTTATGCCAAAAACATTAGGATATTAAGTAGAGATCATATTGTTCCATGTAGATATTTTGTAAATTTCCTACGTAAATATATCAAAACTTAATTTTGATTAGTACTATGCATTTCTAAGGACTTCACTTGGACAACTTTAAAGGTGATTTTTACCAAATATTTGGATGTTGTTGCACACTCAGATTCCAGATTTTCAAAATAGTTGCATCTCAGCCAAATATCAAATAATGTCCGATCCTAACAAACCATACATCAAAGGAAAGATTATTTATTCAGCTTTCAGATAATGTATAATCTCAACAACATTGTAAAATAAATCAATTCAACAAAAATTTATTATTGGAATCATCAAATATCAATGTATTCAATATTTAAATACATTTAAACAAAATAAATAAATAAATAGTGTGTCTATAAATATAAAATGTATCAACAAATTAAATTAAGTGCAAATTTTCATGAAATATCTCTATAGATGCACAAACTTGCAAGTTTTGTTTTGAAAGTTTTTCCAAAACTTTCAAACAAGGCTCTGTCAACATTCAAAAGCTAACATACAAAGTTTGTCAATTAATTGAATCTCACATCATTTAAATTTTGCTTGCTTACAACGGAATTTCAAAACCATGCTCAATTCAATTGTGGTCTGGCAGGTGTCAATGTGTCAATATGATTACATTATTAGCTACTTCCCTCTCAGATGAAAAGCCAAATGAAAGGACAAAAAAACCCCAGAGAGATAATTTGGACACGTATCCCCATTTTGCTGCACTTTTCGACCCGGACTGACATGAGCTGGCATTCCACGGAGCGCCACAGCTCAGCTAATTCCCTGACAATCACAGGGGAAATGATTGATGCTGCTGGGACTTCATAGCTTCATGATGGAAGGAGAGTTTCAGTTCTGCTGACATAAGCTTTCACACACAGACTGAGCGTTCACAGATTATTTACAGCTTCTTTACACAGCGCTCTATCGCCCTCACAGACCTCCTTAGAGGAAACACAAGCGACTGTGCCAAAGCACCATTAACTGGGTAGGTGTAAAGGATATTACAGAAGTGTAAAACAGACAAAGAGCGGAAATGCAGATCAAGGGCATATAAATGAGTGGCGCTGAGACGTTACCGCAGCGCACAAAGATCAGCCCACATGGAGAAAGGCAGAGGTGCACAACGTATTTGACAACAAGACACAAGAGAAATCCGTTTAAGTACACTATTGATTCCCTTTAGAGTACAGCCACTGAGAGGAGAGGCGGGAGAGGGAGAAAAAGTGAGGGAGAGGGGGGAGTAAAACAAATGCATCTGGTTCTCTGTTCGCAGGAGTGGAGGAGGAACTCACTCTGAGACTCTCTCTCCCTCTTTTATTTCTCAGAAAAATGTGAGCCACGGTGGATAAAGCAGACAGCCTGTACCCCATGCTGACTGGCCCGACTGGCTTTGGAGAGGGTAGAGGCAATCAATGTGAACTCACAATAGAGTGAGAGCATTCAGAGAGCTAACTGCTCCCTCAGGCCATGTAGGAAGGAAGAGAAAGGAGGAGAAAGAGGAGAGAGTGGAGAGGTAGGGATGGACATATAGACTAAGTTAAGGTTTATTTGGAACTTAATGAAGAGTCAGTGCAGAACACGGTTTATTTTCCCCTCTTCTGCGAAAAAATACGTATGATGTGTTTGGACAGGACAGGCCCCTGGTTCGATCGGTGGAATGCACACATTATACTCAACCCTGAGAGTTTACAGATGCACACGACGATAATTTTTAATTTAGCCAGTTTATAGTAGACATGACAAGTGTTTGAATTGCAAATCCACAAAAAAATTAATTTATGCCACTCCCTAGAGGCTAATTTTAGCATTTGAACTTGGAACAGCAGAGAAAGTAAAATTCACTGTCGTATTCGGTTTGAATGTTAACTATCCCCATTAGATAACATGAGACAAGTTGCTGGAGAATCAACTTATTCAGTGGCTCTCAGAGTAAATTAAGAGACGAACAAATTCCCTCTTGATTCAATGGCTGCTGGACTTATTCCGGAAAATTCATCCACCAGCACTAGATTTGCCCAGTCTAGCTCCTCTGACCTCCAAACAATAAAATAAAAATACAATGCTTGCTCAAACTGCACATTATTGTTCACCTTTAACAGAAGATGTTTTCTGTACTTCAAGATGGCAATAATCAAATGATAGTGCTGGCGAACTAAACAATTTTACATTGATCCACATAACCTTTTTAAGTCTATTGATTGTTGGTTCTTAAATCAGACATTCTCTAATCTCTCAGATACACCACATCTATGAGCAGCTTTTTAATATCGAAAGCTTTTCTAACAGCCTTTGACATTCGCTTCAAATCTGTTGCGAGTCAGTTTTAGGTTAAAATTTTAATATTTTTATGCAGCGCATCAGAAGATAGCATGCATACATTTTACCACAGTTGATGTGTGTTGGTAATTGTCAGCAAATATGGAAAATGCAATCCGATTTTCAGATTACAGAGTGTTGAACAAACAACAGAGAAGTGAAAATATAAAAGGGAGTTAAGGTTTAATTATGTTCTTTGCAGAAACACAGCACCACTTACATCATATGATCACCAAATGAGTGCATAAGGATTTTCATTGCTGTGTGAAACACAGTCCAGACTGCATTGCGGGAAAATGAGCCTCCTTCTCAGGAAATAAATGAAGCCCTTGTCTGAGAATGACCAGCATTTTCTCAGAGCCTTTAGATGTGTATCGTATTACTGGGGAACTGGCATGAGCAGACAGGTTGAGACTGAGAAATACCTTCCTGTACATGACATCATGTAGAGAACATCAGAGGGCAAGAACTTTAGTTTAAGCATGCAGTGTCTGTATTTGTGATTCATAAGGGAAATGAGAGGAGGGCCGCAGGCTACTTGCTACATGCTACTTTGATTTTGGTTTTCCATCTCTCTCTCTCTCTGTGGTCACTGAGGCAGGGTGACACCTCTCTCTGTTTGGCTGGATGAAAATGTTTGATGCAATAAATCTCTCTCGCTGTTTTATTCTCTCTTCTTAAACATTTGAATAGAATGGCCATGAATATTTGAATAAATTGAATGTGTAGGAGAGCTGTAATACTTTCAAAGAACTGCTAAGCTGTTACAAAGCGCTTCTTCTTTCTTTCATCATATTAAATCTTGCCTAGGACACCAAGTGAGCCAATACTGACACTGCTGCACCTTCAAAAGGTGCATCATGTCCATGATCATAATAAATAGCAGGATTGTGCAAAATATGCATTTGAAGAATTTGCTCCCTTTCAAGTCATGTGTGTATATTTGCATTGATGTGGCCACACACCCTACAGGAATTTGAACAGGAATGTGAATTGGAATGACAGGTTGAGGAATTTACTGCATTGTAATTCAAACAATGCATTGATTGCAAAAGTGTTCTTTCAGCAAAGGCATTTTATGAAATATCAAAAAAAGTATTTTAGACGGACGGACGGACAGACAGACAGACAGACAGACAGACAGACAGACAGACAGACAGACAGAAAGACAGACAGGAGACAGATAGGCTAGATAGATAGGAGCTAGATAGATGGAACAAATAGATAGTTTGACAAAATTGTGGTTATAGTTTAACAAAGTCATTTGAATTTCTTTACTAGTCAATTCGGTTTAACTTTACTTCTTTACATTCAAAGTAAATGCAACTTTGCACTGCTATATCAATTCAAAATCAGGAGTTTTTAATCATTTTTGAATGGCACACAACCCTGATAGATAGAACTCAAACTAAATCTGACTTTTGAATACTTTGAAAGACCTAACAACTGCAGACAAGTTCAAATACCATTAATATAACACGATAAAACAAAAGCGATAACCTTCAGACAGAAGTCCTGGACTGGGTCTTGTGAGTCCAGGCATGTTTCACAAGCACAACAAGTGGGTGCTTCAATTGAGCAATTAGAAGACGAGTGGCATGAAAACATGCTAATGAAGTTAATCCTTCAAAGGAGTGATGGCTCTCTGGCACTGATGACAGGGATGCTAATGCCTCCCACTGACTAGGTTGAGGGAGAGGAGCTGCACAAAAGACTGTTCTGCAGTCTTCGAGATTGTGTTATTGTGTGGGTTGAAATGAACTTACACTCAATTCCCAATGAGGGTGGTCTTCCCTCCGTACACAGCTCGAAATGAAAAAGGGAACTGCCTAACGGATCCCACGCAAGCCGTAATAGATAAGTTGTGTAAGGCGCAAGAGATATGACATGGTTTAAATAAATTAGCGGCGTACCATTGTTCCATTTTGATTTTCTCCTGAAGAATATGTCTGGGTGCTAATTCATTCGTTGTGACTGACCTGAAATTTCTAGGATGAGCCATTATATCATCACATACTCTTAAGTGTTATTCCTAAAGCACTAGTTAACTGGGCATATGGCACAGCAGTGGTTTTTGATTGCTTTATAGAGTATCTGTGACTCTTTCTGTAGCTAAACACCATGATTCCACTCTATGCGGCTACACATTGATTAAACTGTTTGCTCATACATGTAAATGAAATGATTAGGCCTCAAGTGCAGTTTAAATTGAATAATGTTATCATTAATAGTTAGAGCTTGCATCTAATGCTGAGTCAATGGTGCTGAGAGCTTGCCATTCTCATTAAGTCCATCCTAATTAACATTTTCTCTTAACCATTACATGTTCTCCCAACAGTTTCACCCCTTCAGTCTTTAAATCTGCCTCCAGGGCAATGCCATTTGGATTGTGCAATTGATACTACAGAAAAGACTGACATCTGCTGGCTAAGTGTCAGTAGCTAATATAAGCAGGTTGAGGTTAGAAGAGAAACACTGTCTTTTGTTATAGATTTATGGTTGTGATATTCAGTTGATGCTCAGTGTTTTTAAAGGAAGGTCATGTGCCTGGAGAAAGCTATCTGTTAACATTCCCATTCATCTTAATGGTAGCTGTTTGGCTGGTGCACGACCTGGAGGTGGAAGTATGTGATAGGAAATCTGTCATCTTTGCTCATGGGACCACAGAAGTGTTTGAGCCAATAACCTGAGCCACAGATGACATGTGACTTATCACTCTGGAGCTGCATTACAAATATGTCATTATGATGCTGATTGGCTGACGGAAGCACAAAAATGTGCATAGCATTCACTTCACTAACAACCATTGCAAGATGTAAGCAGAAGACTGTGAATCATAAGTGTATTTTGCACTTTAAAGAACCCCTTAAAAATGGATGGATTTGGTGCTGGTAAAACAGTTACTAGTCTATAATGAAATATTAGCAATACATGTTTATTGCAATAAATGCAGTAAATACACAGCTAATTCTGAATGGTCGTCAATGAATAAATGGCATCGTTAAGGTGCCTACCAGCATTACAAGCTAACATTGCTTTCATCATTTAAGCACTTTTGCATTATGTTTAGAACAATTCAATTAATGTAAGCAAACTTATGTGTCATGCAGGAGATCATTTAAAGCAACTATTGTTGTACTACCTTCCGATGACACATGAAATAGAGATATATATTATATATATTATATAGATATATATATATATATCTATATATATCTATATATATATATATATATTAACCACACACACACACAACACCACACCACACACACACACACACAAGATAGTAAGTGGGTGTTTGTTGAATAACATCAGAATGTAAATTATTACCTCTTCCTTTGTTCTCTAGGAACAACATTAAGAATAAATTCAAAACACTCTTTGTCAAACAGTTAATAGAAGCATGTGAAGCACAATAGAAGAATGTGGTATGCAACGCAAGTCATCGTTGTGAATTTAAATGCGGTTCCCATCAACACTCTGATGGGAGCCACAACTGTGCGACTCTAAAAAAACTTTACACAGTCTGAGCTTGTCTAAATACTTCATAACGGGAGGTTAATCATTGCAATATCATTAGATATTCATTCACGCGAAAAGACTTGAGTGAGGGGTTGCTGTCAAGACTGTTTGGAATGTGTCACCAGGCAACAGCCGAAGCAAACAGCACACCTGGCAGTCCTAAAGTTCCAACAGGAAACCACACAGCACTCGGGAAATCCCGCCTGCTGCACACCCATGTCTCTTTAAGTCAAGATTTGTGCACACTCTAGCTGTATTAACACACACATGCAATACACCCGAGTAAAAGTGCTGTCGCTCGAAAGTGAGGCTGTGCAGATAATGGCACTTTCCTTCAGTTTTTCAATAAACAAGAAATAAATACGGAATAACTTCCCATTGTAGGCACAACATCGCCAGATACTTTGTTTGCTTTCGTTCCATCAACGAAAATAGTTCCAATTTCTCCAAACCGTGCGTCTCAGAGCAGCAAATAGTTGTGGTGTGTAGATTTGAACAAATCGCCTGAATTAATGATTCAACGATTCACTCATAAAGACAGTCCCCAACAGTCTGAATATGCTCACTTATTTTCATTTAAGTCTTCTCACTATAGTGGGCTCGAATGGCTCTCCCTAGTGAATGAGTGAGTGATTTTAGACACAGCACCTTTTTGAGCGAATTGGTTGAATGAATAAATCAGTGACTCACTCATAAGACCAGTGGCGCCTCGTCGGGTAGGCAGGGGAGGCACAGCTTCCCCAAAATTTTGAGGTGAAAATGGGAGGAAGACGATTTAATGTTAATAAAATACACAATTCATTTCAGTTCATGTCTCAAAATGTGTATTTTATGTTTGTAATTTCACAGTTGTAATACCACAACATGAAAGTGCCGCTTTTTTATCGCGAATGTGCCGAATCTGCTGATGTAATTACAACCACAAAATGATAGAGAAGGGGAGGGGGAGGCCGGGGGAGAGCTGAGCTCTCTTGCCTCCGTTGGTAAAAAAAAATGAGCCAATCAGCATCGAGTGTTCACTTTCAGCGCTGAGGAGTGTTAAGAAAAGAAACCTTATAGGGGAGGCTAGCCTCCCTTCTGATATCAACCAATCATCATAGAGACGTAAATTACGTGATAGTTTGAACATCTGCCGCTGCGCTGATAATGTACCAAGTACTTATGATGAGTAGCGATATTGAATATTTGATCACCAACAGATTTACCAAGCTGTCATTTAAACAGTATGTATACAAATTAAAAATAAAGGGAGAACACGCCTAAGCTGGATATAGGCTAACGTTACAGCAGTTGGCTCTTTTAACAGACTTTTAAGAAGGGATGATGTTAGCTTCAAGTGATAGGCCAGGTAAATTAAATTATATTATCTTGCTGTATGTGTGTCATTTTCTGACTAAAAGCAACCAAAAAGCCATTTTAAAGTGGTTAAGCAAATAATAATAATAATAATAATAATAATCGGCAGGGATCCCCAGACAAACAATTAGTGTGCCTCCTCTATTTTAAAACCCACGAGCCGCCACTGCATAAGACAGTCCCTTGTTAGTAAATCAGAGGATTTGAACTAATTGGTTGAGTGATTCAGTGACTCATTCATAAAGACAGTCCCTTGTCGCCACCTATTGGCATAACAATGTAACCTGCAGATGCATAAAGAGTAAAAAAAAATCCACATCTTTCACACACAAAATTGGGCTGGAAGTAACAACTCTATATATAGCCAAATTACATACATGTTTATTCCCACCTTCACACATTCAGAAGACTATTTGCACAGTTAACGCTTTGATTTGCGTCATTGCCGATGAAGAGTGTGTCCATTAATGCTCTTCCTCACTCTCCTTCTCTCACAAGCCTATCAATTTATTGTTATTGTTGGCAGTTGAGCTGAAGCTTCTGTATTGATTTCTCACCCCGAGAGAAGATAAGGTGGAGAATCGAGATGGATTCCATATCTATTATCTAATGGAATTCCTCCTCTTAGAGAGGCTATGGATTTTCTGCCACTGAACCTCTGCAAAAAGAAGGAGAGGGACAGAGTGGCCCCCACAACCAAGAATAAGTCCTTCCTGGATGGATTAAAGTGTTCAGCACAATGCATCCCGAGAAAAGCAGAGCCAAAATAAGGTTTTTCTGAAAGGGAACTGCTCTTATCATAAATGTGTATTGACCTGGAGAAGGTTTAATAGCCCAGCTAGTTCATGTACTTGAACAATTGTCCCATGTAGCCTCAGCACGAACATACTATATTTGCCATGGCCCACGCTGGTCTAGGCTCATCTACATGACTCTGAGACGGAGGCTAATAAAAGTAGAGCATGTTTCCTTCACGCAAGCATTTGTGGATGTCATCAATGCAGAAAATTCAACATTTACAGTGCTAAAATATAGGTCAGTTTCAGCTTAGCTATTCCTGTTATCCACAGTAGTATATTTGGAGAGTAATATATCCCAAGTCTATTGCTTTTCTTCATTGCATTTTGTCAAGAGTTCTTTTCTGTCTTTGGAATATGAAAATATCATTGCATCCAAAAGCTTACAGAAGTATTAAGAAACAAGGTGGATTCTTCATATCTTACCCTCTAAGTCAGCCTGAAAAAGTACAAGGCTGGAAAGAGAGAGGGAGAGGGGGGAAGGAGCACAGATTTTCCAAATTGAGGTTTGTAAGAGAGATCCATCAAAGCCAAAACCTGTAAGCTTAAAAGCAGTGTCTGATGCTGTAGGGTTCAGAGAGTTCTCACACATTTAGATGGAAGATTATTAAGGTACAGCCGAAGCTCACAACTACTGTCCGTATGGCCACGGTTAAAATCAGACTTATGACATGATGCCTTATCAGGGCAACAGGAAAGCCTCTAAGCTCCTTGTTTTTAATCAAAAACAGATCAGTATAGACTGACCTTCTGCGGCAAATGACTCTGTATTTCATTTTTAATATCCTCAAGGCAGCGGGTAGTATTTCGTCCCCTCGCAAGAGGTGCTTCAAGAAGCAACCAGCGCCATCGTTTTATGTCCTGTCCTTTTTCTTCAGTTTGAGTTTAATGGACAACCTCCCATAAGAGCTGTAAGTCCTTATTAAACCTTGTTCATCTGATAAAGAGGTGATTTGGTTCCTTGAGAATGCCGATCAGGTTCACACTTGAGTTTATTATGGAAGATAGAAAGTTTTTAATACCTCACACATCATGACAGCTCTTCCAGTGTCATTCAACCTTTATTTTCAGTATTAGTCTCTGGGAACTTTGAACCTGTCATGCTTAAAGGACATGGAGGCAAATGTAATTTTGGGTGCAAATATAATGTAATTTTTTATATTGTGATGAACCAAAAGAAATTACATTTCCCTTTTTATTGTGCACATTATACACATTTGTAAATGTATCTAAATAAACCTAAATTAACCCTAATTATTTAGTAATTAGCTATTGAATTGGGACTTTAAGCCTCATGTTTCTTTAAATTTGCTATTTTATTTGGTTGTATAGTGTATTATATTATATGTACATTTTAAATAAATGTTGGTCAAAAAGGAATCCAGTTTTATCTAAATTCAACAAGCAATTCTTAATAAGAATGCACATACTAATAAATATACATGTCATTCAAAAGTTTGGGGTTGATAAGATAATGTTAAAGATAACTTTAATATTTTTTTTAAAGTCTGTTATGCTCACCAAGGCTGAATTTATTCAATAAAACATTATTACAGTGTAAAATAACTATTTCAAAGAACTGTGATGGCAAAGCTGAATTTTTACCCGTTTCAGTATCACATTACACTTCATGAATCATTCTAATGTGGTAATTTAGCACTCAAGAAACATTAATTTAGCATTATCAATGTTAAAAACAGCTGAGCACTTAATATTTTTGTGGAAACCAAGATACTTTTAAAGATTCTTTGATTGATTTATTTAAAATTGAAATCTTTTGTAACATTAATAAATGTATTTACTTTCACTTTTGATCGATTTAATGAGTCCTTGCTGAATAAAAGTATTCATTTCCTTTAAAAAAAAACTCTTACCGACCCCAAACTATTTAACATGAGCATATTTGGACTGAAGTTTTGGACTGAATGCACCTCCATGCGTCATAGGACGTTTTATAAAAATTTGAGGTGATTAGAATACATGTTGTTTAGCCGATGACGTGTGTTTGCTGAGCGTGACCTCTGACCCTTGTTGTGCCCTTGTAGTCACTCCAGTAACAAATGCAACAATGAAATCAGGCCCCATTCCAGTCTAAATCCATCCACACAAGAACTGAGACAGCAAGTACTTTAATGGGGAACAAGATACCCTTACTTGGTGAATGAACGTCTAGAGCAATTAAAGATTCCAAGTAATAATGGTGCGCAGATGGAGGAAAGCAAGGCAGGTCACGGGTAGCACATGTATCACCCGAATTACCCACACCACTCAGATGTTGGAAGCCAGTATCAATATAAAGCAAAGTACATTCATCATTTTTTTTATTGTAAAACAGTTTGAATGGACTGAGCACGCTGCTATGACATTTGGTTTCTAGATTGGTTTAGCTGGGTCTCTCTAGACACAGCCAGAGGCCCTAATGGTATGAAATGCTCCTGCCCTTTTGATAAATGTCAGTCGTTCTATCCACTTTAAAAAGTGGTCTTCTGAAAGTGACCTGGTCTCCTAACAGATAATAATATCCATATTCACAGGCACGTTTAAGCTGCAGAAAGTTCAAAACTGTTGTAAGTGATCCTAAGAGTGTAGCGTCTTCATACTATAATGTATTATTTCAATTTTGTGTGCAATATTTATTCATCAACAATTTGATACTGTTACTTTTTACTAGAACATGAGTGTTGTGGGGTTAAGCAGTATTTTATTTATTTATTTTTGCTAATGACATTTACAGCTGAGATTTCTCTTCTGCAATTTTGAGGAACTGACTGTGCAATATTTGTGCAATTACATTCAGCATAGCAAAAATATTGCAAAATATTCACAATATTTATATGGGACAAAGAAGTATTTTGGAATATTTATTATATGCAATGATCCACTTTAATTAAATTACATTTTTGCTGCTTTAGAAGACCAGAACCCACTTCATGTCTGGTTTAGCTGCCTAATAAAGTGTTGCTACAACATCGTCTTTCAAATTCTCAATAAATTTCATTGTAGCAATTAAAGGAATAATTCACCCAAATATTTAAAATTGACTTTACCCTTCGGCATCAGGTACAGATGAGTTTGTTTCTTATCGGAACAGATTGCAGAAATGTTGCATTGCATCACTGCCACCACTGAATCCTCGGCAATGATGCTGATAAAATAGATATCTATATCATACGAATCCAACGCAATCCAGTCAATCAGTTAAATCTTTTTAAGCGAAAAGATGTGTTTGTAATAAACAAAGACATCCTTAAAGAGGTCATATGATGCGATTTCGTGTTTTTGCCTTTTCCTCTTTGAAGTGTTACAAGCTCTTGGTGCATAAAGAAGACCTGTAAATTTGCAAAGACTAAAGTCTCAAATCCAAAGAGATATTCTTATAAAAGTTAAGAGTCAGCCACACCTACCTACAAACGGCTTTTTTTTTTTACTAAAACACGCCCCCACATGTCTACCTCATATGTGGGAGATTTGCATAACGCCGCCCAATGTTCACGCAAAGAAAGAAGGGTAACTTTTATTCTCGCTGTAAGTCAAGTCAAGTCAAGTCCCTTAATTTATGTAGCGCTTTGAACAATACAGATTGTGACATAGCAACTGAACAGCATTAATTAGGAATATTGTGTTTCAATAATGCAAAATGACAATAGTAAAACACTCATTTTTCAGTTAAAGACAAAGTTCATCATTGAATTCAGTGATGTCAAAATCCAGCTCAGTTCGGTTTAAATAGTATCTTTGCAATCAAGCCAACGATAATCGCTGGAAATGAAGTGTCCCAAACTAAGCAAGCCAGAGGCGACAGCGGCAAGGAACAAAAACTCCATCAGTGACAGAATGCAGAAAAAACCTTGGGAGAAACCAGGCACAGTCGGGGGGCCAGTTCTCCTCTGACCAGACGAACCAGGAGTAACAGAAAAATCACTATAAGACGTAATAAAACAGACGATGAAAAATATTAACAGCAATTATTATATGATGCAATCAAACATATTGCAAAATGTGGTAGTTCTGTATGTTGTTCAGGGTTGGCATCATCTGAGGTCCTCTGAGGGGTTGGCATCATCTCTTCTAAGGTGTTCTGGATCCAGACTGAAGCTTGTGTAAATCATAGTTACCACGGGATGTTAATCCCGTAGCAAAAACAGAGAAACAAATAGAGACAAAATTAGCGTAGCTGCTATTCCAACCAAACAAAATTGATTTGCTTAACCCAAACTAAAGAATAATAATGTACATTTGATTAGATATGACTGCAGTAAAAGATTATGACTGCAGTAAAGATTATGAGATGCATTATTTGAAAGCTTGGCCAAAGAGATGTGTCTTTAAAACAGAGAGAGTGTGTCTGAACCCCAAACGGTATAAGGAAGGCTATTCCAGAGTTTGGGAGCCAAATGTAAAAAGCTTTACCTCCTTTAGTGGACTTTGATATCTTAGGTACTACCAAAAGTCCAGAATTTGCGACCTTAGGGAGCGTGATGGAATGTAGCGTGGTAGAAGACTAGTTAGGGACGCAGGAGCTAACCCATTAAGGGCCTTATAGGCAAATAATATTTTGTAACTGATACAAAAATTAAGGTAGCCAGTGCAGAGACTGTAAAATTGGGGTAAAATTATAATATTTTCTTGATCTGGTAAGGACTCTAACCGCTGCATTTCGGACTACCTGTAGCTTGTTTATTGAAAATGCAGGACAACCACCTAGAAGTGCACTACAATAGTCCAGTCTAGAGGTCATGAATGCATGAACTAGCTTTTCTGCTCAGAAAAACAAATTTGGGGGGGGGGTAAAACAATTCATGTTTCGTAAACTTGGCAATGTTTCTAAGATGGAAGAATGCGTTTTTGTAACATGGGAAATATGATATTCAAAAGACAAGTTTTTATCTAATATAACACCCAGGTTATTGACTGTAGAGGAAGTAACAGTACAACCGTCTAGTTGCAAATTGTAATCCAAAATATTCTGTGTACTGTTTTTTGGTCCAATAAGTAATATCTCTGTCTTATCCGAATTTAGTAGGAGAAAATTATTGGTCATCCATTCTTTTACATTTTAAACACACTCTGTTAGCTTAGATAATTAAGTTTCATCTGGTCTTGTTGAGTTATATAGTTGAGTATCATCGGCATAACAGTGGAAACATAATCCCGTATTTCCTAATAATATTACCAAGTGGCAACATGTATAGCGAAAATAGCAGAGGACCTAGGACAGATCCTGGTGGCACTCCATGTTTTACTGGTGATAATTGAGATGACTCCCCATTTAAGTGAACAATGTGGTAGCACAACACACGGCACTAGAACCAAGCATAAATGAACAATGTGGTAGCGATCGGAAAGGTAGGATCTAAACAATCTTAAAGCCTGCCCTTGAATACCTGTATATTTTTGTAATCGATCTATGAGTATGTCATGCTCTATAGTATCGAATGCAGCACTAAGAACAAGTAAAACTAGCAATGAGACACAGACTTGGTCTGACGCAAGAAGCAAATCATTTGTAATTTTAACAAGTGCAGTTTCTGTGCTATGGTGGGCCTGAAACCTGACTGAATTCTTCATAGAGATAATTTTTTTGCAGGAAGGAGCACAATTGAGCAGACACAACTTTTTCTAAAATTTTAGACATAAAAGGAAGATTTGAAATGGGTCTGTAATTAGCCAGTTCACTAGGATCTAGTTGTGGTTTCTTAATAAGAGGCTTAATGACCGCCAGCTTGAATGTTTTTGGGACGTGACCTAAAGATAACGACGAGTTAATTATATTGAGAAGTGGTTCTTCTGCTACAAGTAACTCTTTTAGTAATTTAGTGGGTACAGTATCTAACAGGCATGTTGTTGGTTTAGATGCAGTGATAAGTTTATTTAGCTCTTCCTGTCCTATAGCTGTAAAGCACTGCAGTTTATCTTTTGGTGCGATGAATGAAGCTAAAGTATTATACGCTGTAGAATCTACATTTGCTATTGTAATTCTGATGTTATATATTTTATCAGTGAAGAAATTCATAAAGTCATTACTATTAAACTGTGAGGGAATATTTAGATCGGGTGGCGTCTGGTTATTTGTTAATCTAGCCACTGTGCTAAATAAAAACCTAGGATTGTTTGGTTATTTTCTATGAGTTTGTGGATATGCTCGGCCCTGGCAGTTTTTAGAGCCTGTCTATAGCTGTACATACTGTTTTTCCATGCAATTCTAAAAACTTCCAAGTTAGTTTTTCTCCATTTGCGCTCAAGACTACGAGTTTTTTTCTTGAGAGAATGGGTATTACTGTTGTACCATGGCGCAGTAAGTTTTTCTCTAACCTTTTTCAATTTAATAGAGGCAACAGCTTCTAATGTATTAGAGAAAATATTGCCCATGTTGCTAGTCATTTCGTCTAGTTAATGTGTACTTATGGGTACACAGAGCAGTTGAGATAAATCAGGAAGGTTATTTGTGAAATCTGTCTTTGGTGGCTGGAACAATAGTTCTGCCCGGACGATAACGCGAAGCCATATAGTTATATTAGTAATACGCAGCATGCACGATACAAGGAAATGGTCAGTAACATCATCGCTTTGAGGTACGATATCTATATCACTAAGATCAATTCCATGCGATATAATTAAATCTAGCGTATGATTAAAACGATGAGTGGGCCCGGTGACATTTTGCCAAAAGAGTTTATTAGGTCAGTAAACAAGTCCTAATGCATCATTTGTATTATCACCGTGAATATGAAAATCTCCGACAATTTAGTATTGTTGTTGCTGCTGCCATGTCGTAAAGATGCTGTGTGCTTGTTGTGAAAGCGAAACTACTTTGTTGGTCTTCCAAAAGAGGACGATATACGCTTCATCATGCCTAGAGCTGATCCGTACTGGTTGCTGAAGAAATGCAACTTTGTGCTGTGGTCGCCGGATCGGCTTTCACAGTTTGCACCCTCCTTCTGCCGGGCGCGCCGTTCTCGAACCCGCCGCCTCAGCTCACTCTTGCCCGGCTTCTTTCGCTCACGCTAGGCTGCTGTGTTTTCGTTGTGAAAGCGAAACTACTTTGTGTTGTCTTCAAACGAGGAGATATCTTGCTTCGTATGCCTAGACTGATCTGTCGATGGTCGCTGAGGAAATACTTAAACTTGCTGTGGATCTCCGGCACATTTTATGGAGGACCGTTTACTGATCCTGGGAGAGTAACGTTAGAATAAAATGCCGGCAGTTCTAACTCACGTAAGTACGTTTTCTTTTATAATTTGCCACTGATGATGCAAACGCGAGTTTTGGGCAGTGTAGAGTAGTGCTTTTTGTTTGTCATTTCTCTGATCACAAATGTGGACAGGGTTTTATGTTTATGCGGCACGATGCAAAGCAACGCATAAAAAGACAGAATAAGTCATTATAATCAATAATTATGTACCCACTGGATGCAACAAAATGCCTCGTTTATAATGGGTTTTAATGTTTGTGAATCGTCGCTCCGGCCGGACAGGGCATCAACAGTATGTGAGGGGCGTAACATTCAGTTCACGCTGGGGGTTTTTAACAAATTCGGCCAATCAGAACGCACTGGATAGCTGGCCAATCAACGCACACCTCGCTTGTTCAGACCGATGAGCTTTGTAAAAATCGACGCATTCCAGAAAGGCGGGGCATAGAGGAGAAATCGGTTACACTTTATTTGAAGGGGTGTGCATAAGACTGACATGACACCATAATCATGGCATGACACCACATAATCATGACATGACACATGTCATGAATATGAAGGTTTTTTATGCATGTTTATGACAACTGTCATTAAGTGTCATTCACTCAGTTATGTCATTTTTAATGCAAAGACTACATTGTTTGAGATGTCTTTGTTATGGGCTATGGTTAGGGGTAAGGGTAGGGGTAGGGTTTGGTCAAATAATATCATATTTACATTAAAAATGACATAACTAAGCGAATGACACTTAATGACAGTTGTCATAAACAGGCATAAAACCTCCTTCATATTCATGACATGTGCCATGTCATGATTATGAAGGTGTCATGTTAGGCTTATGCACACCCCTTCAAGTAAAGTGTTACGGAGAAACAATAATGTTTTTTTTTTTTTTTTTTCACAGTATGTGGAAAATAATGTGTTTTTTACTTTAAACCGCATAAACACATTTCATTACACCAAATAGACAAAATAATGTTCTTTTTAGCAGCATCATATGGACCCCTTTAAGATTTTGTTCATTATGACTTCAAACCATTGGATGAACTATTTTTAAGGGCAGATTTTAAAGTAAATACTATGCTATTTTTAAGCCACATGACATTTTCTCACTAGGATTCTTTTCTTGAGCAAGACATGCTGCAGTGTTCCTCAAATGGTGCTATTATTCACATTTCTTCTATCTGGATGTTTTGCTGCAACTTTAAAAAAGCTGAATAGATGTTGTTCATAGATGTAGCCTACTCTTTTCAAACACAGTTTTAGAGAAAATTGAGAAAATATGGACATTACCATATGGACACTCTGTACCAGCAGGAAAAAGAACCGTGTTACCATATGGCAATTCTGTACCACAATAGAACTGCAGTAATTGCATTTCCTTATTGGAAGTTTTTCTAAATAGTGGAGGTGTTTACAATAATATAATTGTATTTATGCACAGGAAGCACGATAATGATATAAGTTTCATTTGTTTGGAAGAAATTAGCTTTATTTGAATAGCAGGATGAGCTTGGAAAAATAAATAACTCACTCAGGCTGAGCTTGTAAGAACTCACTAAAGAAATATTAATTACAGAATGCTTTGACACTTTTTAAGACAAACGATGTTTTTCCTATAGCAGTACAGAATTCACATTTCAATTGTTATCCTATAGTTACAGGACCCATTTAATGTCAGAAAAACTATTGGGAAATAATATTCTTTAGATAATATATGACTATTTTTAGATTGAATTATAGCAATCAGGGAATCTCTTGTATCCTCCTAACCTTTGCATTTTACTGTGATTTTCACTCCACAAAACAAACAAACCTTCATTACAAATCTAAACAGCTAGAATACTGTTATTTTAACATATAGAGTTTGTATAGTTCAGGTGTCCCACATTTCATAGTGTCCAAGATTACTGTATTTCACAATACTGTTTTTTACTTTTTGAGTGTGATCATCCGCCCCAGAAGTAATGTTTGCTAAAAAATTGTGTTCTCAGCATGTCCAAAAAAAGTGCTTTCAGTGTATCTCTGCGTCTGTAAGTAGATTAGCCAACCACGTTGATATTCCAAGAATTATCAATCTACTTAGTTGTAATCAAATTCAGCAAGGACTTAAATTAGTCCTAAAGAGGGCAAACACACTTCTGTTTACATCTGCACTTCATCATTTGTAACTCCTTTATTTTGCATCCTGGAAAGAAAAGCAGACAGAGACTAATTTGCAGGCAGTCTTAACGGGACAGTGACGGATACGAAAGCTCTGTGGCTAAGGAACAAAGCCATGTTAGCACAGCAACCTCTTATACACAAACACAGCGAATCAATCAGGCCATTCCAATGGTGAGTTTTTCTTCTCGGAGTAAAAGAATATGTCTATGTTATATGCTAATACATCTGAGGGTGAGTGTATACGTGTAGAGCTGAAGCTTTAAATCAGGTGTCTGTCTACGGCTCATTCCTCTGTTTGCTGCTCGGAGGCAGAGGAGCCTGTGTTGGCACGTATTGAACGGTTTGATTCAGGCAGAGGTCTCCTGGGCCCCGGTCTGATCCATTACCGGCTCTTCTAGCGCACAGCAGAGGACAGGCGGCTCGGAGTGAACTGATGCCTTGTAACACGCTCATGCCTGGTTTCCTTAACAACAAATCACCCTCAGGGCTCCGAGAGTCTTTCAGTTCCTTTAACATAACTTCAAGGTCTGAAACAGAGACAGAGGCTTTCAAGAGAAAGACATACATTAGCATCATAGAATCACACGACCTACAGTTTGTGGTTTATCCTTATCTGATGTCTGTTTTATAATACAACAAAGTTACCAGTTGTAGAAAAGCGAAAAACTATGTGTAGATGCAATGGCCCGACAAAGTATTTGAACACTTTCAGGTTGTCAGATGCTAGTAGAACAAGGTCCTATCGCTAGATAAATGTATAACTAGGCACCTGTGTGAACGACTTTACATAAACACTCGAGATCATTCTGGTTTAAAGATCCCTGAAAAACAATTTGAACAAAACATTTTTATTTATTCGTCATTGTATTATTTACTTTTTTGCATCTATATTTCATTGTTAAGTGTTATTTCACATACACAAACGGGTTTTTTTCTTTGATTTAAATGAAATTATTATTATATTGATTATTTTTTTTTTTTAATATTTAAAGTCTGGGATCATAGAGTTTTTTTTTAATTATTAATTAGTATTATTATTATTATGTTATAGGGTTTTTTATTCTAAGTAAATGTTTCATTTTCGAACACGCAAACTATCAAAGCCACAAATATTACGCACACAACTGTTTTCCAACACTGATAATATAATAAACATGTCTTCCAGAGCAAATCAGCATCGTTCCGAATTATTTCTGAAGGATTGTGACACTAAAGACTGGCGTAACGGCTGCTGTAAAATCAACTTTTCCATCACAGAAACACACAATTTAAAAATATGATAAAATAGAAAAGTGTTCTTTTTAACTATAATAATACCTCACAATATTACTGTTATTACTGTATCAAATAAATGCAGCCTTAGTGAGAATAAGAGACTTTATTTTAAATGTCCAACTTCAGAACATTTGGTTGTAAATGTTTAGGAAATGATTTTTTTTGTTGTTGGTAATATTAAGCATGCATTAACAATGAACAAATGTATGAATTAACAAAACCTAAATGACTAAAGGCTGTGAAAAATATTGTAATATAAACAATGAAACTGAAATGTGTGTTTTTAAATGTCCAAAATAGATTTTAAAGTATATTTTCCACAAAATAACACACTGTTGTTGAATTATTAGACAATAAATTGTGAAATAATTTAAATGCATGCAGTAAAACATATTCTTTTATTCATGCTTTGCCAGCGGCCATGAAATACTGTTGTCTGGTATCATCCTCATTTTGTTCATTTATAAAAAATACCTTGGCTCTGAATGACTTTGAGATTAGTTAGACATAATGATCACACAACATGGCGTTTCTCTAAATTATAACTACTGAGTCAAATTTGCATTAGCTGTTGCCTGCTATTGGTTTAAGGTATATGTATATTATGGATTTCAATGTTAATGTTCAAACATTTTCAGAATAAAAAAAGAACTGTGTGAATAAGCATAAGGAATTACTTCTTAAATGGAACTGGAACGAAAAGCATCATTAAAGAGAGCACATGGGTCTCCTAAGCATCCAAAAAGCTCACAGGGCGCCCTTCCCATTACCCCACACACGTTTCCACAGCAACTGTGTGTCATGTGACGGTATTAGAATGGAATAGTGTATCAGAACTCCTCCTTGCAGTCTGTTCAGGTTTGGAGGCCCTGAACAGCTCTAGGCCTGTGGGGAACCAGCGGGAAGAGATTCGAGGAAGGTCTTCACAGCTCAACCTGTTACATCACATATCTTTGGCAGGGTCTCAGGTGAACATCTGCTTTTACTAGTAAGCTCAGAATGGCTCTGGTTGTTACAGGACACACACGTTCAGTATCTCACACACTCACTTCTCTCCTTGGCAACGGGTTAATAATAATATTCCTGCCACATTTTTCACGTCTGTTTTCCATTACTGCTGATTGATGTCTGATCATAAATGAAGGTATTTCTCATGGTTTTATGTATGTTTTATTTCAAATTCTAGCTAGAGATCTCAATTTATCATGTCTGCTCATCATCGGGTAGTCAATATGTTGAAGCAGACGGGAAGCAATATAAAATTATTTCAGCATGACGTAGAACAGTAGAATCATTTGTGTTTAAGAGTGAATTAACTGTGATTAACTAAAAGGGATAGAATAAACATTCTGTGATCATTTACTCACCCTTATGTCGTTTTTAAACCTGTATATATGACTGTAAGATATTTTGAAAAGTGCCTCTGATTTTTTCTTCTTTAATGGGGTACAATTTAGATTGATCTGGACGTGCCTGTTATATTGATAAGAGTAAAGTTAAAGTTTTATATCATTCCATGTAGAAAATTAAATAACATCCTAATTAAAACCTGTTTTATAGAACTAAAACCCCCTTATAGAATTACTTACCCATGTATAATAAAAATCAATATCCCAGAGGCTTTCCAAAAGGTGTCATAAATAATTTTTATAGAATTCTACCCAGAAAAAAATCCCTTTATCTGACAGACATCAGTGAATCAGGTGTCCTGAAATATCTTAAAATAAATAAACTGCAAAAATAAATGTGACAGGCTGCGGTCAGATTCTTTGTTTAGCCAAATCAGAAGACTTTGATGTGCTTTCTACCTGTCAATCCCTTTGGATGCTCACCAGGCAGAGCAAGAAAATGATAGTTGAACTGAATCAAAGTTAGTGCCATATTCAGCTTCATAAGCATCTATCTATCTATCTATCTATCTATCTGTCCGTCCGTCTGTCCGTCCATCCATCCATCCATCCATCCATCCATCTATGAACCATCAAACGAAATTTCGACCAATTTATTATAAACAAACTAATTTAATATAATTCCAATTAAATAATATTGCATATTAATATTACATATTACCATTATAAATATAAAAATGACAATATTAAATTACATATTTAAATTCAGATGTTGCTTGCTGAACATTTTAATTCTTATCTGAGTGGCTGTCAATAGGAAAGATGATTATTGTTGGCAGATGGTGTAGTTAAAACATCTGCCAGCAGGGGCTAATGAGGTCATGCTAACCAGCATATCTATCATTTCTAGTTGTGCCATCAGATAATCAGTGTTGTCTTGATGTAATTTCTTCTGTTAATTTTGTAGATCACTGGCTAAGTTTGCATCCAAGGTGGTTAACCTCACTTATAGCACCTTTAATAATAAACACTGCTTCTTCTACAATTCTACTTCTTCTCAAAAAGCCAATAAAGCCTGGACCTTGCAATCACAGTAAACACTTTCTTCAGCATAGAAACCCTTCCTTGAAAGTAGCCTGTGGTTCCATTACAGACACACAGGAAATCATATTAAAGCAGCAGGGAAAAACACAACGTTTCAGCCTCTGCCGTCCTGATGGCTATGAAGTCTGTGCCAGTGTGAGCCTGCAGACTCATGATGCAGGACTTTTTAAATTAAGACTTTCTCGCTCTCTCTTTCATAACACAAATTAGACCTAAGTCAGCTTGTTTTTGCTGACTGATACAGCCATAGTTGGGGGCCTGAGGAGCTGTAAGTGCACTTTTCACTGGCGGAGATAAGAAACTGGAGGATTTTGAGCAGCAGTGCTGCGGTTCTCCATCAGGGTTTAGCTGTTCTGCTGATATCGAATTGTATTCTACACCCAAGTTATGATTGTGAAAGAGGAAAACGCTGTTTGAGGGAACATCTGGGTTAGGTAACCACGATGATCAACAGCATATGCGTGTACGGTGTGCTGAAAGAAATACATCAGCAGCCTTATATGAAACTGAATCTCTTTGTCATTGCTGTAAGTACAAAAATCACAGAACAATTGCTAAAGATTAATTTAGTACAAAAGGTTCATCATCACACTAATAAATCTGACAGGATAATAAGAAACAAAAGAGAAAAAGCAAGAAAAATGTGCAATGCCGTTTCATGGATACAGCACTAACGGATTTAACCTTTCCACACTTTTCCTGAAAACCGCTCAGTGTGTGATTTTCCTGCTTTCAGACATTTCACACCCTTAAAACTGCTGTAATCCATCAGGCGATTGGTTTCCATTTTTACCTGCTGCTGATAAAGAGAAGCAGAAGTACCCGTGCACTGAATCACAGGGTGTGTAACTGCTTCAATCTATGGGGCCAACGGGTGTGAATGCAAATGGCCCCTGTGTAGTCCCAGTACAGTGATCAATCCTGGCAGGTAGAGCTCCAACAGGAGCCTAATGCATTCAAACTAATTAAAACGCGCCAGCGGGAAACTCCAGAACCCTGCTATTAAAACAGATACTTTTAAATGCAGCGCAATTAAATTTCCCATTGGCACACATGGCCCCGAGACCATCTGCACCGGTACCGAAGCGCTCACCCTCACAAGAGTCATTTCAGATCGAGCTTTCCGGAAACAGTCGCATCGGTCGTCGCGAGGGACCGGCAAGCTCCGCTCTAATTATTTCATGACACTTTGCCTCTGTTTAAAGAAACGTCTGCATGAGTTTTCTTGATTGAGCTACCGAGCTCTGGATCATTAATCTAATAAGGTAATGCACAGAATACTAGCAAATACTGTGCTTCTTTTGAACCTTTCAGAGTTATTCGCCATGTCAAATGTTAGCATTTTTTAACACAAGGGGATAAAAAGAATACTGACTAATTCCTGCTTCTGTTTTGCCCCGTTTTGTTTTGCTGGTGATCCAAATGAAGGCACTGTAAGCCATGCTGCAAAAAGGAGATAAGAATGGCTTGAAGCTTATGACAACACTCTGATCAACACTACAATGCACTCCTCTAATTCAGACCCAACTGCAAACATATTTGCACTCAAAGGCAAAACCCACATGCATTCAGATAGTGTGTGACTTCTTTGAAGTCACTGACAACCACAGAGCTGCATCCCTGGTGTACATTGTTTTGATGGGGCAGTACATCTTGGAATGGTCTATTCCTCAATGGTGGCAAAACAATCAAACTGGTAATACATATAATAACTCTTAGAGGGAATAAAAATGATCATCTTGGTTGTTTTACAACAAAATACCTGGGCAAGGTAACCTAATACATAATACATTTGCAAAATGATTTTGCATTTGACTAAAACTGGTGTCTTTAGAGCTGTTTAATGCTGCTCACAGGTGGCATGCATTTACACACGCAATTACAATGGTATACTTTGGCTAGATGGCTCAAAGCATGCATAATTCACTGTCTGTATTACAGCTGGTGTGAAGAGCCCTTAAGGGATAGACAACTTGAGGGGAGCAATGAATGCCAGACTTTTCAATTTATACATTCTAAAAAATGCTGGGTTATTTCAACACAACTTTGGGTCAAATTTGGACTAACACAACTTTTGGGTTAAAAATTTAGTTAAAAAATGTAACCCAGCAGCTGGGTTAGTCCATATTTGACCCAAAAATGGGTTGAAACAACCCAGCAATTTTTAGAGTGTAATTGTAACTATCCCTTTAAAGATGATTGTGATTCAGAGTTAATCATTAACATAGTCATTATGCATCATGACTAAGCAATCAGATCAAAACTGATTTAATAGTTTGATAGTCAAAATTGATCATTCTGGTCCTCAATGCTGATTGGTCATATAGCCATGTCTGATTTGTGAATGAATCATTCTGTAGAGTCTTATCTTCTGAATGAACTTGTTGAGTGGCTTCACAACCCATCTGAATAATTTGTTGTTGAATCAGAGTGATCCGGTTCTCATGTTCAACTCAGTCTGAATGATTCGTTTATAAATCTGACTGATCTGCTTCTCACGTTCAAGTCACTGATTCAGTGATCCAGTTGCAGTGGTTTAATGTCCAGTAGAAATGAAGGGTATCACTGAGTAACGATGTAAATTTTGCTCCATTTCCCACAAAGTTGTGAGAGATGACAATGAATTCAGAAGACATGGAATACAAAGTAATCCGTCATATGGACTACTTTTACGATTCTTTTATGGTGCTTCTGTGCCCTTTTTTGAACACTTCATTCGCCTATAAAGTTTTCAGAATTTATCCCTTTTTTGGAAGCAAGTAGGTCATACAGATTTAAGTTGGAACGAGTGAGTAAATTATGACTATATTAGTGATGTCAAATCTATTAATCGCGATTAATCTCATCTAAAATAAAAGTTTGTGTTTACATAATGTGTGTACTGTATATATATATAAATATATATACACACACACACACAAATGTACATGATTTAGAAATATTTCCACACACCACCAGACAACACACAATATATATACAGTGGGTACGGAAGGTATTCAGACCCCCTTAAATTTTTTGTTTTTGTTATATTGCAGCCATTTGCTAAAATCATTTAATATTATTTTTTTTCCTCCTTAATGTACACACAGCACCCCATATTGTTAGAAAAACACAGAATTGTTGACATTTGTGCAGATTTATTAAAAAAGAAAAACTGAAATATCACAATGGTCCTAAGTATTCAGACCCTTTGTTCAGTATTTAGTATAAGCACCCTTTTGATCTAATACAGCCTTTTTGAGTCTTTTTGGGAAAGATGCAACAGTTTTTCACACCTGGATTTGGGGATACTCTGCCATTCCTCCTTGCAGATACTCTCAAGTTCTGTTGTGAATCCCTCCTTGCTTTATTTTAGGTGTGTGCTTAGGGTCATTTGTCTTGTTGGAAGGTAAACCTTCGGCTCAGTCTGAGGTCTTGAGCACTCTGGAGAAGGTTTTCGTCCCGGATATCCCTGTACTTGGCCGCATTCATCTTTCCCTCGATGGCAACCAGTCGTCCTGTCCCTGCAGCTGAACAACACCCCCACAGCATGATGCTGCCAGCTCAACTTTCTGTTAACATGCTTGTATACAGCACTCTGTGAACAGCCAGCTTCTTTGGCAATGAATGTTTGTGCTTACCCTCCTTGTGAAGGGTGTCAATGATTGTTTTCTGGACAACTGTCAGATCAGCAGTCTTCCCCATGATTGTGTAGCCTAGTGAACCAAACTGAGAGACCATTTTGAAGGCTCAGGAAACCTTTGCAGATGTGCAGAGTTGATTAGCTGATTGGCATGTCACCATATTCTAATTTGTTGAATTGGTGGTTTTTGTTAAATGTGAGCCAAAATCATCACATTAAAAGAACCAAAGACCTTAAAACTACTTCAGTCTGTGTGCACTGAATTTATTAATACACGAGTTTCACAATTTGAGAATTACTGAAATAAATGAACTTTTCCACAACATTCTAATTTATTGAGATGCACCTGTATATATAATATATATCTAATAAGGTAATGCATATTAAATGCATATTATATTTATTTTGAATTATGATTAAATCGAAATGACAGCATATATATATATACACAGTATATATACACTGCAAAAAATAAATCATCTCAAAATGATGTAAAAAATAAATACGTAAAATAACAGAAAAAGTACTGGCAGCTCATTACGCACAACATTATCCATTAATTTTACTGACATGTCTGTTAATTCTAAAAAATAATGCAATGAAGTGTAAAATTCAAAATACTGGTAAAACACCAGTAAAAAATAAATATGGAAAAATTCCTTCAAATTATACAGTATTGTGCCCTATTTAAAAAAATAATAATAATTAGTGTAGTATTAATTTACTTCATTTTGTACTTAAGGATCTGAAGACAATAAAACAACCAATTGTAAATTCATCAATCATCAATTCAAAATGAATGCAAATGAATGATGATTTATAATTAGAAGGTGCTGGATGTTCTATCCTGATGTTTTATTACAGAAGACTCTGATAGCGGAGTCTTGTCCTGCTGTTTATGCCGTGCAGTTGCCCAGCAGTGGTCTCACAACAGATCGCTTCTGACCCGTGAGCCCCTGCCAGCCGATTTACATAAATCACGCTCCAGATCTGACCGTTACTAGGCAGCGCAGGCAAACAGAGACTCATCCTGAAATGGAAATCAGGCCACCAACCCGGAGAGCATCATACATGCTACTGTGACAAATGTGGCAAGGAGTGAGTTTAACTACTTCCTGCCCGCCCTCGTCCAGGTAAATGCTCACGACAATGACAACTACAAATCGATATTTCACACACTGTAGAATTAAAATAAAACCAGCCTTGCTAGATAAGTTTGCATTCAATCATCACATCCTTGGCACATCCATTAAAATAAAGTGATTTTAGTGTAGCTTGAAGCGGAGTACCGGATGTATCAAATGAACTCGCCGCCGCATTACCATACGTACTTATGATGAAGAGCCTAAATAGAGACGTGCTGTGACATAATAATCCTTTAAGCGAGAGAATGTTAATCGGGGAAGCAGCGATGTTGATATATAAGCTCTGAACTGTGGCTGAAAGGTACAGCTGAGAATCTCAATATACTCAGTCTCTTCAGTGTTGTGACCCAGGGAAGCGGAGGTCATATTATTCCTCAGCTTCTTTAATTGCTATTTTAAGGATATCTCACTCCTACACCAGCCTTCCTGTCAGAGGCTTTGAAGTGGAACATTGCAATTACACAGGAGAAGATTTTACCCGACTAATAGTGATCAGATGCGTTTTCTTGCTACCTGCACTTTACAGCTCTAATATGGTGACTAAAGGGTGGAATGTTCTTGTTTGCAGTCCTACGGGACAAATATAGAAGACTGATAGGAGAAAAACACCTAGACACCTAAAACTGCCCATTTTAGCCATTTATTCTTAAAGGAAACTGATAGATTAATAGCACCAAGGAGAAAAGATGTGATTTGTTCAACCAGCTATACACACAAATACCGCTTTTTCACATAATATCATTTGCTCTGCGAGTTAACGTCTATTTAATCCGATTACCATTGTTAGCTAAGAAAACGGGTCACATTCAGTGACTATTCTGTACTCTTGGCTGATTAAAATATACTGTACAGCTCACTAGTGGCCAGTCGCCCCTAAATACACATTAAGCAATGGCGGCTTTTCAGTAATATCCAATTTCCAAAGGTTCACACATCACAAAACCTTCAGCCGTCTAAATGCCCTTGAAAACCAAACAATACACTCTTACAAATAAAGGTTCTTTATCAGCATTGATGGTTCCATGAAGAATCTTTCACATCCATGGAAACTTTCCATTGCACAAAAGGTTCTTTATAGTGGAAAAATGTTCTTTAGTTCATTCAAATATTCTGCACACTAAGAATTTTATATATTTGTTTCGCTGCAAAACCCCATTTTTGGAACCGGTGTTTTTAAGAGTGTGTCACAATAATGCATTTGAGTGTGTTTGTATTGTTGTCTTTTGTTTTATTCTGCTATGTCACAAACTGAAATAAACCAAGTATAGACTGACATAATAGTCACCATGATTGGAATGAACTTGGACTGACATTGTGGCATGTGTGACTCTGTGTGTAAGATGTGTGTAAGGTCTGTTTGTTGTTGATCACATGCACACACCCCTGGCACTGCGCCCCACACTGACACCACATCTGTTTACATACCTCCACCTCGTTCTACCGCTTACGTAACTGTGTAAAAAAAAAAACCTAAGCCATTATTTAGGATTGGCGGTTTTGTCTGTATTGAACTGTAGAATAATAAACAGTTGTGAACCATTTCTGAGATGCATCTAAATGATTCACAATTCAATGTAGGAGAAATAATGCACAGCTTTTTTATAATGTAAAATATTTAATTGAAAATAAAATAAAATCGCCGTGGTCTTAATAAATGTTTTTATTTTCTATATTTTTATTTATTTCGAATTTTTTAGTATTTCATCATGCCACTCAATGTTATACAACAATTTTAAACCATTTAGCTGCAGTCTAACAACATCATGGTCCAAAAATACATGTTTTCCGTTTTAGGCTCTCATGCATAAGTTTCCTGGAGAAAAAAAACACGGAAACTGCGACAGTATTAGAAACAATTTCCTCAGGCTGTTCTAAAACGCTTGAGCACTGATAGCATGCAGTTTCGTCCCTGGCATGGTTGAATGGTTTATTCAATCTCGGTGCTAGATCTTTCATCTCAACAATTCCTGCAACACTTTGCATGTCTTTTCATTCCACGTCTTACTTACACATTTGTTTGATGAAATAATTCAGATAGCAAAAGATTACAGTTGGTGCAGTGACTTCTTTATTTTCCAGCAGTTTTGCATGCTTAAATGAAAGCATTTATTATTTCGGTCAAAACAAATGTTATCAATTGAATGCAAAACAAAAAATAGGAAAGCAATTTGACGCAGGACACTTTGAACCGCCACGGCCCTCAGGGAACAGTAACGTGGAGGGAGAAAAGGACAGCCCCAGTTAATTCTGGGAGATTTCACAGTCAGCAGCCTCTATGCTTTCTGCTGCCTGCGAGGCCACACTGCTCTGATAAATATGTCATTTCCTGGCTGATAGGGCCACAGATGGAATAAGGTTTGTATTGGGAACACATGCGCTGCATTTTGTCACCCACTGCACTAGCTGATAGAGGAGACCCCGGGGGAAGCAACCTGCCAATTCATTTTCTCTCTGCAGATTTTTCATCTCAAAGAGGACGGGTATTTTCTCTGGAAAGACAGGGCAATATAGCTTAAAATGAAAAGGCTTTTAATAACTTCTTCCTGTGGAATGTATGAATCACCATATCAGCATAAAGGCAGTTCAATCACCCCTGTGTAGACAACAAGAGAGACTATCACCAATACTGAGTGGAACACATGCTATTTTGCACGCTTTAATCCACGATAGACGTGTATCTTACAAAACCACGGCTTCTCAAGAAAATATAATGTCACAACGGAGACGTTTCATCAGTCCGTTCCCATCGCTCTGTGTTTGTTTTACGCTGGAGGCTGTCTTGAAACAGCACAGCTTTGCTCTGCCGGTCTGACAGCGTGGCATTGTGTGAACTTCTGCTGTGAGTCTCTGTGTGGCGAAGAAACAACGAGGGCTGTTAGGAAGCGGAATGGGAGCTGTCCACTCCTCTGTCACATGTACTCGCGTTCGCATGCCCACTCATGGGTGAGACAGGGGTAAAAGAGCCCACTTGCAGCTGTGCAAAAAGGCCAGAGGGAGGTTAAGCACAGCTGTCTGGGTGACATGGCGTGATGGGAATATGTGGTAGTGTAGGGACCGGGCTGAAGAAGCTCCCTGGAAGTGTTCTCTTTAAGATTTGCTGAAACAAAATCTCCAGACGGCGTAAAACCTAAAGACTGAGCCGTATCCCAGAACGACCGCAACAAAGTAGAGTCAAGAGACATAAAAATCAAAGAAGCTCAAAAGAACGGCACTGAAATAAAATAATTAGAACAGTCGTAAAAATAAATCTAAACAAAAATATACAAATAAATAAGATCAAATATAACGCATTTAAATGTCTGGATAAAATAAAATAAAATAAAAAAGTGTTAGATTTATTTTAGTATATTTATTGTATTGTATTTATTATATATATATATATATATCTATAATATATAAATAAATAAGACCAAATTATAATAAATTATTTTGTAGAAAATAACTATATTAGTAAAAAAAATCTCAATGTCAGACGGGACAATTTCCCTGAATAAAATAAAAGAAAACAAGAAAGCGCATAATTGTTTTTAAAATCTAGGTAATAATGTAAATAAATAAGACACATATAATAAAATAATTTTGTATAAAATAATATATTAGTAAAAAAATCTCATGTCAGAAGTGAAACCCATTTGACGGACTCTGGGATAACATAAAATAAATAAAAAAAGTGCTATTTTTTCAATCTAAGTCAATATGTAACTAATAAGAACAAATATAACAATTATAGTGTATAGATAAATATATCTAGTAAAAAACTCGTTCGATGTCAGAAGGGAACCAATTGTATCTGATAAAAGGCACTGAATAAAATAAAGAAGAAAGTTCTATTTCAAAAAAATGAAGTCGAATATATAAATAAATAAAGAAAAATATAATCAAGTTATGTATAAATAAATTGGTATAGTAAAAAATTGTGATGTCAGCGTGAAAAAAATTGTTTTGGATAAACTGAATGAAATTAAAAAATAGACCAAGAAAATAATAAAAAAATTAAAAATAAAATAAAACATACATACATACATACATTATAGTGAATGAAGGAATAAATGAATGAATGACTAAATTAATAAATTGTGATATTATGTAATACAAATAAAAACATATAAAAAACTATTATATCTTGGCTTTTTTTTTTTTGCACCAAGTGTTCATTCAAGATATAAACTCTAAAAACACGAAATTACCTACAAAAATTGTGCCTCTCAAGCAATTGAATCTAGTTTTAAGGTTGTTTAGATATTTAAATGGGAAATAATACAAAAACAAAGAGCACTGATTAACAATGCTTTTTAAGGAAATAACCTTTTCACATTCAAATTGTTTCGTTATGGCAGATTTGTCAAAGCAAGACATTTTCATCAAATGCTGATTTTAAGAAGTCTGTTTATTATTACTGTTTTGGCTTTGGCTATAAATAACTTGTCATCCGAAATATCTGAACCAGTTTTAGATCAACATGCTAATTGTTTGTTTCCTCTCTTTCTTCACCAGCCACCAACAGATCAGCTGCAAAAAAGCACTACAAAAGCCTGCATTTATTACACACACGCGTTCCACTGCCTGTCCATCTCAGGCTCCCCCTGCTCCCCCACCCCCTCTTCCTATCTGCCTGTGCAGAGCATCTGCCGCCCAGAGAAGAGGGGGAACATGGGAGCACATTAGTCACCAGATGTCACCTTTTGCTGCCAGCCCTATCGAACAGGCAAGCAGACAATGCAGCATGCATAGTGAACATCTACACCAAGACAGAGCTCACTGACTCGGAATGACAGCTCCGACTGAACGGCCCCGGCCCCATTCTATGTCAGGAGTGACACCTACAGTTCTCTCTGGATATCCGCGCTGACTGTCACACCGCTGGCGTGATAATACCGCTAATTGCTGAACATTGTCTTTGGTTGATCTGATTTCTGCAAAAGCTCAAGATTTTATTTTTTCCAGAAGAATCTCATGCAGGATGAACAGGCTCTCCACAGGGACTCCAAGCGTCAGTTGTTGTGCCTGAAATAGTAATGCCTGCAGGCACTAAATCATGCATACATTTCAGATCCATTAAGAATGTACAAGGTACACTTTTGTCATAACTCAGGTCTGTTGTACTTCTGTTGAAACTCAGACAAGTGGAAGTTTCTTATTAGATTTTTTTTGTGTTCCAATTAACTACTTTACATTGGCCAATTAAAGGTACAGTTCTTTCATGATTTACCATCTCTTATTATACTAGAGATTTACTATGTTCCTATTATACAGTGGGGCAAAAAAGTATTTAGTCAGCCACCAATTGTGCAAGTTCTGCCACTTAAAAAGATGAGAGAGGCCTGTAATTTTCATCATAGGTATACCGCAAATATGAGAGACAAAATGAGAGAAAAAAAAAATCCAGAAAATCACTTTGTATGATTTTTAAAGAATTAATTGGTAAATTATGGTGGAAAATAAGTATTTGGTCAGTAACAAAATTTCATCTCAATACTTTGTTATATACCCTTTGTTGGCAATGACAGAGGTCAAACGTTTTCTGTAAGTCTTCACAAGGTTTTCACACACTGTTGCTGGTATTTTGGCCCATTCCTCCATGCAGATCTCCTCTAGAGCAGTAATGTTTTGGGGCTGTCGCTGGGCAACACGGATTTTCAACTCCCTCCAAAGATTTTCTATGGGGTTGAGATCTGGAGACTAACTAGGCCACTCCAGGACCTTGAAATACTTCTTAAGAAGCCACTCCTTCGTTGACCGGGCGGTGTGTTTGGGATCATTGTCAGGCTGAAAGACCCAGCCACGTTTCATCTTCAAATGCCCTTGCTGATGGAAGGAGGTTTCACTCAAAATCTCACGATACATGGCCCCATTCATTCTTTCGTTTACACGGATCAGGCATCCTGGTCCCTTTGCAGAAAAACAGCCCAAAGCATGATGTTTCCACCCCCAATGCTTCACAGTAGGTATGGTGTTCTTGGGATGCAACTCAGCATTCTTTCTCCTCCAAACACGACAAGTTTAGTTTTTACCAAAAAGTTCTATTTTGTTTTCATCTGACCATATGACATTCTCCCAATTCTCTTCTGGATGCATCCAAATGCTCGCTAGCAAACTTCAGACGGGCCTGGACTGGCTTAAGCAGGGGGACACGTCTCGCACTGCAGGATTTGAGTCCCTGGCGGCGCAGTGTGTTCTGATGGTAGCCTTTGTTACTTTGGTACCAGCTCTCTGCAGGTCATTCACTAGGCCCCCCCCGTGTGGTTCTGGGATTTTTGCCCACAGTTCTTGTGATCATTTTGCCCCACGGTGGTCTTGTATGTCTTCATTTTCTAATAATTGCTCCCACAGTTGATTTCTTCACACCCAGCTGCTTACCTATTGCAGAGTCAGTCTTCCCAGCCTGGTGCAGGTCTACAATTTTGTTTCTGGTGTCCTTGGACAGCTCTTTGGTCTTGGCCATGGTGGCGTTTGGAGTGTGACTGTTTGAGGTTGTGGACAGGTGTCTTTTATTACTGGATAAAGCGTTAAACATATGCCATTAATACAGGTAACGAGTGGAGGCAGAGAAGCCTCTTAAAGAAGAAGTTACAGGTATTTGAGAGCCAGAAATCTTGCTTGTTTGAAGGTGACCAAATACTTATTTTACCGAGGAATTTACCAATTAATCTTTAAAAATCCTACCAGGGATTTTCTGGATTTTTTTTTCTCATTTGTCTCTCATAGTTGAGGTATACCTATGAGGAAAATTACAGGCCTCTCTAATATTTTTATGTGGGAGAACTTGCACAATTGGTGGCTGACTAAAAATACTTTTTTGCCCCACTGTATATTATATAGATGTAGTGCCGTCAAATCAATTAAATCGCGATTAATCGAATACCAAATAAGTTTTGTTTGTCATAATATAGGTGTGTTCTGTGTATATATATATATATATATAATTAAGATATATTATATATTATATATATATAATATATATATACACACACACACAGCTATATTTGCAAATATTGACAGTATTTACATGTATATATTTATATTAATATAATATATATTATATATAAATATATTTAATATGTAAACATAGCATATTTTTCTTAAATATATACTGTACATGCATGTGTGTGTATTTACATAATAAATAAACACAGCACACACACATATATTATGTAAACAAACATTTTATTTTGGATGCAATTAATGGCGCATTACTCATTTGACCGCACTAATAATTACATTATATTATATGTTTACTGTTTAAATAAATACTTTTTTCAAAAGGATTTCTGAAATTTATCAAAAGTGAACAGCAATACATCGGAATATTACAAAATATTTTTTTTTTAAAAAAATGTTGTTTCTGTTTAAACTTTCATATATGATGAAGCCTGACAAAATGTATCACTGTTTCCACAAGAAATATTTATAGATATAGATATATATTAGCTGCAAAAACTGTTTTAAACTTGTAAAAATAAAATATAGCTGCAAGCAGCGATGGCGGGCCCAAGCCGTCTGCAAACGCCATCCCGGAGGCATCAGGAGAATGGTGCACAGCAGGCACATGCACTTACAGTAACCCTCTGCCAGTCTTGTTTTAAGGGATACGGCAATTAAAGAGTTAATACGAACCATAAAGACACACACACAAACACACAACCATTTTTAAAACTTTGGTAACACTTTCAATAAGGTTTCAGTTATTAACAATAACTATATTAATTAACATGAACAATAATTATATAGCATGTATTATTGTCAGTTAATATTCAAAACTTAAACATTAAAAAAATTGGTAACACTATTTACTAATACTTAACTAATGATTCACAGTGTGCAGTTATTATAAAGTCAATTCATCCTTTATAAAGCATTGTTCCAACATTAATAGGCATTAGTAAGCAGTTTATAAATACAGCTATAAATGTTTTGTTCTTGAGCATATCTATGTTTAATAATTGTATTTTCACACTTTATTAATGATACATTTATAATTTCTAAATTTTTAAGTTATATACAAACCAGTTATTTAGGTGTTCTTAAGATCATTTAGAAAGTGTATGTAAATGATAAATAAACTATTTAAATGTACATTTATAAATCTTACATTTATAAATGTATAAATCTTTTTATTTAAACACATGATAATAGTTGCTCAGTGTGTTAATAAATGCTTTATTTACAGATTCCTGCTGTAATTCATGATTAGGTCAGGTAGTTATAAAACATTTAGAAGCTGCCAGCCATCTATTTTTGTGAGCTCGTCTAAAGTGAGGATTGTTCATACCTTGTAAGGCATTTACAAAGGAGATATAAAATCTCATTAATCTTCCAAACAGAAAAGTTAATCAAACACAACACAGAGGGATACAGAACACAAAAATATTTTTTCAAGATTAAAAAAATGAAACCGTACAACTGTTCACTTGATAAAAAAAAAAAGAAAAATAAACCTCTGCAATTTCATTAAAAAAAATCAAGTGTACAGTTTAATTTTTTATTTTTATTTTTTTCCATCTTGAAATAAATATTCTGAGTTATGTATCCCTCTGTGTTGTGTTTGTTTATTTTTTCTGTTAGGAAGATAACTGAGCCTTTAAATCTCCTTTGTAATAGATATGCTTATAAATCAAGAACAAGATATTTGTAGCTGTATTTATAAACTGTTTACTAATGACTATTAATGTTGGGACAATGCTTTAGAAAGGAAGCTCTCTCTCTCTCTTTCACACCCCCACTTTTTTATCTGTTAACATTAGATAATGCACTGTGAATTAACATGAACATTTTGACTAACATCAACAAACATTAATAAATGCTATGAAAATATATTGTTCATTGTTAGTTCATGTTAGTAAATGCATTTACTAATGTTAACAAATGAGACCTTCTTTTAAAGTGTTACCAAAACCTTATGATTTATAAACATTTTTTAAATACTTTATTTACCTATAATATTTGTGAAATATTTTTGCCTTCATTACAGCTTAGAGCTGAACATCATTTTTTCCTGTTTAAAAGTTTCTCTCTCTCTCTCTCACCCTCCCCTTCTCTCACTCCCACTCTCAACACACACACAGACACTCACCCAGCCCCCACCTCCTCCCTTCCTCACACAGGCAGTGGCAGAGTGAGAGCAGATGTCTTATAGTTTTTTAATTTTCTGTTATCCATAGAGTGTTGTAAAGTCTTGAAACTGTGACTATTTCCTCAGAATGACTTGTTCTATGTATGTAAAAAGTTTTGAACTGTTTGGAAGCTGCATTTTAATAATACATCACAATAACTCTGTAATTTTTTCCTGTAATTTTAACAAATCACCACGGCAAAACCGTTCATGCTATCCAAAATCCATCCGCAATATAAGTTCCTCAATGTTTTGGCATCATGTAGAAAAAGTTTGGTGTGTATAGCGTAATTTTCCTCTGAGGAGTATTCATTAATTCACAGCTATATTTTCCCAAAAATCCACATTCAAATCAATATAGCTGACTTCCTGTTGGTCGTAGCTAATGACTGTAAATTAGAAAGTTGTCCGGCTTGATGAGATCAATATAGGTACCAAGTTTGGTGACTGTAGCTAAAACTAACCACCCAAGTTTTGTCAAAAGGTGGCGCTATAGAGTGCCTCTTCCACGCCCTTTTATGAGCTTTTCGCAGTGTCTATATATAATTAATACTGATATGTGTGTTGAGTTTAATGAAATTCTAAGAATGTTATCTGCACCAAAATCACCATAAAAGAATATTCAAGTTTGACAGGTTGCCATAGCAACAACATTTTAGATATCAATATCCCCTCAACAGTTTTACACCGGCCTTGTTTTGATATTATTCTGATGAAGTTTGAAGCAAATAGAGTAAAAATAAGATGCTGAATTCAAAGCATTTTGAAAATGACACACTTCCGCCCGTCAGTTGGTGGCGCTATGACTTTGACTCCTAATAGTCACATGTATGCGATCGGCATCATACACCGAAAAAAAACCCGGAAGTTTGATCAAAATCAGACAATGTATGTGTATGTTATAAGACACTTCCTGTTTCTCATTTCTCGCCATAAATTCATCGCCTCGCCACGAGCAAACCGTTCGAGATATCAAAAATCTCTTCGCAATTTAGCGTCCCCCATGTCTTGAGATCATGTTCACCAAGTTTGGTGACAATCGGTGGGAAATTCTCAGAGGAGTATATCAAATTCCATAGCATGCTTTTTTTACACAGCCCTGAATAGCCAACTTCCTGTTGGGCGGAGCCTATGACATGCAGCGCAAAAGTTGTTCGGCTCAATGAGTTCTATATGTGTACTGAGTTTCATATGAATACGTGCAAGTATGTGCGAGCTATTCATCAAGTTTTCCGGCTGTGTTCCAGGGGGCGCCGTAGAGCCCCTCTACCACGCCCAGGTCCCAGCCTCTGCGGCGTCCTAATGGCCGCAGGTTCCAATGCGTGTGCAAATTTTCAAGAGTTTTTGAATATGTTAAGGCCCCCAAAAAGCCCCGGAAGTGTGAAAAAAATAAAAAAAAATAAAAAAATAATAATCCTTAGAAAAACAATAGGGCCCTGCGCCTTTCTGGCTTGGGCCCTAAATATAGCTGCAAGCAGCAATTAAGGGCAATAGAATAATTCAGAAGAATCACATGACATTAAAAATGGAGTAGCCACTAAAAACTCTGCCATCACTGGAAAAATATTATATATTTGAATATTAATCTATTATACATTTTAATACATTTTTAAATATATTCAAAAGGAAAACAGTTATTTGAAGACTATAATAGTCACAATCGTACGTTTTTACTGGATTTTTGATCAAATAAATGCAGCCTTGGTGAACTTAAAAATCATCTTGACCGCTTAACTTTTGAATCATTCTGATTTGTTCATCAGTTCATTTAAAGGTCCAGCTAAGATATATTATTAATGACAACATTTTCAGTGAATAGTGACTGGACAAGAGTGGCCAGGAGGTTATCTATCCCTATATAACTATCCCTATGAATGTGGGTCCAAAATGATATAGAAAATAATCTGGGGTTTTGCTTCCTGTGAGGCCTCTAGACTCAACATCGTGAAAACGCCACACTCCTCTGATGCTTTTGAGGAAACAAGAGTGACCTGTGTGGTTGCCAGCTCATGAATCATAACCTCATAAATGTTGAATATTGCATTGCGTATGGCAGAGAGTTATGAGACCAGGGCCTCCAGTTCAAATCCCAAAAGCGTTTCATCCACTGCTCTGTCCGCAGCTGATGCTCCAGTCCCAGTCTGGGCGGACAGTGATCACAGACGCAGGTAAATATGGCCGGCGATGTATTTTAACATTTTGTCATGAATAATTGAATGGTAAGTAAGTAGTCAGGAGTTTGACCTCCCATCTATCTATCTCCACATCGCATGCATATATAAACAGTGCTTTTCACCATTGAATTCATTTATAACTGCACTCTGATGTGAACCTCACTGTGGCACAGTGCACATTATTTGATTAAAACAAAGCTTTTAATTCCTTGTTTTGATTCATAAATAATGATTTCCTATTAACGTTTGACGCGTGGCTGCGTATTAAACACAAGGGTAGTGCGAAATACCTTGTGTTGTTCTGTGGTCAGTCACTCCAGCAGAAAAGGAACCGTAAGGTCAATGGCTATTGATTTGCTTCCCCCACCCAGCTTGTAAGCTGCAGCTGTGTCTGCTAAACAGCATCACTGGCCTCTAATGCTGAACTACAGTAGCATCACTCTGTTGTGATGACAATCACCAAACACACAGGTGAGACTGGGGCAAGCTGTCACAAGGACTGTATCTCCAATTCCAAACTCAATTATGCAAATGTCTGTTTTTTTTTAATAGCCGTTATTTTGTATGTTGGTGTCAAACAGTCTTAAATTACAATAATTTCTGTAAATCCTTTAAAGTAAAATTTCAACCATATAAAATACAATTATTAAAAAAGGGGGGTATTTTTTTAATAAACGTCCGGTTAATGGTTACAGCTATCAAATGTTTAATTTACACAATTATAGGAATATTTGCTATAAATATACACTATACCATTCAATAATCAAGATTTTTTAATGTTTGAAAGAAGTGTTCTTCTGCTGACACAAGGCTGCATCTACGTGATCAAAAATACAGTCAAAATAGGAATACTGTGAAATATCATTCGGATTTAAAATAACTGTTTTCAGTTTTAATATATTTTACTATGTAATTTATTCCTGCGATGCAAAGTGTAATTTCTAGCGGTTATTATTCCATTCTATTATGCTGATTTGGTGCTCAAGAAACATTTCTTATTATTATTAATGTTGAAAACAAGTGTGCTGCTAAATATATTTGTGGAAACCATGATACAGTTTTTTTTCAGTATTCTTTGATGAATAAAAAGTTCAAAACAACAGCATTTATTTGAAATACAAATAAATTGTAACAATATAAATGTCTTCACTGTCACTTTTGGATCAATTTAATGCATCCTTGCTAAATAAAATTATTAATCTCTTAAAACAAAACTCCAAACTTTTGAACAGTTTAATTGAAGGTTCATTTGGGACAACTTACCCCATATGGTGAACCTGAAGTTTACCCTTTTCCTGGATAATAACAGCAGTGCTCAATAGCTTTAGTCTTTAGTAAGAAAATGGTCTTTTAAAAATAACCCTATCCTAAGAAATATTCACAGGAGTAAGTGTGACAACTAGCCCCAGCCTATCCAATAAAATGAGACAATGGAATCACTGACGATGTGTATTATGAGATTCCTCTGCTTAATTTTACATTCATGGACAAACAGAAGCGCAAGGAACCACATCTTTCTACTCTGTGCCACACAATCCTCTGTTCCTAATAACATGACGAGAAAAAACAGCAATAAGATGAAATATATTATTTTCCATATACATCCTCTAATCCAGCAGATCAACACGTTAGTGCAAGAATCTGCCTGTCCCCTTGGCAATCGATAGTAAAATTCCTCATTCTGTGCTCGGGTAAGTAAACGGAATTGAAAGTGGGGCAGAGGGTATTAATGCAGAGGGAGGAATATCCATTTTATCACATCCTCCCTGCAGGCACTGTTGATAAAAATGACAGCGGGAGCGCATTACTAATTCCACTACTGTCACAGCCCATAGTCACTTACCTTGCAAATGAAGTGCAGTAATGACACCTGCCTGACGGTCAGAACACAGGCTATACTCTCAGTGATACAGCCTGATGTTGAAACGGATCCTGGGAACGCATGGGCCTAGACCTGCAATGACATCCATGTACAGTAACACATCAGTGCCATTTGCAGGCGTCTTTAATATACATTCATATAACATGCATAAACAAAACTACCAACCTGAAAGTCATGTAAATGCGTTCTCATGCTCAACAAATATGAAAACAGTTGTTGCTTGTGCTTATCATCTTGAATACATCTTGATACATCTTTTTCTAACCTCGTAATAAGATTCATATTACTGAATATGTTTCCTGTTTTTCTAACATCGTAATGAGAATCATATTACTGAATCGTAGATATGTTTCATGTTTTTCTAACCTCGTAATGAGAATCATATTACTGAATCTTAGATATGTTTCAAGTTTATTCAGTTACTGTAAACGAATGAGCATAAACTGTGTTTTTGACGTTCAAATGAAAAGTACCCATTTAACTAGTTTGTTTTACTGGCGCCCCCTCTTGTTAGTTTCCTGTAATTTGTTGGTAAGAGTTTAAATGCATCACAAACGTGACAAATAAATCATTTTGGAATCCCAGTAAAAATAATGGCATCCATTACTGATGAATCGTATTTGCTAACACATATTAGTGTGCTGAAATTACTGAATGAAAGGTCTATTAATGAATTTGCATGAACGTGCACCTTACATCATGCATGCGAAGTTTATGACCGAAGGGGCTACTGTCATATGACTTGAATTTTGCAAATGATAGTTTACCATGCAACAAAGAAGCAACCCCCACACCTATGAATTAAACATGGCACAAAAAGTGGAACATTTAATTGGATCTGAAAGCCAATTCTGAAGCCCTCTTATCTCCACATTTAATGAATTAGACTTTGTTCACACAGTAATGAAATTATTTCATCTATATTTGATTAAAAACCAGTTGGCATACAAATACAGAAATGGTTGAAAATACACTTTTTTTTTTTTAGAGGTTCTTGTTTGGGGTGCAGAATTTTCACATTCCGAGTTCACTAAAATGCATTTAAGGAAGCCTCAAGGAATACTTAAAAGGAGCAATTCACTCAAAGAGGGAAAATCTGTCATTATTTGAATCATTTGAATTGAATAATTACAGAATGTATAGTCATTCTTGTTTCAACCCTATATTATGTGATTTTTTGTAAAACGCAAATGAGAAAATGCATGCATACTCCTCTTTATCATAAAAGCTGCTATTCACAGATAATTGCATCTTCCTGTGAGCTGCTAAGCAGACAACAGAATCAGTGAGTTAAAATCAAATAATGAATCAATGAGCGAATCATTCTTTCGAAACAATTCTTTTCAGTGAATCTGCTGATTCAGTTCATAATTCATAATGCTCAAGTACAACTCCCTGACTTAATCACCAACTTACTGAATCGATTTTCACACAATGCAATATAATATAACTTGATGGTATTTTGTCAGTTTTGGAGATTAATAAAAGAGATGAACTGAACACTACAAATGATTCAGGAGCCGAAGTGGTTCACAATCAATGTGATCTTGTGGAATAAAAGCCATTACGAGGGAGTGTTTGTACACAAAACGTAGATTGATACAGCCCTGACTGGGTTGAATGAAGATGGCTTAATCCCTGACAGCTGATTGAATCATTTTCAGTCAGTCCTCTGCCTCCGATTAGCCTGGAGATAATCGGCCACAGGTAAGTGACAGACGACCGGAGGGTGCCAGCCTGTGTGATAACAACAGCCTCAGCTCAGATAAGAGAACATACTGATGCATGAGTTAAAGCTCTGGTTTGAGATCGTTCTCCTAGAAGCCCATCACTAGGCTTCCCAATCATTATGGAGAGCACAAAACTTGTTCTTGGATCAGTCTGTTACAAAATCAGCGTCCAATCATGCCACCGCTCGGCAATCTGTTCAACAAATTGTGGGCCCTCATCCAGGGAATCAAATTTGTCATTCTGGTTGGACCACCAGAGCCAGTTTCTCAGTCCATCCCAGCCTCCTTTAGTGATCTGAACATCTGCTGAAGCCACGACTCCTCAGTCACTCCCTCTCTCCGCATGAAAACAACAGGGACGTGCGATCAGAGGGAGCCAGGAGAGTCCTTTACAGTGCAGATGCTGCCGGTCCACTGCATGCTGCGATCTCATTCACACTGTTTTCCTGCACAATCAAGAGGGTGAGACGCACACACTAACACACGAAACACATCTCTTTTCAACAGTGCACCAGGAGAGGCTTGAAATGGGAAAATGTCGGTCTGAAGGAAAGAATGAAATAAGATGCATGATTGAAAGACATTCATTTCAAAACTGAGAGAGAGGAAGGGGGAAATGATCTGTTGACCAAAAGCATCAAAGCTGCTACGTAGCAACACCAGCATATGTATCTACTTGGAGTGAGAGATGTGACGGGGTCTGTGGGGGATATTGGGGTTGTTTTCTTCATGCCTCATGCTTTTTTTTTCTTTGTGTTTGGGAAGAATCGCAGCCTGAGTCAAGCTTGGGATTCAGCACACATGATTAGAATTCTAGCAACCCTACGTGGCCTCTGAAGCAAATCATTTGCCAGGTCCTGAGGGGGGTTAAATGCAACACATTTTACATATTAGTACCTAGCAACTGACACAATGTAGAGTTAGTGATGCCGATACAACAGACTGCTGCTTAGAACAGCAGCAACACACATAAAACAAGTAGCTAAATGTTCAAATAAAATAACACATCCTTAGCTCTTAAAGGTACAGTTCATGCACAAATGAAAATTGTTGTTCCAACCCTTCTCGCAGATTGTTTTATTTATTTTTAGTGCTGTCAAACGATTAATCGCAATTAATCACATGCAAAATAAAAGTTTTTGTTTGCATAATATATTTTGTGTATATTTATTATGTATATATAAATACACACACATACAGTATATATTTTGAAAATATTTACATGTCTATATTTATATTCATATAATTTATATTAAATAAATATATTTAATATATAAACAATATATTTTTCTGAAATATATACATGCAGGTGTGTCTATTTATATATACATAAATATACACAATACACACACATATTTATGCAAAAAAAAACTTTATTTTGGAGGATAATCTCGATTAATCATGTGACAGCATATTTTTTAAAAGTATATAATAAAGTAAAACAACAATCACACATTTTTCGAAGATTCATTATGAAGTTCTAACCACAGACACAGAGAATAGTTCACAGTGATCACTACAAAAAAAGTACAGAAAATAGCCTTGTGTGACGGACAGGCTGACATTTAGGTGATTATTTACAGATAATCTTGCCCTCCTACACAACTCATGTCTAGCCTACGTTCATATGTTCATGTACAGAATTGAAAAATGACCAGTCCAACATGGTCTCATAACTAATTCATGAGGTGGCAAAATTATATATCATTTGACTCGGTTTGTAGAAGATATATATTATATTATATATATATATATTCTATAATATATTATTGTGTTTGTATTTTGGGCACATATACAATCATGTTAGGTTACGAGTTGGGCTTTTTGGTCAGGTTTAATTTTGGTGGTGTGTTTTTGTTTGACCCAACACATCAGTTCTTACAACTTGAGACTAGGCTGGATGAGACACATTTTGCCAAAACAAATGTGAAAACCAATTGCATTTTGTCATTAACAGCGTTAACACACCAATTTTGAAAATGTGCATATGATGGACACTTTACTATTCTTTGAGGAATTGTACAAGTGTCGGATGGACATGTTTTGCGATGCTTTTATGAAGCCCTTTTGGTGGCTCTTTTTTTTAGAGCGTGTATTAATGATTGTTCAAAATTTACCACTTTGGTGTTCCACTGAAAAAATAGCAGCATATGGATTTGGAATAAAAAGAGGATGAGAACATAATGACAAAGTTATATATTTGGGTATATTTTACGCTTTAATCATAATAATGACTAAGTTAAAAACCAAAAAAAAAAAAAGGGGAAATTTTTTTTTTTTTTTTTTTAAAGGGGTCCTATTATGCTCTTTTACAGAGTCTTGATTTTGTTTTGGTGGTGTACTAGAACAGGCTCTCATACTAGGTTGTTCCAAAAACACATGATTTTTCACATATTTTACATCATTACAACACCTCTCTCCCCAGTCCGGCATGAACAGCTCGAATGGTTCCTGTATCAAATGAAGGCCCACATTCTAAATACGAAATGTGCTATAATTGGTTAGCTGGGCCAGTGTGTGCTGTGATTGGCACCACTCGGTGCTTGCTCGGGAAACGTCATGCCCCTTACCATAGCTGCCTGCCAGCTTCAGTGTAAATATTGCGTCAAAATCAAATCACAGCGCGATTTAAACCCGGATGATTGTAACCACTTTAAGTTTGTCTACCTTGGGAAAGCTAGCGTGTCTCCGACATAGTGATAACACTCATTGCCTTCTCTAGTGCAGGTCAACCATGTCTCGTCCCATTCATCCATATTTGTGATATCACAAATCCCAGAAAAAAATGCGTTGTAGTCCAAACGAGCCGTTCATTGTAGTTCTTGAAAATTGATTTTTTAAAAACAAAATATCTCCCTTTGGAGTGGACTTTGAGCTTTGTAACTTTGCAGATCTTTTATATGCTCAAACAGCAACATTACATACTAACTAAAGTTGAAAAGGTGAAAAGCATAATAGGACCCCTTTAAACATGTTCATAGAGAAAACACTGCTTTATGAAAGACAGAGAGGTCTGGTTCACAGCATAAAGTGTTTGATGCATAACTTAGTAAATCTCAGTCATCGAAAACATAAAAAAACAAAAAAAAAAAAAAAAAAATTAAACAGGAGTTTCCATTGAACGACTTTACAAAAAGTTACAACAGATCAAAGTAGACCAGTGATTAATTCAGTGCTGATATTTCCATCAAATCCACCCCATCTCGTGTCAAGTGCTTTATGTGTGAATATAAATCTTGTTTCTCGCTTTAATTTTATAAACCTCAAGTTGTATTAGGAAGATCTTTGTCAAAGCATTGGTTGCTTTGACATGAGGTAGTGCGGTAATCACCTCTGCCAATCCTCAATGGTGAGAGACCATTACAAGCTAAGCCATGTGTTCTAGCATCAAAACCTGGAACTGACTTTATATCCCACTTGAAGAGGTGCCGCTGAATTAAGGATGACATCTTATTGGTCTTTCTGGACAAATACCAACACACAGTTTGACGCACTTCAACAAATATGGGCACATTGACATTGACACACTCCTTGGCTAGGGGATGTCCCTGGTCTGTAACAAAGGTAGAGCGGCAAAACATTTGTCTCAGTTTCTCTTTCTATCTACAGAAGCCCCTGGAGAAGGACAGGCACAGCCCCACCATCTGCTAACTGCGTCTGGAAGAGCCAGAATGGCTGCCAGGACCCAGGTGACAGAACTGGCCAGCACAACCTCACAAATCCATGCATGATAAACCTGCAACTGTACCTATTACCTCTCAGTTCTTCTAATTCTATTCAATTCTGTTCAACTGGAGCAAGGAGAATAGTGTTAGAAGACCATGGCATGAGGTCCTAATTGGTACGTATAGGATGTCAAATAAATATTTACTGAATCTTGAACAACCTGGATGCAACAGAAAAAAGCTCTACCACATGTGTAATGTGTACTCTCATTTAAAGTTTGACATCTACCAATGGTTTTTATGGGAATACCAGACAGAAGTGCATTAAAGTCTGAACATTATAAATGAGTCAATTTCCCTAGTCTACTTAAGAGAGAAACAGTTTACCACTTAATGCATAATAGATGATACAGGGCAATTTTGGAGGATGCCAAATGTGGATCACAAATTCACATATCAGCCACCAAGGGATGGTTTTTAAAGCTGAAGGACACCCCCATCTTCAATTGGCTAGAAAAATAGATAGCCCCATCCTTAACTAACGCTAGAGTAAGTTTGTGTCATGAGCCATGAGCAAAACAGCTACTAGGTGAATCACAACATTACAAACTACAAAACTGTACAAAGGGAATTAACCATAACTTTGAAGCATTTTGAATCACAATTAAATTTAAAATACTGCTAATTTAAATATGCTGATTATTTTTTTACATTCATTAAAAAATATTTAGGCGTAAGTAGTTTTTCACTATGAATCCTGTTGAATATGATTATTTCAAAACTAAGGCTTCAACAAAGCACATATCGATTAACAACAAAGTGGCTCATAGTATAGGTCTGTCTTTAAAGCTTTATAAGGTATCTTTCCAAAATCAATTGCCCCATGTAAAAAATGCATGAAATCCTAACGTCTGGAAGCTGACTGTTGCATTCTATTAGTTGAGCAAATGTTGCCATGTTGGGCTGATCGGGATCAGCCAGAACAATATTTTTTTACGCTTTTTGGGTAAATCATTCAACCTACAGTAAGTCTTACTTATAGTAGTCTGCATATTCAGCAGGACTAGGAGAAAACAAACATTTTTTAAAAATACACATTTTAAGGTGCAAGAGAGATTTTAAGAAAGCAAACAGTAGATCTTTGTGTACTTTCTACTCAATTAGGAGCATCTCTCCTCTTGCCGCTCTCTATTTCCCCCTTTATCCTCTTCCCTTTTTTCTGTCTTCTCCTCACCCTCTGTGCACCTCTTTTCACCTCTATTGGCATCGATAAAGCAATCTAATGTAGGACTACTCCTATGAGTTCTCTGGCTTTTGCACCTTTGCAAAATCATCGGGGATGAAAGGGAGCAACACAAGAAATTGCAAAGAGAAAGAAGAGTGAAAAACAGTAAAGAGAGGAAAAGAGAGAAATAGGGGGCAGTGGGGGCCTGGGAGTGCACGTCAGCGCTGCTGAGAAGAACCTCATTTCCAAGACCATCTGTTACCAGTCCCTGAGCTGAAAGCTCCATTTATGTCATTCTTACCACTGCCATACAAGCAACGCGTCCTCTTCTACTGCTGCATACACCACAACTCCAACTCTTTCATCAGCAACTCACTGTCACTGTAATAATTAAAAGGCAGATTTATGGCCTAAGCATAACATAATACAATATTTAAGCAATATCACACGAGAAAGAATGCTGTTTTTCTCAATATGACTGAAATTCAGCTATAGGTAATCACACCCACGCTTATATTCAGACTAAACTGTTCAATTACAAGCGCTATGTTGCTTTTGTACAGCAAGCAGGAAAGTTTGTATAGAGTAACTTACATTTTACACACACACACACACACTATTTCCCCGTCACCAACGAACAAAATATGAATTCCAAACAAAGCCAGTATAGAATTATCACAGCGCCTCTCCAAGAAACACTAGTGGTGTTTCTAATTCTAAATGAATATATTTTTGTGATTTGATTCGGTTGAGTGACTGATTCAATGATTTGCTCATGAAACTACTTCAATTCAATTTGGAAGAGAGCATTTTAAACAATTGAATGACTCATTCATAAAGACATTATCCCTCCATGAATGTATTATTGTGGTTTGAATGAGTCGGTTAAATGAATGGTTCACTGACTCGCTTGTAAAACTGTTGTCATTATCTACTGGCATAATGATGTAACATGCAGAACGAGTGACTGAAAATACCCACCACTAACACACAGGGCGGCTTTTTTTCCTCCAAAAGCATCGTAAGCCCATAAACTACACAACTTTTAGAGTGGTCGGATTGCTGTTCTCTCAGATCGCATTTTTGATAATTCACTCGATTTTGGGAAATGCAGCCCAGATTGAGTTCATTTGGAACTCGCAAACACAGAGAAGTGATAAAAATGGTAAAAAAAAAAATCAAGTCCCAATGCTGTTGGACTGAATATCAGCTAATGAAATTCAAGGACTAGAACTAAAAAAAAAATTTAATAAATAAAATCTGTAAAAAGTTGGCATTTTCCAAAAATACCACAGCATGATTCATAAATGCATTCTGAGACGGATCTAAAACTGTTTTATTGCTCTGCTCTGTTTTCTCTGATTTAAAGCATAAAAGATTCAAAGCAACAGCTGCCAGAACTGTTACTCTGTACGTTTTTACAATAGAAGTCTGAAGTGCAGTGAAGGAAACATAAGAAACGGACTGACAGCGAATAGCTGAGGAACAGAGACGAAGCACTGCAGGGGGTTAAGAAGTAGGCACGGAAAATGGAAAAGGCCATGCGTGCTGTGTTCAAAGCACTGCCTGAATACAGTAGTTTACCTGGCTGCCTCTTTCCTATCAATGGGTGCTGGATTGTTTGCACTATACTGTGACTGAGTGAGACTCTCCTTTAATCAATTTGTGGGGAGAGCACGCTGTAACCTTTGCAGTGAGATGCAGGGTGGTCAGGAGATATCGAACGCAAGGGCGCCCACACACTCTACATGCATTGAAAAGATGTCTGGTTAGACTAACCTGGTAACCTAACACTGTATTTCCCTGCATAGTTATAAACTTATAGGTTATAGATATAAAAATACTGTAGATGTTTTGTTTAGTTGTGCATGCATTTTAATGAGGTGATCATGTTGTCATCTGTCATAAAATGCTTTTGCGGTTTCAAAAATATGTAAATGTAAACTAAACACAAATGTATTCCGATTATTTCTGAAGGATCATGTGACACTGAAGAATGGAGTAATGTATGCTGAAAATTAATCTTTGTCAATAGAGGAATATATTATATTTTAAATATTCAAATCAAAAATAGTTATTTTAAACCGTAATAATATTACAATTTAATATATTACTATTTTACTGTATTTTAATCAAATAAAGGCAGCATCCGTGGGCATAAGAAACATCAACTTTTGAACATGTATACATTTCTCAATGTCAAAAACGACCCAGTTTACCTAAAATTACATTAGTTCACAAGTATTTTAATGGATCCTCATCTTAAACAAAAAGCTAAAATCATGCAAAGTGTTTCTCACTAATAGTTTCTGACTATTGTGCCCTTGAGAAGCGACCTCATGATGACTGTTCGTATATTAAGAAAATAACCAACCAATCTGTTAAGATACCTGTTGATATGTAGTACCTGACTGAATAGGAAAATGTGCTAATTATCAAAGGTGCAAAGAGGCTGGCAAATTTCTGTGAGTGAAAACACAGTATAGGAAAGTGAAGGAGACTTCATGTTTTGTTCTTCAGAGTGCACTGAGACAGACACCAAGGATGCCTCAACTCATTCGACCTACTTAAGAGTTGGTCAAAGTAAAGTGTGTCATAAGCTCAGTTTCACTGAGAGAGAGAAAAAAAACAAGCTTGTTAAATGCAGGCGATAAAGATCTGCTATCATAGTCATACTGCAATGGTCACAACTCAGCATATACAACAAGCTTTTCCTCAGGATCAGCCATCACTGTACCCATTATTAAATCTGCAACCTCAAAGACAACCATCAGCATGCATCTTTTGTCATCAAGGACCTTCTGTTTCTATGCAAATCTCTTTAAAATGTCGTGGTCGATGTGATGACGATGCTAAAATGCTACTTTTTGCTGACCATTTGCTTTGAGCGGTTAAGCAAGTTAAACAGCAGCCCGAGGAAATCAGACTTCTACGGGTGCATGAGAACGACTGGCTTTCACACTTGGCAGCAAGACCATGACAAACTCGATGCGCAGTGAGTGTGTGCAGAACACAAAGCTAAAGGAAACCCCGCTCTGCCGCTATTGCCACACACAAAGAAACATCGAAGAACGTGGGATACAGCAGCAAAACGAGAAATAATTCAATGTGATATTAATTATATATACTTTCAGACGTGACATTCATTTAGAAAAAGCAAACTGGCAGACGCCAGGTTCGCAGACGAGGAGAAGCAGGAGTGTTTTGACATATTAAATGACTGCAGACAGTGGTGCGCTCCCCGCTCTGCATTCAGCCCACGTTTCCGGAACATTCTGAGCAAGCTCCTGCGGCTCTCTGCCTGACCCACCGCCAGCCCTCCTCAGATCACATTCAAAGTGATTGTGCTGTTCAATATTTCATTGACATCAGCCTCAAAGATTGTTGCTACAGTGACACCAGAGATAATTATTTTTTACCACAGTCTTTTTTTAGATGTTTTTACCCCCTCCTCTTTCTGGCTCCAGCCATTCCTGTGGAGAATTGTTCTGCATAAATCAGCTGGTGGAATATTGAATCAGCCTCACCACAGGGAATGTGTTTTTGTGTGTGGTATGTGTGACTGATTATTACGAAGAGTCAACGCGCAAAAGCAGGCAAACAGCGCCGCTAAGTGGCAGCTCTTAATTTAAAGCGATCGTTCAGACAAAACATGAACATTTTGTCAACAATTAGTCACCTTCAAACCCTTCATATATATTTTTTCTGGCCAAAATATATTTTGAATATATGCTAAACATTTTTTAAGCTGAAACAAAATTTAGTTTCAACCTTCATACATTGTAAAAATCGTATAATCATAAAAACATAATAATGGTTTGGTCTAGGCCATATATTTATTAGGCTAATATATCTAGAACTCTAATTCTAATGTTTAGATCAACTATTCATTTCAGTTTTCTGATGTATTGTTGAATCTGACTGAGAGGTTTGAAATCAATCAGATTCTGATTATATAATTATATAAATAACAAATGATCTGCCTCATACAGAAATCATATGGCTTTGAGAGCAGCCATAAGCTGTGTCACAATATAATTACTGCATATTGCCAAAGATAAGGACATCTGCCAGGCAAATAAATGTTATAATGCAATGCAAAACCTCTCAGACCAATTAGTGTACAGAAAGGTTACATAATGCACAATATTCCTAAGTATGTATCTGAGCACAGTGCATGCTTAGTATGCCCTTTGCAATGCACCTGTGTGCTGTCAATAAAATATTCCTTGGAGAAGTGCAATGCCCTGAGGAAGGAACACAAAGAAGCATAAAATCCTCAGATTTCCCCCTCCGGTTCACTGTTTTTATGAATCACAAATCACACAGCTCTCAGCAGACAGGAGCCCTGGGTTACTCTGGTTACATGGGAACCCTGAAGACATCATTTGCACAAGACTGTCAGAGCGTTTTTTCCACCCTCCACATCAGAAGACCTTGAACAGGTCAATGCCATATTTGCTGCTAATTAATTTCACAAAAACATAAACACATGAAGACTAGGGCTATCTACACAGATTTTATTTGAAATGAATTACATTGTAATAAAGTATGCACCCTAATTGGTTTCTATAGTTCTGCCAGACCCAGTTCCCATAATTATGTAAGAATAGCTCAGGAAAAAAAGGTTTGAAATAGTCAATGGACCGACCACAGGCTATAATGTAATAGTAAATCTGTAGTATGAGCTGACAATTGCTCTGCTCTGCAATCTTTAGCTCACGTTGACTTTAATAAAATTGGATAGCACTTAACCATCAATCAAGTAAACACTAGGACAGGGGTCAGGAACCATTTTTTTGTTAATGCATTTTTCCAAAAGAGCCAATATATATATATATATATATATAAAAAAACTGTTTTCCCAATAGAAAACAATAAATAACAAGTTGTGACATTGAATGAATTGTGCAGGGCTTTCACTGTAAGGTTGAATGACCACCTGAGGAGAGGATCGCTTCAGAGTGAAGAACAATGCACAGTGCTTACATCGACTGCTTTTTGACTATTTTTTTTTTTCCCAAAATTTTTTTTCCCCCCCCCCACATTTTGGGGGGGCGGGTATTTTGTCATATTTCTGTCACACAGTATATCTCTTATTTAGGCCTACATCATGTTGATGCTTCGTTTGTTATGAGTGGATTCGCGAGCATGTACTTGACAAAAAAACAACTTCTAACTTAAACGTCTAATTGTTCATTGCCTTCAAGAAATCAACAGAAAAGTCTGTGATTGATTGGCTACAATGCTTAAAGTCACCATGAAATCAAAATTGAATATTCTTATTTTTTTAATGGAATACTGTAGTGTTTATTATAAATAATTTATCTGTGCACTTCATTATTTTTAAAAAATTAATGTGCCCTCCTAATCTTGAATCAAAAACGTTAACCTCCCCCCCCCCCTCAAAACGACTCATCTTCTCTCCCGGTCATGAGCTATGGTGCAAGGGCGGAGCTAGTGACGTGAGGGGTAAACGCTGGGATAAACGACAGGGGGAATAGCTGAAGCTGATGCTTCAATTTATAGCACTGACACCAGTCATGAGGGAGTACGTTACCCCTAAACCAGGGGTTGGCCGAACCCGGTCGGAGAAGCTGCAGCTCCTGCAGAGGTCCGGCTCCAAAACCCTAATTAAAATCCAACCTGACTGGAGATTACTAGTAAACTTCAGACCTTGATTAGCTGTTCAGGTGTGTCTGCTTAGGGGTGAAGCCAAAAAAACTCTGCAAGTACGCACACTGCAAGAAAAATGACCTCCAGGCTCACCATCTCGGATGTCCAGCTCCACACTATGTGGGAATATATGGTGGAGTTAGTTTCGCGCTAGTGTAAGGTTAGGGTTAGGGAGTGGTTGGGGGGGTATAGCTCAACCCCATTACATCCAAGCGGACGTGGGGAAGCTAGAGATCAGCTCTCCCATTGGATCTACATCGCGGACACCTCTCAAACTCTGAAGGGCTCGAGGCTCTCCAGGACCGAGTTCACCACGGACTGCCATAAAACACTGAAAAGATATTAGGGATATTACGACAACATTAATCTTAAGGACATCGCAAACTAATTTTTTGCATGAATATAACTTAAACCTGATGGAGGACGCGCTTCAGTCATTCAGGCAGTCTCTCTCTCGTGCACGCGCGCTGTTTAGGCGTGTTTTGTGCTGTTGATCGTCGTTGTCATCGTTAATAAATAAAACATTTATTCATTCTTGGGTGTCGGCTGTGAATCCACTGGAGAGAAATCCCCCACCACTAACTACAAACTGGCATTCAGATCTGCCTCCAATTTGTTAGCAACGCCCCACCTTCCAACGATCCAATCAATTCCCGAAGGAAGAAATCAAGTCCCGCCCTCTCATTTCAGATGCAGTTTCACTCGGATATACAGGGCATCTTTCTATTTATTAATTATTGAATGACGTGGAAAGTTCAATTTATTTCAGTAATTCAACTCAAATGTGAAACTCGTGTATTAAATAAATTAAACACACACAGACTGAAGTAGTTTAAGTCTATGGTTATTTTAATTGTGATGATTTTGGCTCACATTTAACAAAAAACCACCAATTCACTATCTCAACAAAATAGAATATGGTGACATGCCAATCAGCTAATCAAACTCAAAACAATGCAATCAAGGTTCCTGAGCCTTCAAAATGGTCTCTCAGTTTGGTTCACTAGGCTACCACAATCCATGGGAAGGATGCGGATTGACAGTTGTGTCAGAAGACATCATTGCACACCCTTAAAAAGGAGGGAAGCCCCATATCATGCAAAGAAGCTGGCATTTCACAGAGTGCGTATCCAAGCATGTTAACAGAAAAGGTTGAGTGGAAGAAAAAAATGTGGAAAGAAAAAAAGATTGCACAACCCAACCGAGCGAACCGCACCAGCATTATGAGGATTGCCCAAGGGCAACAATCGATTCAAGAATTGGATCGTGAACTTCACAAGGAATGGAATGAGGCTGGGGTCAAGGCATCAAGAGCCACCACAACACAGACGTGTCAAGGAATTTGGCTACATTTGTCGTATTCCTCTTGTTAAGCCACTCCTGAAACCACAGACAACGTCAGAGGCGTCTACCTGGGCTAAGGAGAAGAAGAACTAGACTGTTGCCCAGTGGTCCAAAGTCCTCGTTTTCCCCCCCAGGGGGGGGGGGAATCTGAGAGCAAGTTTTTTTATTTCATTTGGAAACCAAGGTCCTAGGGTCTGGAGGAATGGTGGAGAAGCTCATAGCCCAAGTTGCTTGAAGTCCAGTTGCTTTAAGTTTCCACAGTCTGTGATGATTTGAGGTGCAATGTCATCTGCTGGTGTTGGTCCATGGTGTTTTTTGAAAACCAACGTCACTGAACCCATTTAAGAAATTTTGGAGCACTTCATGCTTACTTCTACTGACCAGCTTTTTGAAGATACTGATTTCAGTTCCAGCAGGATTTGGCACCTGCCAACACTGCCAAAAGCACAAAAAGTTGGTTTAATGACCATGGTGTTGGTGTGCTTGATCGGCCAGCAAACTCACCAGACCTGAACACCATAGAGAATCTATGGGGTATTGTCAAGAGGACAATGAGAAACAAGATACCAAAAAATGCAGATGAGCTGAAGGCCACTGTAAAAAAAGAAACCTGGGCTTCCATACCACCTCAGCAGTGCTACAAACTGATCACCTTCATGCCACGCCGAATTGAGGCAGTAAGTAAAGCAAAAGAAGCCCCTACCAAGTATTGAGTACAGTAAATGAACATACTTTCCAGAAGGGCCAACAATTCACTAATTTTTTTTTTTATTGGTCTTATGAAGTATTTCTAATTTGTTGAGATAGTGAATTGGTGGGTTTTGTTAAATGTGAGCCAAAATAATCACAATTAAAAGAACCAAAGACTTAAAGGGGTCATATGATGCTATTTAAAAGATCATTATTTTGTGTATTTGGTGTAACGAAATGTTGGAACATGCTTTTAATGTTCAAAAAACACATTATTTTTCAATTACTGTACATTATTGTAGGTCCTCTATGACCCGCCTCTCTCAAACACTTCGTTTTCAAAAAAAGCCCCCTCCTTTGACAAGCGCAGACTGCTCTGATTGTCCAGCTGAACCAGTGCATTGTGATTGGCCGAACACCGCAAAGCACTCGTCGGAAATGTAACGCCCATTACCATAATCGCGAGCTTCATCTTGCAAAATAAAATTAAAGGACCGAGGCCCGAAAGGGGGAACAGAGTCCGTGACAGACAGTGATGAAAGCTGTATGTGTTTGCAACAAAGTCCGGTTAAAGACAGCTGACTCACTTTGATGTGGACGCGCGATACTCTCTCTCTCTCTCGCTCTCTCTCCTCTTCTCTCTCCCACACAAACACCACACACACACACGAGGCTCAAAAATCTCCGCATTTGAAAACAAGTCAAATAGCAAATACTAAAAACTAATAACAAAACCCGTGCTGATTCAGAAGCCCAGAGGTCATAGCAAAGTCAGAATTATCCTCCCTCCTAGGTTCACGAAAAAGGTTCGTCCATAAAAGCATTGCTGTTTGTTGTAGTGAATCTTAAAGAGTCTCTACTAAAGATTCTTACTCGGAAGGCCAAATGAAGTGCTTTTGTTTTTGCCTAGAAACACACAGCGTCTCTGACATGCTGCTTCAACACTAAGTGTGGTTACTGAAACCACACCTTCTTTGCGTGCATGTTTGGGTGGCATTACGGAAATATTTCCACATAGTTATGTAGATATGTGGGGGTGTGTTAGAACAAGTCGTTTTAGGGGGGCGTGGCAGAGTCTTAACTTTGATAAAGAATATCTCTTTGGTTTTGAGACTTTAGTCTTTGCAACTTCAGGGATCTTATCTATGCACAATCAGCTTGTAACACTCCAAAGAGAAAGGAAAACTTGAAATTGCATCATATGAACCCTTTAAACTAGTCAGTCTGTGTGCATTGAAATTTATAATTACACGAGGTTCACAATTTGAGTTGAATTACTGAAATAAATGAACTTTTCCACGACATTCTAATTTATTGAGCTGCACCTGTATGTCACAGTAGAGAAGAAAAGATCATCGCAACTTCCGTTTCATGCAGACTTTAACAATAAATAGAAACCTGTGATGCTCCAGGAGAGCGCTAATAACGGAGGGCGCTCTTGCTTTCATTTGGGCCTCTACCACCCCAGTAAAACCGGCCATGGTTTATGAAGTGTGTTGGCATAATACAAATGGATTTTTGTGTAGTTAATCTAAATTGTTCTAGGCTGAATTATCTTTTATTGGTGATCTGTTGTAGCCTAATATAGAACCTGGTCTATTTCAGTTATAATGCGGGTTGTTATTATTTTGGTTAATGACTTTCTCAGATCATAAAAAGTGTGCCCCCCCACGAAAACGAAATGCTCCCTCCCCCACCCAGTTCTGTATGTTGTGGAAGAGGCCGGCTTCACATGTTTGCCTGGGGGTCGTCGGCGCCAGCCTTACACACCGTTTAAGTGTGCGCTAGTGCCTCATCCCAGGGTGTGCACGAGTAAACCGGGTGCCAGTCCGTGCCGGTGTACCGACGAAACATGCTACCTATCAGATTGTGCAACCAAAAATATATTTGCATTGTTTTAAGGGTAAGTTTAGGGTAAGGGTAGGTATGGACGGGTAGGGGTAGGTATGGACACATGAATAAGATGCTGGTAGCACAATCTAGTGATGTTACATATGACACTGAAGCTTCAAAGTGCGTATTGAGTACGCAGCGCAATTTCTCACGAAGCTCTGTGCCGGAGCGCGTATAGTTTTCAGAGAATCACGTGATCAACGAAAAACGAAAGCTGTGTCCGAAACCGCTCCCTATCCACTATATAGTGCACTATATCGGGTGTCAGCCATTTTGTAGTGCTGTCCGAATTCTGAGTGAACGACTTGGACATTCGTCCAATACTTTTTACCCACAATGCATTCTGAATTTGAGTGTACAACCGATGTACACTCGCTGAAGCACTATTTCCCACATTCCAATGCGGAGAACCGGCGAGCTGGAAGAGAGAGCGGGAGCGAGCGAGTTTGAATGAAAGATGCCATTTACATCTTTATTTCTGCTTTAAAGCTGCAGTCCGTAACTTTTTTTTTGGTTAAAAATGATCCGAAATCAATATTTGAGCAAGTACATAACCAGCCAGTGTTCATAAAAAACTAGCGCCATACTTTGCCCGATTCAAACAAAAGGTTCTTATAATATGTTTATAAATTGATGGTTTACGGGGGGTTTTCGCAGGAAATTCGAGCATGGCAAAGTTATGTCACATTTGTAAATAAAACGAAAGTGGTCCTGTATAGGCTATCGAACTGTGAGTGATCGAAGGGGGCGGATCGTTTATAGCCTTCTCACAGACGACAAGAATAATAAATGATCTGTAACACAGTTAGGAGTTCGGGAAAGAACGGAAGCAGGGAGCCGGGTTGGGGTTGTTAATAAAATATACACAAAATAGCGCGACAGCCCCTCGTGGACGACTGTTGCGCACAAACAGAACAAAAACACTAAATAATGTCCAGGCCTGGTCCTCTCTCCTCCAATACTGTCGTCACTCCTTCTTTTATCCTTCCGGGAGCTCCTCCGTGGGACTCGAGACGGTGAGTGGTGCAGGTGTCGCTCATTATCAATTACTCCACCGGCCTCGCTCCGTTCCCACGGCTTTCAGCCCCAACCCACTTGGTCACAGGATCATTTTGATGGCGGATTGTTATCCATAAAGGATTGTGTTTATGAAACCCATGTGAATGAAATTAAATTATATTCAAGTTATAAATGTGCTTCTGATTACAGATGGGATTACAAAGATTTGTATTTTAAAGAAAACAAGTTCGAAGGGAGGGCATAATTTGCTTTGGGGTAAAAGAAGTTTCTAATATGAAATCGAGAGGGTATGGGGCACAATTAGATTAGACTGTGCAGAAATTGAAATCTACACTCTAATACACACTATACTCATAGTCACGCAATGGTGATGTTGTTAACATTAACAATTTGAGGATAAAGTATAACAATAATAATGATTTGAACGGTTTGATGTGATATGAGTAGCTAACCGATCTTTAGATTTAATCAACATTGGTAGCGAGATTTATGGTAATGCTTTTTCCTCAGTTGGTCAGAACAAACGTAGCAAACTTGTTAGTTACTTGTTCAGATGAAAATATATGGTGAAAATTCTTATTTGGATCATACTTCCAAGACCTAGAATCTGTGATTCCTAAGTACAGTAAATATCCACACCGGTGAAGTGACTGACTGCCACACATACTCTTCAGAACATTAGATTCATCCGCGCTGGAGCCATGCCGACTCACAACCCACAAATAATTCCACACACAGCTGCAATTCCAAGTTTTCAAACAGAGGGAGAGCAAAGATAAAGAGGCAACAAACTTATGGACTTGCAGCTTTCAACGTTAATTTTCATAAATTAGTACAGTATTATTTAAAATATGTTTGTAGGCAATAACTCAGTTTAAATATTTTATGAAGGTGGCATCATTGTTAACTTACAAAAATGATGATAATTTGGTGGATAATTTAAAAATGTTCGTTAATCACAGTAGGTAGCCTAATCAATTCTGATGTAAAATACCGGTTTGTTGAGGGCGCTCTAGACCATATCTTATTTTAGCCCCAAAAAATGCTGCTTGGGGAGAGAGTTCAAGATATAAAAACAATAAATAAATTAAATGATGAAACAGGTGTTACTGGTGTGTTTATTTTTTTCTCAGTCTTTTAATAGTATTTAACGAAGGAACATAAAAGCATTCAACCGGAGAAGCTGGAGGGTATGTATAATTACAATATAAAGTAATTTTTAGTGTTATTGCTATTAATATTATTTTCTAAAATAAGGTACATGTAATATAAAAGTACATATGTGACGATGTTTTTGCAACAGCTCCAAGTCTCACGCGCAGTGTATACGTCACCGTCCGAATCCGTTCACTTATTCAGCAGGAATTCTGATATAGTGCACTCAACTGTCATACACTATATAGGGATTAGTGAACAATTGATCGATTTCAGACACATCTGAAGCCTCACTTTATGTCCAATCACGTGCACGTGTCGGAATGTTCGAACCCCCAGATCTTACTTTTATGCAGGTTTTCATTCAGACTTATTCAATGAAATACCCAGTCATACAAGTAATATAAAGAATTAAAAAAAATTCAGAAAAAATAAAAATATTTGACATATGCAATTCATGTGTGCATTATTTTTCTATTACATTTACATCATATTGATTTTCGTACTGGCATTTAATGCCACAGTTTAATGGGTAAATTATTTTATCAGTGAGAAATTCAACAAACACACACACACACACTGTTAGGCTTTTATTTGTAACATGAGTTGATGGAATTTGTGGTTGCTGCTTTGTCCGACGGACCGTTTTTCACAGGCTTTTGGCTGCTACATTTCTTATTAACCATAAGAAATAAGTGATAATAACTTATGGAAATAACCATAAGTGCTGTTTTTGACACTCTCGAAGCTTTGAATCTTTTCCCGAAACAGTCAGAGGAAAGCCTCAGTGCTTCATCACTAGCACAATCTGACAGGTAGCATTTTTCGCTATTGATTTGTGCTACCTATCTTTTTAATGGGGCGCACGGGAAGCAGTCACGTCAAGTCCTTCGCGGGAATTGCGTTAACCCGCGAAGTCCTGTGCACATACTCGCCGAAGAAACTTCACTCAACTGTCGGTATTGAACTTACCTTTCCGTCCTGCAGTTTAAGACACACTGAGCTCGAGAAAGAATTCAACTGATATAAGGCGCGAGTCTTTAGAATGTGTATCGTGACGTCACTTAGACTGATAGTTCTGGCGCGCAGAAGACAACGGCTACTATATGGCTGCGTTCCAGTCCGTTTTCTTATGCCCTTCACTCGCAAACTTCCCTCCGTCTCGTTCACTCGGATGTACGTCATTGATTACGTTGCACGAGTGCCCACTTCTGGCGGAACGCTTGGAATGGGCTGAACTGGAACGTCCTAAGCCCTTGATCACTTAGAATCAGCTGTGGAGTTGGTTTATTGTTTATAATTTTTCCCTTATGAATTTGTTTGGTGCAGCATTCTATATGTATATAGGTATGTTTGGGCTGTTATAAGTGTTTAAAAAATCATTCATTTTTTTTTTTTTTTTTAAATATTATTTTGTGGGCGTGGGGATCAATTAAAAAGCGATTGCTATGTCGTTCACAATCGTGTTGCATTGTGGCCTGAAGTGTGCAAATCAAGCACTCGCTCCCTCGGTCAAAATCGAGGGGTCGAGGGTCTGGCCATATAAACTTCTAAAAGTGTCTAAAAGTGGAGTGGAACGCAGCCTATGTTTGTCCGTGTTCAGCTAGGACTGCGCGCACAAACAAGTCAGGATTCATTTTTCGTTTTTATCTGCAGATTGCTATTTTAATATTTCATTTAATATCAAGCACATTCCGCTCTTTACTTTCTCATTCATCCATGTTTCAAATCATTTCAAACTGTCCGCCCACTGAAAGCTACGCTGATTATCATACATAAATACGACACATTATAAGTGCATAAACTGTTTCAAATGTTTCTTTTGGTCATTACCACAAACAAAAGTTTGAAGTTGTTTACTTTTTTTAATTCAAAGTTTTTTATGCTCAAAGTAAAACTAATGTGTAATATTACAATTTAAAACAACTATTATATTTGAGCTGAAGATATCAGGAGATGCCACAGAAATCAGATGTTGTGCTACTAGGTAGTAAGGTTTTACTGTGCAGGTAAGCTGGCTGCTGGAAAGCAGTGGTGGCCACTAGTTCTGGGGAGTTCTTTCTTATTGAAAACGATTCAGACCATCAGCTCAGTAGCAGAGACCGATCAGATCAGCTGAACCGAGTGTGTCAGAAAAAAAGATGCATACAAAAAGTGCAGAGCAGTGGCTCCCCAGGCCCAGAGTTGAGAAGCACTGCTGTAAAGTGTAATGAAATCCCTACAGGCTTAGATATTATATTATTTAACATCTGTATCAATCATTACAGTCCCATGCTAACAAACAATCAAGCAAAAACACAAACTTTGCATTTCTGATCGAGCACTCAAAGACATCGTGATACACTTTTTTTTAAAGGATTTATTTGTTGACAATGTACAAGAACATTTTCAGGCTGATGGTCTTCCTTGAAGGTCTTACTGTAAGAGGGAAGACAAAACATATTACAGTGAGATTTCTACAACATTTAAACGCTTAAACTACAAAACTATTATACACAAACTCACATTAATAAATCCTATATATACAGTCGGTACGGAAAGTATTCAGACCCCCTTAAATTTTTCACTCTTTGTTATATTGCAGCCATTTGCTAAAATCATTTAAGTTATTTTTTTTTTCCTCGTTAATGTACACACAGCACCCAATATTGACAAAAAAAACACACAGAATTGTTGACATTTTGCAGATTTATTAAAAAGAAAAACTGAAATATCACATAATCCTAAGTATTCAGACCCTTTGCTGTGACCCTCATATATTTAACTCAGTGCGTCCCATTCTTCTTGATCATCCTTGAGATGGTTCTACACCTTATTTGCGTCCAGCTGTGTTTGATTATTAATGAGGACTTGATTAGAAGCACACACCTGTCTATATAGACCTTATAGCCCATGATGTCAGAGCAAATGAGAATCATGAGGACAAAGGAACTGCCTGAAGAGCTCAGAGACAGAATTGTGGCAAGGCACAGATCTGGCCAAGGTTACAAAAAAAATTCTGCTGCACTTAAGGTTCCTATGAGCACAGTGGCCTCCATAATCCTTAATTGGAAGACGTTTGGGACGACCAGAACCCTTCCTAGAGCTGGCGGTCCGGCCAAACTGAGCTATCGGGGAAGAAGAGCCTTGGTGAGAGAGGTAAAGAAGAACCCAAAAGATCACTGTGGCTGAGCTCCAGAAATGCAGTCGGGAGATGGGAGAAAGTTGTACAAAGTCAACCATCACTGCAGCCCTCCAACAGTCGGGGCTTTTTGGCAGAGTGGCCCGACGGAAGCCTCTACTCAGTGCAAGACACATGAAAGCCCGCATGGAGTTTGCTAAAAAAACACATGAAGGACTCCAAGATGGTGAGAAATAAAAATCTCTGGTCTGATGAGACCAAGATATAAATTTTTGGCCTTAATTCTAAGCGGTATAATGTGGAGAAAACCAGGCACTGCTCATAACAAACCTGTCCAATACAGTCCCAACAGTGAAGCATGATGGTGGCAGAATCATGCTGTGGGGGTGTTTTTCAGCTGCAGGGACCGGACGACTGGTTGCAACGAGGGAAAGATGAATGCGGCCAAGCACAGGGATATCCTGGACGAAAACCTTCTCCAGAGAGCTCAGGACCTCAGACTGGGCCGAAGGTTTACCTTCCAACAAGACAATGACCCTAAGCACACAGCTAAAATAACGAAGGAGTGGCTACACAACAACTCTGTGACTGTTCTTGAAAAGCCCAGCCAGAGCCCTGACTTAAACCAAATTAAGCATCTCTGGAGAGACCTAAAAATGGCTGGCCACCAACATTTACCATCCAACCTGACAGAAGTGGAGAGGATCTGCAAGGAGGAATGGAAGAGGATCCCCAAAACCAGGTGTGAAAAAACGTTGTTGCATCTTTCCCAAAAAGATTCTCATGGCTGTATTAGATCAAAAGGGGGCTTCTACTAAATACTGAGCAAAAGGGTCTGAATACTTAGGACAAGGTGATATTTCAGTTGTTCTTTTTAATAAATCTGCAAAAATGTCAACAATTTCTGTGTTTTTCTGTCAATATGGTGTGCTGTGCGTACATTAATGAGGGGAAAAAAAAAAAAAAATGAATCTTAAAAGATTGTAGCAAATGGCTGCAATATAACAAAGTGTGAAAAATTTAAGGGGGTCTGAATACTTTCCGTACCCACTGTATATCAAGGACAAACTCTCACTTCAAGGGAAAATATAACTGAGGGAGAGGCTGTTTCTGAATACTCCAGTGGGTTCTGTCAAACTTGCAGACATGCAGTCAAGTGGCTAGTTTATCTAAAATGAGTGAATGCTAACCACACACAGCATGCTACAAATTAGTAGTGATTTATAACGGTTCTATCGGGACTGGAAACAATTAACTAAATAACGTGAAAACAGGATCTTTTTATCCGTGTTAGAGAAACACAGGATCCTTAAAATATCTGCAAGTGAGGTAAGGCATTGGGATTGAACATGCAAAGCACTTCAAGTAAGTGGTAAAAGTGGATCACATCAGCACACCATGCCGATTTCCACTCTACCTTCTCCTGAAACCTCAAGCCTTTCACTTCTGTAAACATCCCAGGGAGGCAAAAGAGGGCAAAAGATTGGACAAAGATGAGATCTTTCAACTAACACTATCAAGTTCTAGAATTGCTCTCTGAAATAGACTTTCATGGTGGGTATGTAAACTAAGCCCCATAAAAACCAGTCTCTGACTGTCATGAATTTGTAAACCATTTTCAGAGAGCAATTGCAATGTAGCTTATTCTACTTAACTGCTACATATTCCAGCACTTCACTATTAGTGAGCACACTAGTTGCACTACTCGAGTGGGATTAAACAGAGTTGCCTGTAAGAATTACTTCCAATCACATACTGGTCAATAGCATTAGCCATCAACATAGCAGCTAAATGTTTGGAATTAACTTTACAGATCACTTCCATCCACAGCAGTTAGTCTACTTGTGAAAGTGTTTACCTTCTATAATCCAGATGTACATTTGATAAAGGAGGAAAGATGACAAGTTAGACATTAAAACCAAAGACAGTGATGACGAAACAAACATCTACGATGGGCAACAGAAATAAGTGCTCTGAATCCTAAACAACTCAAAACAAAAAATGAACATTACCTTCTTGCCAGAAGCACCAACAGAGGCTTTCTTGATGCCTCTAACTTTCTTCATTCTGTTCTTGCGTTCCTTGCGCTGCTTCCTAGATGTCTTTTTCTTCTCATAAAGGCCATGCTGAGGAAAAAAGAATGAATAAAACACATTAATGTTCACTAAAGGTGTCATTTACTCATATATATCTCTCTATATATGAAGAGTTCATTTGCAAAAACCGATAACTCCATTAAAAAATTTTTTTCACAAATCAAGTTTTTTTTTTTGATTCCAAGTAAAATCAAACTGCAGTTGGGTTGTTTTGATTAAGTAATAACTGAAACAAATACAGGTAATTTACAAAATTAAAGTTCATTGAAAGTATGTTTTTTTTTTTACATATTACATATGCTTTTGCAAAGTTCCGTGAAAACATTTCAGCTTTTATTTTCCTTTTTCGCCCTGAAGATATCGCAGATTCATCAAGTTCATCGAAATTATCCATCCTCGATCACTTTTAGTCAGCTTTGAGGAAACTCCTCTCAGCTAGCACGTTTTTTTTTAACGTGAAGCAGCAAATCGTCACTGGGGACCTGAATACAGCGCGCTGATTCGCTAAAATGGATTTATCTGATCGGCTTTGTCTAAAACCAACAAGGGCGCTGGGGTCTGCCAGGAAAAAGGAAGCGGATTTGCTGAAGTGGGAAAAAACCGGCGTGTTGCAAAACGTGTTTTAGTGTTCAGATCGTGCTAGATGTGGAGATAATGCCCGGAACTCAGCTCTTTTTTTTTTTTTTTAAATGTTTTTTTTGGGGGGCGTTTACGGTTTTTGCAAATAATCAATATAGAAAAAACAAAAAAATCTGCTGGAAAATTTTTTGAACATGAATTAACGACAACGATTTTGAATTTCAAGTTAACTCTCTTTAGAACAGCAAGGGTCAAGGGAAAGGACTTCTGCTTAAAAACAACAAAAAAAAAAAAAAAAAAAAAAAAAAAAAATTTTTTTTTTTTTTTTTTTTGGGGGAAAAAAAATATCAATTTTCAAAAATGTGGGCTGATTTTACAAGGCCACACAATTTCAATAATTTTAGTGATTATAGAAAAATGACTAAAATTACAATTACTAAACAAAATGAATTATTTATAAATATTAACTAAAACGTGATATTTACATTACAACTGCAGAAATACAATATTTACATCTACGGCCATCTTTATTTATTCCTTCTTAAACATTAAACTAGACTTTTTCATTTCTGATCAATACCGCACTTCACTCTGAAACACGCATTGCATATTGAAGTCACAGCCTTTCTATTTCAATTCGATTAATTATGCAATCCTACAAGCATCATGAGTAGCATACCCTTTGCAGCCTATATTTGGGCTCATTTTTCTTGGCGTAGTCCAACGAGTCATAGATCATGCCGAAGCCTGTTGTCTTGCCACCGCCAAACTGAGTTTTGAAGCCGAAGACGAACACCACATCTGGGGTGGTTTTGTACATTTTTGCAAGCTTCTCCCTGATCTCTGTCTTGGGGACTGTTGCTTTACCTGGATGCAGGACATCTACAACCTGAAACAATAATACAAACGTGAATGAGCAAATGCATAAATTGCTAACTAAATTACATTAAGCCAGCAGACATAAATTGCCTCACACTTACCATTTGCTTCCTTTGAAGCAGCCGGTTTGTCATAAACTTTCTGGTCCTGACGGTGACAGTTTCGTTCTGCAAAAACACAATGAAACCGTTTGAATATTTCAGGTTTCATCCATGAGCTGGGCTGATGTTCAACTTGGATGAAGCCATTTCTCAAAGAGCAGAATTCATTATTCTTGTCATGACAAGTCACATTTCTTACTCATAAATAAAAGTTACTTAACCGCCACGTTCTGTGAAAACGCCAAGCGTTTATTAGTAGTATTTATTAACGATATTCAAAAGGAAACCTGAGCATCTTGTATAGATGCAGACCGAAACCTGTGCAGTTTAAGACACTTGCACATTATGAGCATGAAACCATGGTTAGCACTTTAGCTACATTAGCTTCACGGGCTAAATACAAAATAAGGGGATCAATATAAATTTTCCACCGTTATACAGCTCCTATTTCTGGTCTACGGATACACATATATAACCGTAGAGTAACATTTGAGTTCTCATAGCCGCTGCTGAGCAGCACGATGGTATGAATCGAGACACCAACGTCTTACGGTGTACCGAAAAGTTCGTACACACTATATTCTCTAAATGAGGCTATATATTGGTTATTATGTATATGTAGTGTGCTTTATGGCAACAATGTCAATATACTATCGCTGGATGGAGAAGATTTAATCGGATTTTCACAATCATTTGTCCACAGTCGACTCACCATCTTAGCGTTGCTCGCTCAGGGACGAGGAAAAGAAAGAAGGACCTGTAGGTGTCCGAGAATATGCCTGAGCGGCGGTATAGTATATTGAGATACTGCCTGACTAAAAAGCGATGCTAAATCAAATTGGTTTAAAAACTGATTTCAGACAGTGTTTAAAACATTTTTATTTAAGAGATAGGATTTGAAAAATATTTGAAAGTGAGGAAAAAAATGTTATGTGGAAATAAAATAACCCACAGATCAATAACTTCACATTTATTAATAGTAAGTCACGACCGGCTGCTTTGAACGAAAGTGTTTTAATTATCTAGATTAAGTCGATGTGAATTAAACAATTTGTTAATATTTCTAAACGTTTAAGTAAACAGGAGTAATTTAATTTATTGATGTTATGAAATTCCGACTTGCTACAGCTAGGAGTCAGTCGCGCACCTTTCAATGACCTCAAGATCAAATATTTATTTAGATTTACCTGAAGCTGAAACTTATTTATGCCAACAGTCCTGTTCTGTTTTAATCTTTTAGTTCACGTTCAGAATGAAAATTCTGTCATCATTTACTCACTCACCACTAGTGCTAGGCTCCTTTAAGGAGCACAAATGTTCCCATTGATATAAATACATGCATGCATACATAAAAAAAACTTACTTGAACTCTAAGGATATTGGAATTATTTCTAAAGGATCATGTGACTCTGAAATAATGTATGCTGCTAATTCAGCTTTGTCATCACAGGAATAAATTACATTTATTTGATCAATTACAATAAAATATTTACTTTAAATTGGAATATTTTGCATTACTGTTTATACTGTATTTTTGAGCAAATAAATACGGCCTTGGTGAGCATAAAAGACATAAAAAAAAGGCATAAAAAATCTTACCAACCCCAAACTTTTGAACAGTATATTACATGTTTATGAGAATAGATAGATATATAGATAGATAGATAGATAGATAGATATATAGATAGATAGTGATCAGATACATCTCATACATCTTGCATGCATCCTATTGCTCTCAGCAGATTCTCTACTCCAGAAATGACAGAGATGTTGGCATGTTTGATCTTGCAGATTGAACTTGATCAACTATATGTATTCCGGGCACGACAGAGATGTCTTCTTCTTGTCTGGCAGACTTACAAAAAAGTACCTTGTCCTTTGTCGATTTGTCCTTAACATCGTCACGTTGACTGGACCTCCTAATGCAAAAGGAAAAGGTGGACATGCAGTTCTTCTGGAAGTTCTCATTCATAAAAGCATAAATAATAGGATTGTTGAATGAATTTGAAAATCCTATGGCCTGTGCAACAGCAATAAGCATATTGACTGTGATGTCACCGTACGTTTTGTTCAGGTAACCTGGAAACAAGAAAATACATTTCTTGCTGAATTTTGAAAGAAAACACACTGTAATGTGCACAGATATATTACTAGACGCTTTGATTTTCTTACTGTATTCAAACAGCATATGAACCGTATGAAAGGGGGCCCAGCAGACAGTAAACAGCACAACAATGGTGACCATCATCTTGACGGCCCTTCGCTTCTTTCTGTTGCATAAAGAGGGAGGATTGCGTAATGAGTAATCATTCGCAGTTTTTAGATATTCAATCCCTTATACACTACCAGTCAAAAGGTAGTTGGAATAACAGTTTTTTTATGTTTTTGAAAAAAGAAATTTTTTCTAATGCATTTATTATGCAAAAAATATTATTATTTTTTTTTTTTAAATCTTATTTACTCCAAATTTTTGAATGGTAGTATATCACAGTTTACAATAAAAATTATTAAGTAACAAAAATGGCTTTCAGCATTGATAATATTAAGAAATGTTTCTTGAGCACCAAATTAGCATATTATGATTTCTGAAGGATCAAGTGACACTGAAGTAATTCAGTTTTGCCATCACAGAAACAAATTACATTATAAAATACATTATTATAAAACAGGTATTTTAAATTGTAATAATATTTCACAATACAGACCAATTTCAGTGTTTGCAAACAGTGATGACGGTTTTTTGTGGGCGGAGCCTATCTGGTGGCAGAAAATGCCAGTTTTAACATAGCAGTCTATGCAAGCCATGGAATAAAAAAGGACATTTTGAGTTTATATTTCAAAATTCAGATTTTTTTTCTTTAAATTCCGAGATTATATCTGGTCATTCTGGTAAGAAAAATCAACTTGTCATTCTCTCTTTTTCCCTCGGCTCAGAATCATAAGTTTATAATCCCACACTTCTGGCTTTTTTTCCCTCAGAATTGACAAACGCGCAATTGTTGAGTTGAATTAAGTTATAAAGTATCAGAATTGTGAGATATAAACTTGCATTTGTGAGAAAAAAAAGTCAGAATTGTGAGCTAAAATAGGTAAATGTTATGTAAATGTGATCTGTTTAAATAGTATTTCATGCTTTAACTGTAGGGCTAATACTATATGTCCCCTATGTGAATATTATGTAGACCTATTGTTTAAATCTAATTTATGCTTTAAAGTATGGATGTAAACGATTAACCGCGAACCGGTTGAAAATCGATTTAAATATGTGACGATTCAAATCGGTTGAGATGCTAAACAAATCGCGATTCGGTTAGGAGTTTATATGAATGTATGTGAGGGGAACTTACTGTCTTCCGATGTATTTTTCCTTTTCTCGTTGCTCTGTATAATGCCAGATGAAGTACAGCAGAACCAAGGAAACGCTTTAAGCGCCACCTGCTGGCAGAGAGTGAAGCTGCGTCCTCATTCAGCTCGTCTGCGGTTTCGTTCATGCAGATAGTTTTTATGTATAGTTTCACAAACTGAAGTCAAAACCATTCTATTTTTGATTCAAATTTCGAAATTATACAATGTAATCTAGATTAAAAACTGCTCATGTTGCATGTATGCAGCATCTTTGTTTGGATCATGATTAAAATGCAGTGGTTGCCTCACAGACAAGCCCTTAGTTTGTTTATATGAAGAGATTTCTTTTATTTGTTACTTATTTATTTGATTTGGGGCTTGTTTTAAAAAAATATATTAAAAATACTTTTATTATTTACATTTACATTATATTTAATTTTGTTATTTTAGCAAACGCTTTTATCCAAAGCGATTAACAAATGAGTCCATAATAGCGACAATATTCAAGCGACAGCTGAAAACTCATCTCTTTCGGAGCTACTTGACTTCATCATAAAAAAAAAAATAAAAAAAAAAAATTCTCTCTTTATTTTTTCCTTCTCTTTCTAGCTTGTACTTATTTGAACATGTCTAAGAACTTGGTATTACAACCTCTTCTTGTGTCTGTTTGCCTCTTTTACGAAGAATCGCTTTATGTATCCCCCAATTGTAAGTCGCCTTGGATAAAAGCGTCTACTAAATGACTAAATGTAATGTAAATGAAATTTAATAGCAATCAAAACCAACAAAAGAGCAATAATTTACAAGTGCTATATTAGTATATCATTATAGTGTTATATTTCAATTTCACAAAGAAATGTACAGTATTTTGTCTAAGCAATAATAAAAGGACACATTTTATTTATAATTTGTCTTAAATTTTATTTTGTTAAAAAAAATTGTGAATCGAATCGAATCGTGAGTTGAGTGAATCGTTACATCCCTATTTAAAGTAGGGTAATCATAGCAGGTTTCATCCATAGTCTGTCAGTTTAAATGTCTGCGTTTAGCTTCAAATGGCATCTTTGACATCCAAAGTCACAACAATAATTTTTTTTCTCTTATTCCGTGGATTTTACCCGCTTCCCTCCACTTGTTCCCAGTGTTTTTCTGCCACCACAATGTGGTGCAACAGCTGCATGTGACGTAACTGTGACGTCTACTCCAAATTGGTCTATTACTGTTTTCACTGTCTTTCAAAAACATTACAAATTCTTTATTCTATTTATTAATTATTCCAAACTTTTACCGGTAGTGTATATTATAAAGGAAACACTATAAAACAAGAAATAGCTGTTTAGATTAGAGTCAGTCAAATACAGCATGCGCTGAGAAATGTAAAAAACAAAAATGACCTGGATATTTTGCAGACCTCTCTTTGGTTCATGGTATTGAGGACTGAAGCGTCTCCAACTTGTTTGTGAATCCAGAGCTCAATACCAATTCTGGTGTAGAGCAGCAGCATGGCTGCAAGAGGCAGGAGGAAGAGGAACACTAGAATGAAGGTTGCATACTGCTTCCTGTGGGCACTCGAGCTCCAGCGCTCCTGACAGCACACATGATGGAGATCATATAGAAAATCATATTTCACCTGTACACAGAGGAAAAGAAAAGAGAGATGTGAAAGAACTAATTAGCATATGAAAACCATTACCAATATAGCATATGAAATAGACCAGTGTTATTATGTGAATAATCTCAAATATATATACTTTTTGCCTTGGACCAGAAGGCACCTGACAGCTTCTAACAAGTTAAACCTTGGGGAAATCCTGAAGTATACTTTTGTAATGGTAATACACCCACAGACTGCAGGCTAAGTAATGTTTCAACAAGTTGGATGGGGATGTTTTGAATGTTCTGAAAGCTTCAAACGGAATATTTCAACCAAAAAATCTGATTAGTACCTCTAATTGTTGAACAAAGAGCATTGGAGATCCAACCATCATGGCTGCAATCCAGACAACCCCTAACACAGAATAAAAACTCTATTATGTAGATGCTTTATGCATAGAAGTGGAATGCAGATTATGCATGATCTACTACTTCAAAAATAATATACACAGTATATACACACACACACACACACACAACACACACACCACACACCCATCTATATATAATATAATAACTAATATATATATATATATATTATATGTATATATATGTAATACTGTATATGTGTGTGTGAAGGATATTGGTTGTCAGAAACTACTCACCCAGCATTCTGTATGATCTTTGTGGAGTGCACTGTCTTTTGATTTTCAGAGGGTGTACAATCCCCTGGTACCTCTCCACAGCGATGCAGGTCATTGTGAGAATGCCAGTCACAATCGCAGTGGTTTGAACAAAGGGAACTGTTTTGCACACCAACATACCTACAAACGATTAAATGTTATAATTAGAGAGTTTACTTCCTGAGTCTTTTGCTTTGGCAAACTTGAATTACAACTTATCAAAGTTTTTGACTGACAAGTTGAAAGAGAAGCCAACTACAGCCTACATCCATTCATAATTGTCCAGATATATTACGTTATTAAAAAATACATTGAGAACAACCGTTCATATAAAACTGAATTGCATACCTCTTATCAATAGGTTTTTAGTTTCTGAATTATTGTGGGGTTTATTGTCAAACATTTCTAGATGGTGTAAAAATTAAGCCTTATTAAAGGGCCAAAAAAAAAGGAAAAAAGTTGGTATACTTTTGTTTTAATATAGGCTTATTAATATTTGAAGATAAAACAATTATCAGCCAAGTCAAAGACAGTGAGACATAATCAACATGCAGGAAGATATTTTGTTGTCCTGTGATGAGTTTAGTCCCTTAATTAATTAACTTTTTGCCTGACTTTATTCAGGTCAAATGGAGTAACTAAGAAAACGTCTATTTATTCAATATGTAAAAACATCAAACAATCAACAAATAGTCAATAAATAATAATAATGGCTGGAATTTCAGAGTCATTAAATCAAAACATCTGTAGAAATTGCCTTTTTTTTGTGATGATGATGATGATGTGATGATGATGATAAGACAACATGTAACCAAAGATTACGTTTCTAAGAACTTGGCATATATTTTTAAACAAGGTTAGCCTACTAGAAACTAGAAAAGATTTCTCTCTTTTATAAGAAATCCTTACGATATTTGGCGCTTGAATGTATTTATCATCAGCAGATTCAATAGAATGAACCCTCAAACTAGTTGTCAACAGAAAACTAAAACCTGCAGAACATATTGCAAGCGCACAAAACATGCACATTACATTTTATAATAACAAATATTATTATTTTATTATAAGTGACGCTCACCCCCGAACCATTCAGAGGAGATGTTTTGCAGTAGAGTGAATGGGATGCAGAAGAAAGATATCAGGAGGTCGCTGACGGCTAGAGAGCAGATGAAAATATTTGTGGCAGTCTGGATCCCGTGCTTTCTTAAGACAATATAGACAACCAGACTATTGCCAATGAGAGCCAGGAGGAAAATCACAGTGTACAAAATAACAAATGCTGTTTTGGCGCTGGCCGGTAACTCAGGGATGTAAACCAACGGCTGAATCTGATACGTCTCAATAAACTCCTGACGAGTAAGATTGTAAAATTGTAGTAGTTGCTCCAACACCTCAGGAGTAATCTTCGTATCCCCCATGTATAAAACTTGTCTTCAAAAACGGGACGAAAGAAATCAAAGTTTTACAGTGTAGGTTGATAACTCAGTGCTGCTCGGTGCTGTCTTACACTGAAGCAGCAGCAGCTCCTTGAAGCGGAGTATTTCATGACACACCATCGGCTGTGTAACAAAACCTATTGCGAGTCGCCTTCCCTAACTCTATAGAGACGCCTACGACGCCCAAACATGCTGTCTATGAAGGCAGATCACTAAGTTTGGAGACAGCCATGTGCTCATTAGAATCCAAAATATACAAATTGTATAAAATGCCTGATCACATGCACAATATGATCTCAAAAAAGAAAACAAACACACACAAAAAACACACACTTTTTCACCTTTGCAGAAAACAATATAAAACATATGATATGAAACATATAATGATGAACAAAGAATAAAAGTGGTAAATAGAAATAACAAAAATATTAGATTTATAACTAAAATGTAATATTATTGTTGTTGTTAATATTGTTGTTATATTATTAAAATTCTGATTCAATTTCTTTTTGTGATATTTACCTTCATTGTGAATTGTATATTGTGATTCCATATGATTCTTGAGACATGGGACAAAACTTTACTTTGAATGAATGAACGAAAGAGTGAATGAATGAATGAACAAATAAATAAGAAAGCTACATTTTAATTTGTAAATCAGTGAAAGATTATCTCAGGAATATTTATTTAGTCTGTTTGATCTCATATTGTAAGAATTAGTGCAGTCTAATCAATTCAACTGTTTAAACTAGAAGTATCAATCATGTGCTGATATGGACAGCTTAGCCTACGTAAATGTAACTATATACAAGTTCACTTTTTTCATCACTTTAACTTGTGGCTGTTTGGCACTGTAATCAATATTCAGTAGAGATCCTGATCAAGAACCTGTCCAAATCATTACTGTTTCCATGAAAGAACAAATTAAGCAAACATATCAAGACATTTGGCTCAAGATAGGAGTGGAGAACTCCAGAAGACACACAGATGCTGACACATGGTGCTCCATAATCAGTTTGAATTCATGTCTGTTTGATCTTGCAGCTCACAGAAAGATGTTTTTGCTTATATGTATATGCATCTGTTTTGCTCCGCTTTTTTACATGTATCCTCACCCAACACTCACGTCTCAATCTTACATTTACAACTGACTTCATAGTTACTAGTAATGAGTCAGATAATAATTCTTTTTTCATCTAAAAACCAACCACATATTTGTATGGATTATTATTGTTTTTCTGACTTATTTAAATGTTGCCTTGATGAATGGGTCATTGTGCTTTTACTGTATAAACAATTTTACATTTACGAAACAAATAGTACTTAGGACAATTTTAAGACAATAGCTGAGAGAATGTAAATGCATCATTTTAGGTACAAATGAGAATGAATCCATTATAAATCAAGGCAAAGATCTTCATGTTCCATCAGCACTTGGTGAATCTATGGAGGTGGAGGTCTTGAATGAAGACACATATATTGAGTGGCTTTTATCGCTGGGGTCTGTGCTGAGGTGAGTATTACCATGGAACCAGTCAATCATGTCAGATTTTCAGAGTGGAACCTTGACAACCACCAAGAGCAGCTTCATTCAGCACATCATTAGTGGTTCTTTGTATTATAGCAGAGTTTTTATTAGGCAGTGCAACTCTGAGAGCTTTACAAAAATGGCATCCTCTAACGCCATTTTTAACTTGATAAGTACTGTATCAAAAGCCATTTGCTGTGTACTCTATTCAAACACTACATGAAAAGATGACACTGCTGAACTCAGCTGCATGAAGTTGACATCAACCACAATATACATTGTAAAATGTGTATGACACATTTTTTTTATATGGATATTATATAGCACATGATCAGTGACAGAAAACAATTGAATCTGGGTTAAAGTGGATAAAAAATATGGCAGTCATAGCAAACACCACACATTTACATTTATTATTATACTTTTATTTAGCAAGGACACATTAAATACATCAAATGTGAAAGTAAAAACATTTGATAGATTCATATATATTTCAAATTATGCTGCTCATTGGAACTTTCTATTCATAAAAAGTTAATTAAAACATTATATATATATATATATACACACACTGATAAGAAATGTTTCCAAATCAGCATATTTCACAATATTACTGTTTTACTATATTTTATCAAATAAGTGCTGCCAATTTAAATAACAATCTAATCAGCCCCAAACGTTTGACCAATAATGTATATTTCCATATTTATCTCAAAATTGCATGACGAAACTTGGGCATATTCATAAAGATGATAACTGATAATGAAGTTACACATGATTCTTAATCATGTCCTTTCAGATGTACTGATATTTTTAAATACTATCTTTTTCATGTGTCACATTAACTACCACTGAATGAGCCTTTGACATTAAACATCATATTAAAGCACAACATTGTATTATGGCTGAAAGCATCTCAGTTGTAAATTGCTACAGAGCAGTTTGAGGGCAACAACAAACTAGCACTAATGAGAAGTCATCTGTGGGAGTGTGTTCAGGTCCTGCTCTGCTGTCTGAGGGAGCATGGGATCATGAGATGTGTATCACTAAACCTCAATGGATGTCTTGTATGATACAGATCATTAAATCACTTTTTTTGTATGAAGCAATGTGTTCATATTAATTTAATTTGAGGTTGCAGAGCATTTGTACTTGTATTAATTATGTTATAGTATTCTTATGAGCCTTCAAGGGATTAGAATACATTTGTGATCAAAGTGCTCTTGTGGGTTTGGATCTGAAAGTGCATCTCGTAGTTTAACATAGATGAGGATCATTACTGTATGCGTACCAGCATCTTAAAATCAGAAAAGGAAGTAGGTGTTTAATTAGTTGACTACAGAGGAGTGAAGACTTAGAGAAATTATTCATCTGACGAAATGCTCTCTCAATAGTTTCAGTCTTCTGAAAGAACTGGATTCGACCGAGAAGCCTCTATAGACTGCTACTGATTGCTCATTATTTCTTGTATTGTTATATTTTTTTTTACTTTACCGACATTTCAACAAAGAAAAATTCGATTTCAGGGGGAAACAAAATCTGTGTACATTGCATCAATTTGTGTAATCGAGAATATGTTTTTTTTTGTATTAATATGTATAATGAGCCCTGTCCTTATACAATATATCAAATCTAAATACATCCTCAATTAACTAATGCTTAAGGATTCAGTGATAAATACACCTGTAGTGATGCAACTAAATAAATAAATGGACTCACCTAAATGTTAAGTGATTTTTTTTGACTGAATGGAATATTTGCATGAAATGCTGTATTATTTTAAAACATTCTTATTAATATGCACAAGATTAAGTTATTACCTCTCCATTATCTTGCCGGTATGGCAGTGGAGGTTAAAAAAAAAAAAAATCTTCAGCATTATTCTGATAAATGCTCCTGACAGTCCCGTCCTCATTATACTGTCTATTAAACCCAAATACAGCTATGGCTCCTGTTCTTCCTTCTTCATGCAATGAAATGAAATCTGAATTCAGAGCTGAGCACTTCTACTGTCACTGTTCCCTATTACAGCGTGCCCTGAAATTCAATGTAAACCAAAAGTACACAGGTCAGCGGAATATATGGATAGTTGTACTCTAGACTGTGGCATGAAAGAACGATGGAAAAACTACTAACCAGAGTTTTCAAGGACTAGTTCTACTCTCAGGCCATTCAATATGTAGATAAGTTTGTTTCTTCATTGGAAAAAAATGGAGATATTTAACATTACATCACTTGCCCACCAAGGGATCCTCTTCAGTGAATGGGTGCCGTTAGAATGAGATGATAAAACAGCTGATAAAAACATCACAATGATTCACAAGTAATTGACAACTCCACTCCATCTAGTGAATCAAAAAGCTGCATGTTTGTAATAAATAAATAGTTTATTAACAATTATTGTGATGCTTTTCTTAGCTGTTTAAACTCTCATTCTGACGGCACCTGACCTATTCACTGCAGAGAATCCATTGGTGAGCAAGTGATGCAATGCTAAATTTCTCCCAATGTGTTCTGATGAAGATACCAAACTCATCTATATCTTGGATGGCCTGAGGGTGAATACATTTTAAGAAATGTAAAAAAATGACAACTATGAAGCCAGCAACAACATTAGAGTTAGCTTGATGACTATTATGACAAGAATTGTCCATAAAAATGTGTTTTTTCCCGTCTGTGTAATGATATACAGACACAATCGCACTATGCCTTATGAATGTCAAGATGCTTGTAGATTTGGATCAGTGATGTTGAACGTATTTTATCATATACGCAGGATATATCTAGAAACACTTCACAACAGCTGTCACTGCCTCACAACCAAATATAAAAAACTGATGTATGATTTAGCTGAGACGGCGAGAAAGTGCTTGTGCCCTCAAATTTATGGAATATCAGCAAAAAAAATCTCAAAATATCTTAAAATATCTCCCAAAATAAAAGACATTCTAAAAACTGAGAATTGGAATAAGCTGAGTCCGGAGAAGATAAGAGAATCCACAAAGTTTTCAGTCTCCACAGTGAAGCACTGGTCTCCTGACACAAGCTACAGGGCTGTTTATAATCATGATACGAGACAGAGCTACGAATAACAAGAGAATGCTGGGAGGACACTACAGATGGCAGGTTACAGTATGTATGAGATACAGTTTCTCCAAAGCACATGGCTCTTCACTGTTCTTGAGTGCCAAGCAGGGTTCATTTTACCTTGCCCACAGTCCTCTACACACAGACAGATCAGAGACAAACAAGTCATTCTGTGCCTAAGACTGCTGCATGAGTTCTTTCTCCCTACACCTATACCTTTTCCATGAGGGAAAATCCATAAATGAGGATGAAGACAAAAAATGTAACCAAAATTAATTTAACTTGTTTAAAACATTACACAGTTTGCATTCTGAGTATGTCTTTAATGAATTACAATTATTATTATTTTTTTTTTTGCATATTTGATTCTGATTGGACAATCTCATCCAGATAATGTACAGTCAGGCAATGATTATTGCAAACCTAGAACCTGTCAGAAATCGTAAAGTATATTGGCCTTAAAACTAATTTTAAACTTGACATATTTTTAAGACTGAAGTCTAGACAAGGAACAGCGGGTTTTTATGTACAATTCAAGTCTGGAGGACAAGATGGATAGAAATGACGTCAATCATTAGTTTGTTCAGTCTAAAACTTCAGGCTATTCAAACATTCGAGTTGTGCTATTTTCCCCCCTTTAGTTCAACTAACTGAAAGGAATTATTAAATGATCCTTAATGGGCTCTAACGGACAAATAATACAACTAAACTGTTTTATCTAATGAATTAATGAAGCAAATTGTTCTAGAAATATGTATAATTTAATAACCATGTACATGAATACAAATGATCATCCAGCAAGACTGTCACTTTAAGTAAAATCTCAATTAATTAAATGTTTTATATACAAATGAGGTGACATTTTTTTATAACAGTGTGCAAATTTTTTAAGGTCAGCATTAAAACGTTTATTAGCATTAATGTGTGGTTTATTGGGTTAACCATCTTCTGTGTTTGTTGTCTTATATTTTACGAGGACAAAACATAACACTGCCAAGCCAAAGATAAGAGTCAAAAATGTAAATAAGATAACAGGATGCATTAAATCACTTCTTGATTTAATGAGTCTGACAGAAATTGTAATAAAAACATATTTATGAAATGTGAGTCAGTATTTAGTCATTTCGACATACTATGCCTTTCTAAATAAGTTGCCCTCGCATGGGAATAGACTGGACAGTGTGTGGGAGCCAGCGGAAACGGAGCCTGGCCATCGGAGAGTCGTCAGGGTTCTCAAACTCAGAAAAGCCCAGATGGTTGAGGATGGCATAGACACCAGCTCTAGCTGCCACCTGCAAACCAGCACAAATCATAAATGCATATCTATATACACACGTGTGTGTGTGTGTGCGTGTGTAAGTGGGGTTTACTGCAAGATGTACACTTATAAGTGGCGCAGCTGCTCACTTGTCCGTAAAGGATGGCAGGATGACAGTAAAATGCTTTTGTGGCCTTGACAGAATATTAAACTGGTGCATTTTCAACATACTTCACAATTGAACAAATCCACAGAGCTCAGCTTTCATAAAAACCTACAAAGTGCTAAAGCTAAATCTACCTCAAGAACAATTTGGATGTTTTTCTTTGTAAACATGAGGACAGGCTGTTCAGTGGTCAAATGAGGTCGCAACCTCTTACTAAACAATTCAAGTTCAACTATATATGTTAGAGCAGGGTTCTTTAAACTAGCGTGTAATCCAATAAATACACTACCATTCAAAAACATTTTTGAATGAAAGAAAGAAAGAAATACTTTTAATCAGCACCGACAGAAAATACATTTATAAAGGTACAAAATATTTAATTTAAATGATTATGTTCTTTTGAACTTCTCTTTCCAAAAAATATTAAGCAGCTTAACTGTTTTCAATATTTATGCTTCTTGAGCACCAAATCAGAATATTAGAATGATTTCTGATCATGTAACACTGAAAACTCTGCTGAAAATTCATCTTTGAGATTAACCATATTTTTTTTCTTTTCAAAGACATAGTTTTCAACTGTAAAAAGTAAACACTAGGTGCCTTACAGTCTTCCAATTCTCTTACCCCTTCAATCCGAGGATAAAAGATGTGGCTATAAACTAAGGTTTGACTCAGGAAACCTCTGAATGAGACAGAATACATTTACAACTTCATATTGACATTGACATTTTCCCATGAATGTTTCATGAAACTCAGAACTATGTTTAGCTGCAGCACAGTGAGCCAGATAAGTGTTCAGCCATTCATCTTGGCACAAGGCACTGGTCTGCTGCACCATGGGTGTCCTCCCATCAGCTTGTCAAGGGTACAGAAACATTTTAACTATAGATAGGCTTGTGTGTTGAGTATGAGTGGCAGGTCATACCTGTATCTTTCTTCAAGCTGAAAGTGAACTTACAATGTAACTGCTTTTTAAAAAAAGATATCTTCAAAACAGCACACTTTTATACTTTTATCTTGATTTTTTTAAACAAAAACTGGGTACTGAATCTGTACTGAAAGCTGATACAGTAATTAAGGCACTTTTTGCTATTTTTATGTTAAAAAAAACTCATACTCTGAAAAGTAGGAGACCACCTTGTGAAGCTGTTTTTTTTTTTTTACCTGGAAATAAAGTTTTAGTGATTTGTAAACTGAAAACAAAGAAAAGCTATGAGGTAAAATGAACAAGAAATATTTAAGATTATGTACTAGGCCACTGCAATGAAAATATATTATGTAAGTGTGAATATATTATGAATGTGTTTTTCCCCTGAAGTGAGTCAGACTTCACCTGGTACATCCACTGGCTGAAGGATCGCCTCCAGGAATCTTTCTTCTCCAGATGGAGGTAGCAGTTGAACAGGATAAGATAAATGTAACGCTCGAGGTACTGCAGGCTCCTTAACCGCAACCACTGAGCATCAGCCTCTGATTTAGCCATCTTAATCTGAGGAGGAAGAAGTGCCAGTGAACTCATTGTTATTCCTCTAGCTTCCTTGTTATTTGTGACAAAATGCTGATGGCACGACATAATCAGCTGTTCAATCATTTTTATTAAGATTATACAGTTATTAATTTCAGTGTCCATTCACTTTGGTACGTTAATACATAAACAAGTGATTACAGAGGAGATTATATTTGGGTCTACATCTGATACTTATATAATGCCTGTTTTTATTCATAATGGAAAAATCAGACAGGTTAAAACATACAAGTATTTAGGAGTGATGATTGACGATATGTTATCATGGAAAGATCATATTGATGCTCTCTGTAAAAGAACAAAGCAGAGAATCTACTTTCTTCGTCGTCTTAGGTCATTCGGAGTAAGAAAGCAGATTCTTCTGCTGTTCTTTATGTCTGTGATAATGAGTGTACTGCAATACTGCAACTCCATTTGGTATAGGAGTCTGTCTGTTATGCTAAAAACAAAGCTGTTCAATCAATTAAAAATTTGCTCAAGGATTGTAGGTCAGCCCCTTGAGAAGCTTTATGATTTAGCTTACTATAATAATTTGCTAGGACTGGCTAACAAGATAGTTTCTGATCCTAATCATGTTCTGCATAATGAGTTTGAATTATTACCATCAAACCGGAGGTTTAGAGTCCCAAGATTCAATAAAGTTAGGCTGAAACATTCTTTTGTGCATCAGGCGATCCTGGAGCTGAATAAGACACTTAATCAAAAATCAAGAGTAATGTGAACATGGTGTAGTTGTAGAATTGTAGTAGGAGGGTAAGGTATAATGTAATGTTTAAGGGAGTGTAATGTATATTGTGTTTTGTTTGTGTGTGGATGAAGTGCATGTTGTTGTTTAAAGGATGTTGATTGTTGTAAACACAGATACTGTCATGCAAGAAAAATTTCAGACTCGTCTGACAATAAAGTGTTATAAAGTAAAGTAAAGTAAAGTATTACATCAGTGTTTACATTGAGGTGCACATTGCTTAGTTGACTGATATACATATTACAACTTCTGCTCTTGACATTAATTTCCTTAGCAATCTACTGAACCTCTATATTTTTATTAGATAATTTACAAAAATATGTGTGAAAAAAGGCCAGAATAATGTAACATGCAATTGATTTACCCATCAGAAAATTCATGAACTATTTTTCATCTTTTCCATGTTTTATTAACAGAGACAGTAAAGGAGATTACAGGAAAGGACAGGAGGTGGAGAACAGGATCAGGTATTTGCGTCATCTGCATAAGCAGTTGGAATAAGTTTAAAGCCAAAAGCCTTTTTTTTAAAAGCCAAAGTTTGGTGCAAATGAATTAAGACATAAACACTGATCAACTAGTGCAAATTCAAACATGATACTCCATCTTAGATAAGAACTTGAATTACATCTCTGTGTATCACAGAGGACATGTGTTTCACCAGATTTATGAGCTTCTGTAACAACTGTTACATAATAATAACAATATATGTAACTCATAATGTATATTTGGGATCTAAATGAGTTGCACCAGTACCTCAGAACATATTTCAAAAGATTAAAATATAAAGTCTTGGACCCTAACAAAGTATTTGCAGGCCTTTTCAAAGCAGAATCTTTTGGAAAGCTCTCTGCTCATTTACGCTGCTGTTTATCAAGGTCTTCACTTTAAAATAAAAGCACGTTTTTCAGCCTCAAATTAAACACATTCAGAGTGCTCTAAGCTGATGCACTGCAATGGGCATTAATAATCTCTTGGCCCTTTTCAGCAGATCAACACAAATTAGAAAATTGTACCTATATAGACTTTTCAAGGCTATGTTACGTACAAAAACAATTGCTTTGGAAGCAATCTATTATTCAACACGGCTCCTAAAAGCACTGACTGTCCTATTATCTACCTTTTTTAGTTGACTTTTCCTGCTGAAGTTTATGCAAGCAAAAAACATCAAATGAACAACATAAAAGTTACTATACATCACATTTCACCTGTCTGTAAGTGGATATGATGATTTCCCGTAAATGGTAATGCATGGGGGTCATCGTCTCACTAACAACATCCAGAGCGACATCCACTTCTCTCTTCACATGATGGCCATCAGGTAACACCCTTACCACCTGCATCACCACCTGAACGCACATACTTGCATGCATGGGTCAAAATTAATCAAATCAAATGTTTTTTAATCTATTTCTATAATAGAAACAATCTTCTATTAAATGCATTAAACACATTCATTTACTTTGCATGGGTGGGTTTATTAATCACAGAATTTATATGTTCAAAATTAACAAAATGTTTGTTTTAATGCTGACACTGGCAGCTGTTCAAAGAAACATGACCTCAATGTACCTCAAACTCTCCTTTGGTGTACTTGGCGTCTGGAACACTTACAATCTCATCTTCTTCACACTCAGGAAAGCCCTGAAGAAAACAGGGTCAAGTTTATGTAACCGATTTGAGCTCAGTTTAAACATTTTTCCTCTTCTAATCAATGTCCTGGAGATGAATACTTTATTCCTCACTTCCTCCCTCCACTTAAACAGCTTATAGCTGAAAATGACCTACATTAATGTGCCACAGGGTGAGAGTGGCGATCACCATGGCTGCAGTAGTCCGGTCTTTCCCATTATGACAGTTGAAGATGAAAGCACAGTTGGAGTCTTCAGCCAGACTGCTCTTCATGGCCTCCAATAAGTGGTCAAAAACCTGAGGGAGAGCAACAACATTTCAACTAAAATGCCAAATCTATACCATGCTTATAGTGTATTCACTTGCCTCTTCTTTAGGTGCACAGCAGTCAGACAGGGGAATCCGCTGGTAGCTGAGACCTGGATGAATGCTCTTCTGATGGACAAAGAGCTCCTCTATGGTGTGACAAGTCTTAAACATCCTCATCTGTTTATCCTGCTCTGTAATCACCTCAAGCCACTTCTCACACCTCAGGACGTCCTGCTTCAGTGCCAGCTCCATTTCCTGTGGAGATGGCCATATTGCTAAAGCTCCTTAGGTTCTAAGATCACAGCAGCAGTTATTGTGGGTAAAAACGATATAAATATTTCAAAAATATAAAAAAATATAAAAATATTTTCATCTGACTTTCATCTTAATTTATGATTAAATCAAAAGCTATTGTACGTGTAAAACTGAAAAACATTTAACAAGACTTTACATGGATCAAATACTCATGCAATAAAATAAGAATAAAATATGGCCTAAAATAAGATAGTCACTATGTCACAATGTATTTACACTCTAGTGCAGTTTTTGATACAGTAGCTTAATGTACTGCACTGTATTACATTGCACACAGTATGTATGCTGTACCTACAAAAATTTGTCCAGCCCCGTCATATAAAGCCACAACTACCCTCTTCAATTCCATTTAATACATACTACTACAGCCCTGAACAGATTTGCACCTGAAGCTGCTGTGGATGTTGAACACAGACTGGAATAGGCTGTTCCAGACAGCCTGGCTCTCGTGGGGTGAACATTTGTCCATTTGCCTCCAGCACAAGCTCCTCCTGCAGATTCAGCCAGAGAATTGTAGAGTGCCCTCTCCTCTGGTCTGTCAGGTAGGACATCACGACAGCCAAAGCCTGAAATGGGCACAAAGAAGCTTTGATTATTTTTTATTAGACTTTACAGACAGCCACAAATTAGGAGCATGGGCTGCTGAAATTAGCTTTAGAAAGGATTTACCTCAGAGTTTGGCTGGGCCATCCCATATAGAGCCATTTTGGAAACTCGTCTGAAATTGGCCACTTTCATCTCCTTGGCTGTACTGAGCAGATCCGTTGCTAAAAACTCACTGGACACCTTTCAAAATTGAAAATATTATGTGCATAATGCGCATGCCTACGTTTTAGGGAGAATCTGCTGAGCCACAGGAGGAAGAGGTCACAGTTCGCCTCTGATAAGAGCAGGGCTAGAAAATCTCATGTTAATGAGATTCAGTCTATACTGTTAGTATTTGTTTTTAGAAAGTCTGGCATATCTATGGTGGCCGAGAAGTGCAGAACAAATCACAATTCTGAAAACAAAATAACAAATTACAAACGCAAATGCAAGTTTAAAAAACAAAATAACAACTCAGGAAGCACAACAACAATTCAGAAAACATAACAAGTCAGAAAACACAACGACAAATTCGAAAAAAAAATTAACAAGTCAGAAAACACAACGACTAATCAGACAAACCGGAAGAGGTAGGTTATAGTTTGAGACAGCGCCATTGGTTGGAGTTACTCACTGCTGACTGGACGAGACATCTGTCAATCAACATATACAGGGAAGAACCAGCCGAAGAACAGCAGAGTCGTGGTAGAAAGTGCGGAGATGGTATTAAAGTAGCTCAGTTTAAAGGTATTGTATGAATTGCCCTTACTATGGAATAAAAAAATTTTATAATTATTTATGGATGTATATTTACATTTAGTTAAAAATGGCTGTAAAACATCAGCTCCAGTGGCGCAGATGGATAAGCGCTTGTCGTTGGCTTTTTGACGCGATCGACCCGGGTTTGATTCCACCTTTTGCCGAACTTTTTTTTCCCCCTTTTCAAATCTCGTATCACATCGGAAAGGCATTTATTTCAATAAAAATGAAGGAAATAAACAAAAAGTTGAAAATAAAGTATGGGGTAGGGTTAGGGTAGGTGTAGGGAGGGCTTTATTGTACCAATAAGGTGGCATCCATTTAATAATTAAAATTAAAATTATAATTTACACAATACGTTATTATTGCATACTGTTTTATAATGTACTACAATACTGAAGTGCAGATAATTGCCACTATTTGCAACAAGTAGTATACTTGATAGTAGAAATCCTGCTATTTTAACAGTGTAACTAGGTATTTGCACTTAGTGTAAATAAAATATTGCTAAAAATACTGCTATTTTCACTTAGTGTAAATAGAATCCATTGCTAATACGAGATTTGAAAAGGGAGGAAAAAAAAGCTTGGCAAAAGGCGGGATCGAACCCGGGTCGATCGTGTCAAAAAGTCAGTGACACGCGCTTATCCATCTGCACCACTGGAGCTGATATTTTACAGCCACTTTTTACTAAATGTAAATATACACCCCGTATTTTTTATTCCATAGTAAGGGCAATTCATACAATACATTTAAACTGAGCTACTTTAATACCATCTCCGAACTTTCTACCACGACTCTGCTGTTCTTCGGCTGGTTCTTCCCTGTATACGTTGATTGACAGATGTCTCGTCCAGTCAGCGGTGAGTAATCCCAAACCAATGGCGCTGTCTCAAACTATACCTACCTCTTCTGGTTTGTCTGAATTGTCGTTGTGTTTTCTGACTTGTTCATTTGTTTTCAGATTTGTTGTGTTTTCTGACTTGTTATTTTGTTTTCGAATTTGTCATTGTGTTTTCTGACTTGTTATAATGTTTTCTGAATTGTTGTTGTGTTTTCTGAATTGTTTTGTTTTTTAGACTTGCATTTGCGTTTGTAATTTGTTCTTTTGTTTTCATAATTGTGATTTGTTCTGCACTTCTCGGCCACTGTACATATCAGATATACTCAAGCAATAAACAACTATTCAAGGATAAAGTAAAAAACTATAACCTGGTGCATATGAACATATTTTAGTATAACTATGCAATTTTTATCTGTTATAATATATAATCTCTACGTCATCACAGCAAACACAAAATGCTGCTTTAAAGTTAGTGTATGATTTCCCTTTGGCTATGTTTTAGGTTTTATATAACCATAAACTAATGTTCTGAGAAAGTTCTGTGAATCAAAAATTGTTCACCCTTACCAGAACTCGGATCCCATCAGTTATAAGGCTGGTTGGTGCGGAGAGTTCAGAGCTATCCATGCTGGCCAGCAATCTGTAGATCCAAGCGTTCATACACAGCCACTGACTGAAGCTCTGAGGAAATGCCTGTGGATACTACAGAGATGGAGAGAGACAGCAGATAATGGAAAAATGATTAAAATAATGGCATATACTGACAGAAATCGCTGCTTTTTAATATAATAATATGGCAGCATTTAGTTTTGCAATACCTGATCATGAAGATACGCATTGAATACTAATAGGTACACATAGCGTTCAAGACTTTGCAGTGTTCTTTGAAGGAAATAGCCTTTTGTGCTGCTTCCCTGCAAAAAAAAAAAAAAAGAGTGAATGACACAAATATGCAAAAAAACAACTGTTTTATAGCAGTTCAACAACACGGACACAAGAATGTTTTAGTTGAGACATACTTGAATCTGGTAATCTTCTCCAATGCCTTCAAGCTTTAGCTTGTTTTCATACACAGCATTTTTTATGTTATGCATCTCAGAGCACATGGCAACAGCATCATCAACCTATGGTACATATACATAAAAACAGACTCAAAATGAGTTATGTAAAACCATGCTTTCAACAAATCCTAATGCGGTATATGTTTTGTAAGACATGAAATGCTTAGTTTCTCATTTACATCTACAACTTTTGCAAATGAATACACCCTTGAAAGCAACTGGACTGTTTTACAAACATCATTAATACACTAACCTCATCAAGAACATGTTGACCTTTAGATAAGCGACTGATTAGCAACTGAATCACTTGGAAATCCAATTTGTGTTCACTCTTCTGTATTTCTTGCCTGTGAAAGAGATGAAGAGTAAGTAGAACTTAAACAGAGAATGGACCTTAAAACACAATATTACCACAGTAGAGTTATTAATTAAGCAAGGCTCTTCTTTGAGAAAGTAAACAGTAATTGAAATTGTACTGACAGTGTACTATAGGTACCTGGGGCTCTTTGATACCCCCTGCAGGTGATGGAAGACTAAGGCTCCCAGAATTAAGCCAAGATTGGTGCGTCCCACCCCCACCTGGCAGCTGAAGAGCAGTGCAGGCAGAGGTCTGGAGCTGTCCCGCATCAAAGAGAGGTTTGGGGTCTCCTAGAAAACACAAAGGTAGGTGAATTTGTAAAAGCACATTGTCCAAACTAAAGGAATCCAAGTGAATAGCATAATGATTTAGCACAATATACATGCCTGCCTATATTTCTGTAACCTCAAACAAGAACACACGTTCATTTTTGGCTGTGTCAAACTCTGATAAAGGGAAATCAAGATGGAGAAAAATCTTTCTGTTTTCTGATCATGAGCGGGTACCTTAAGTAATTTTTCAAGGTCTTAAGTTAACATTTATAGCTTTTGTCTGTGTTAATATGGCTTTCAAAGATTGATGTTACTGGTGTGAAATATAAATATGGTTTGCTGGCTAGAGCTGGGTTTGAAGTTCTGGGTTCTTGGGATGAATTATTGGTTCAGTGACACAAATCATCATATATATATAAACCAGAGCTCACATGGAGTTATATTAAACTTAGAAAGTAGAGGGAGAAAAAAAAGATATATAATATTCATGGAGATCTTACCCTGAGTATATTAACAAAGGCATCAATTGTCTCCTCCAGTGGTGCCCCTTCCATAGGGAGTGGCAATCTGTAATATCTAAATTCATCAAATTTTATCATTAAACAATACACAGAACTAAAAGAATCTCAAAAGTAAGATTAGTTTTGATTCACATATACATGTCTTTGTGCATCTATGGGCACTACTTTTCGCCAGGGTTTTATTTAAAACAGATTTCTGCTATTTTTAAACATAGATCAAACAAGTGTCTTGGAAAGTTTTTCCCATGCCGTCATCATAATTTATTTTTGATGCTGTTCAAATGCCTTTTATGTTTGGGGTCGATTAATTAATACTTTCATTCAGCAAGTATGCATTAAATCCATCAAAAGTGACAGTAAAAACATTTATAATGTAACAACTGTAAGCAACATTGTTAATAAGATGTTTTCTTGAGCAACACAAAGAATGATTTCTGAAAACTAATTTGACACTGGAGTAATGGCACCTGAAAATTCAGTTTTGCACACAGGAATAAACTTTTAAAATATATTAAAATAGAAAAAAAAGAGTTATTTTAAATTGTAATAATATTTAACAATATTACATTTTATTGTATTTTTGATCAAATAAATGCAACTTTGGTGAGCATAAGAAATTTCTTTCAAAAAAATAGCAATACGAAACTTTTAAACAGTTATAGATTTTATTCTGTCAAATTTTTTGTTTTTTACAAAATATGAGCAATTACCTGTGCAGTGGTTGACTGAAAAGTGGTCTTTTGTAGACCTCCTCAGTGACATGAATGTCCTCCTCTGACAGAATCTGTACCTGCTGAGGTTCATCTTTAAAATGCTCAATGTCATTATAGACATAGAACATATTTTCACTCAGCTTGGCAAAGTCACACAACTGGAGAAAATATCAGAGAATTAAAACCTGACACTGAGCAGACACTATGACCTCTGTCAACATTTCACCATAAAAGGATGGCAAGCGATCCTCCTCATACAACTTGTTCTGCTCTATAACAGACCTCTTTCCGGATGGAGAGCTCTATTTGCTCTGCGCTGAGCTCTCTGTCTAGGTCATGCAGGTTTTCATGGAGGTTCTCTCTTCCTCTGGGAGTGTACGGAATAAAGTCTCCATCTGAGCGGAAGAAGACCACTGGTTCCTCCCTCAAATAGATGAAAATCACCACCTGTTCACATTTTTAGGGACAAACAGCAATTAACCTGATCATTATTTGAACATCTATCTGCAGAACATATGGTAGTCAAGGTGGTTAAGACCTCTCTGAGTTGGGACAGATGAAAATCACCATTTTACAGGATAATACAGACATTTGATTGTTACGTCACATGCTACATTCTTAAAAAATAAAGGTTCTTTATTGGCATTAATGGTTCCATGGGTTCCTTTCTTTAGATTATTAAAATGTTCTTCACACTGACAAAAAATGGTTCATTGAAAGTTTTCTTTGGTAAACCCAAAATGGTTCTTCTATGGCATTGCTGTAAATTATTTTTAATTTAAGTGTAGGTCAATTTTATGCTACATAATAACATCTAATGGTTCTTGCTGTACAGGTAGAAAATAAAAAAGTAATGGGACCCCAAAGTGAACTGTGTTAATGGGACGTGCCTCACTACCTTTCATCCTACTGGACAAGGACACGGAGCACTCACTGACCTCACAGCCGTCAATCTGCAATCTCTGGAGGACCTGTTTGAAACCACTCAGGCTAGGTTGGCCCATTCCAAAAAGGGGGTAGTTTCCCTTGACCTTGCGGAAGTTGGGGGACCCGTGGCTTTTTGTAGTATTTAAGACATCAGCTCTACTGTATACATCCTGTACCATAAAAAACTCCCCCTGGACAATATAAAAGCAAGTCATAAAACTTATTTCATCATAAATGACAAGACATTTCCATCATTGATCTACATTTCCTGCTCATTACTGCATTTTCCATTCCACTCCAGGCTTTTTAAAGTATTAGGCTCTAAATATTTAGTTTAAATCTCAAAAAGTGAAACATACCAGCACTAGGTAGTGCTCCGGCAACAGGTCAGATATCCTTCCCATCGAGTAGTTGGCAGATTGGATCTTGTCATGAATCTGAAACTCTTCCCTGCAGTTGTTTCTGTATAGAGACAACAATCATAACTTCTATCAAATTGTCATATATTTAAAAACCCACAACTGATAATACGTGTTTGACTTTTCCTTTAAAGGGACAGTTCATCCAAAAATGAAAATTCTGTCATCATTTACTCACCCTCTACAAGTTATAAAACTGTATGAGTTTCTTTCTTCTGTTCAGCACAAAAGTTGGTAACCAAATGGTTGATGGTAGCCACTGATTTACATAGTATATTTTTCCTACTTTGGAAGTCAATGGCTACCAGCAACTGTTTGATAACTACCTTTCTTTAAAATATCTTCTTTTGTGTTCAACAGAAGAAAGAAACTCATGCAGGCTTGGAACAACATGATGGTGAGTAAACGATGACAGAAATTTCATTTTTGGGTGAACTGTCCCTTTAAGTCAAAGTGAAGTTGTTGACAGTATCTACAATAGTTTTCGCTCAGAGTAACACACAGGTGTGACATTTTGTGCATATGAGGGCCCTTACGGACAGTTAGCATCATGTTGCACTTGTCACTTACGTGATGACAACAGGAGCCACCTTGTTTGTGATGATGGATTTGGCCTTGCTGTTGCGAATGTTCACTGACTGTAGGGAGTGTCTGTGCTCAGCCATGCCATTCCCTTGGTGATCAGCCTGGTGTGTAGGTGCAAACGGAGCAGCCTGGGAAGTTGCACTGGCACTCGCACCCATAATCTGCACAGAGCTGGAATGAGGATTTATACTGTGACTAATATAAAGTAAACAGGCAGACATGTTAGTCATTTTACATAGGGTTATTTCTAACATTTGCACTTTTTAAAGAGCCAGACACACTTCAATTTCCTGTAACCCCAACACATGTAATGCACAACAAAACCCCCTAATAAAACACATCATTGAAGATTTGAATGTGTTCTACAGACCTACAAGTAAAAAGTGAAAAAAAGTGAAAGTGACGTGTGGCCAAGTATGGTGACCCATACATGGAATTAGTGCTCTGTATTTATCCCATCCAAAGTGCACACACACAGCAGTGAACACACACACACCGTGAACACACACCCGGAGCAGTGGGCAGCCATTTATGCTGTGGCGCCCGAGGAGCATTTGGGGGTTCGGTGCCTTGCTCAAGGGCACCTCAGTCGTGGTATTGAAGGTGGGAGAGAGAGCTGTACATTCACTCCCCCCACCTACAATCCCTGCCGGTACAAGACTCAAACCCACAACCTTTGGGTTATGAGTCCGACTCTCTAACCATTAATCCACGACTTCCCAAAAGTAAGACTATAAAATTTGCATGTGCATAGAATCTCTGTCATATTTGATTGTTAAATGAATGGCTTACGGTCTCACAGCTGTGCCGCGTGTGTTCACATCCTTTGGTTTTTGCATCTTAGTTTCAGCAAGGGTTCAGGTCTGTCTTTAAGTGCAAATCCTATCAACACGAACTCGGTTTCCTGTTGCTAGCAAAATCTTAACATAAAAAGCCTTTTATTTTAACTCCAACCACCACCGATGTTTTGCTAATCTCTTTTCTTCTCTTTCTCGTTCAGTGCCTCTCTGGTTCTCTTCTCACAGTGACAGGATAGACGTTCCAACCCTTCTGGGGGCTACGAAGAAATACAGTACATCTGGCAACCAGACGACAGTGTGGGCGGCTCCAGACATTCACAGGGACAGCCCATGCAATGCCCCTGACGGAGACATTACAGAAAGCCAAAAGTGAGAGAAAGTGCAAGATGAAAGATTTCTGATGCTTTTACATCTACCGAAATCTGAAAGTGTTTGATGTCAGAATCATGAAGCCAAATGATTTTCCTGCTTGAACTGCAGCGATAATGCAGTTAATTAAAGAAATCCTGTTTTTCCCCTCCTCTTTCATAAGATCAAGTTTGTGCCAGAGAGATATCACTGGGAAATATATGATAGCTCTGTGAATGTCATTAGGACATTCCTGCCTTATGTTTATATAACTGGCTGGTCTATTGAAAGTTTGGGAGACTGAGTCGCTGGCACCAAGAGCAATGCTTCCCTTTTCAGGGGCTTGATTTAAATTCCAGTTGAGTCCGAGTATCACGGTCACAGAACAAAAAACAACAACAACAAAAATCTCTAAATATGGATGGGAAAGGCCCCGGGATGCATTTGTACAATGCTGCACAGATCAGTGTACAGATATGCAGTGAGTGGGAATGACCAGTGATTGGCACATCCTCGTTCTCGCTAAGAAATGAGGAGTTTAAAAATGACTGCAGTGTTTTGTTCATGTGTGTTAGGGCTTTCAATCAACATCACAATCAGACTTTGAAAATACTGAAACAATGATCATAAATGGCCATGTAACACATACACACACTGCAACACGGTTTTTAAAAATGCACGGTGAGTCAAACCAGGCCCTAAAATAAAATAAAATAAATAAATTGAGATTTTTCTCTGAACCACTAATAACCTTTGATCATAATAAAACCTTTTTATTTTATTACACTAAATAAATGTTAACCTATTGTAAATTTTCATTTCTTTATTAATGGATTTAGGCTTCTGTGGTAACTGTATTAGTGCATTACTTCATTTGTTTCTTACTTTGGCCATTAACAAAATGAACTATAGAATCCTTGGAAATAAAGAATATTTTTGATATTTTTCAGTGACTCTTTCTGCATACTACATTGATATGCCAGGAGGTGGCGAGTGACTCATGCATTGAATCATTCACTCAACCAAATCGTTCAAAACACTGATTCATTTAGACACTCCACTATTAATCTGTGGTTTCTTTAGAACTAATTTTGTTGTTCGTTTCGGAGTAAAAAAAAAAAACTAACTGGCAATACAGTATCTAAAATGCAAGTTACTTTAACTTTATTAAACTGTTGTATAAAAACAATATCCCATTCTCTATTCATTTTGTTTTACAATGTTCTGAGAGTTCATGTAAATCCACTCTTGTGTAGTACTTAGTAAGTACACTTGCCCACCAGCATTTCACAGGATGCTGACTGATAAGAGAATCAAACTTAGCTATGCCAAGCACAGTTTAAGACAAAATTACATAATTGAAGACTTAATAGAGCACATATTTCTACCCTGAAGCCAAGACAAGATAATAGGATAGCAAATATCATAAAAGTGTCCTCACCTGGTTACCCGCTCTCTCAGACACCTGTCAGGACTTGAGAGAAACAATTAAAAGTAGAAGAAGACCAAGTCTATGTCACACTCATCTTGAGTCCTGTCAATTAATGTCCCTCAAAGCTCCAAAGACATGCAGTCAAGGTGTCAATCCAGCAAAGCGAGTCTCAACAGACAGCAGTGCAGATGGATAACACATGGGGAGGAGAGGAGGAGAGAATGGCCACCTTCTTCAGCTGCCTCGTTCACTGGCAATAAATGTTATGGGAGAGGAGGATGTCGGTGGGTGGATTCTCATCTTTTCACCAGTCAGTAACAGCTCCATCTCCCAGCAACGGTGCTGCAGACATGCCTGAAATGTTGAAAAGCCTGCGATGTAGGGGGCAGACTATGAATAAGCTGACACTTATAAGTTTAAACAGTACGATCTTAATAAAATTCAGGGTTAGACTTGATTTTCTTGTAATGGTGATAGTTAATCGCAAGGTCTCAACCTCAAATTGCTGCATATCGCAGAGTAATTTTGCTCACTGTTGGTCAAGTTCTTAATTTTCACCACTGCCACTGTGTCGAATGTCTTTCATTGCATTGAAAACAGCCTGTGCTTGAACCGCTGGTGTGAAGTGGACACACTGTGTTGCCATGAGTTTCCAAGCAACCAAGCTCTCTTCACATGCATTCATCTACTGTAATAAGGGCTTCTAGCTAGAGACAAGAAAAGAAACATTGGGAACTCCCGCTTTGGTATAAAACAATTTAACATTTACAAAAAGCAGAGCCAAAACTAACTTACAGAGGACCAGAATCTTTTTTCGATTTTGCATTCATAAAACTAAGAGCTGCCTGGTACACTAACCCTACTGCTCCATCTAGCGGCAAACCTATATTTCAACACGCTGTTCCATGACATTCAAGCATACAGGTGCATCTCAATAAATTAGAATGTCGTGGAAAAGTTCATTTATTTCAGTAATTCAACTCAATTTTAAACTTGTGTATTAAATAAATGGAATGCACACAGACTAAAGTGGTTTAAGTCTTTGGTTCTCAACAAATTAGAATACTCCATAAGACCAATAAAAAAAAAAAACCTTTCTTCATTTCATTCATTTTTAGTGAATTGTTGGCCTTCTGGAAAGTATGTTCATTTACTGTACATGTACTCAATACTTGGTAGGGGCTCCTTTTGCACGAATTACTGCCTCAATTCGGCGTGGCATGGCGGTGTGCAGTTTGTGGCAACTGTGTGGGTTGGGGTGCTGAGGTGGTATTGAAGCCCAGGTTTCTTTGACTGTGGCCTTCAGCTCATCTGCATTTTTCTTGTTTCTCATTTTCTTTTTGACAATACCCCATAGATTCTCTGGTGTTCAGGTCAGGCGGGTTTGCTGGCCAGTCAAGCACACCAACACCATGTCATTTAACCAACTTTTGGTGCTTTTGGCAGTGTGGGCAGGTGCCATATCCTGCTGGAAAACTAAATCAGCATCTTCAAAAAGCTGGTCAGCAGAAGGAAGCATGAAATTCTCCCAAATTTCTTGGTAAACGGTTGCAGTGACTTTGGTTTTCAAAAAACACAATGGACCCAACACCAGCAGATGACAAGCACCCCAAAGCAGCACAGACTGTGGAAACTTAACCCTGGCCTTCAAGCAACTTGCTATGAGCTTCTCCACCCTTCCTCCAGACTCTAGGGCCTTGGTTCCAAATGAAATACAACTTGCTCTCATCTGAAAAGAGGACTTGGACCACTGGGCAACAGTCCAGTTTTTCTTCTCCTTAGCCCAGGTAAGACATATGACGTTGTCTGTGGTTCAGGAGTGTTTTTAACAAGAGGAATACGACAACTGTACCCAAATTTCTTGATACGTCTGTGTGTGGTGGCTCTTGATGGTTTGACCCCAGCTTCAGTCCATTCCTTGTAAAGTTCACTTAAATTTTTGAATCGGTTTTGCTTGACAATCCTCATAATGCTGCGGTTCTCTCGGTTGGTTGTGCATCTTTTCCTTCCACTCAACTTTCTGTTAACATGCTTGGATACAGCACTCTGTGGACAGCCAGCTTCTTTGGGAATGAGTGTTTGTGGCTTACCTTCCTTGTGAAGGGTCAATGATTGTCTTCTGGACAACTGTCAGATCCGCAGTCTTCCACATGATTGTGTAGCCTAGTGAACCAAACTGAGAACCATTTGAAGGCTCAGGAACTTTTGCAGGTGTTTTGAGTTGATTAGCGGATTGGCATGTCACCATATTCTAATTTGTTGAGATAGTGAATTGGTGGGTTTTTGTTAAATGTGAGCCAAAATCATCACAATTAAAAGAACTAAAGACTTAAATTACTTCAGTCTGTGTACATTGAATTTATTTAATACACGAGTTTCACAATTGGAGTTGAATTACTGAAATAAATGAACTTTTCCACAACATTCTAATTTATTGAGATGCACCTGTATTGAAATGCACAAGCATTTGGCAGAGAAGACAAACAGACAAGTTGATATCAAGGAACTTTTATTGATCTTGCAGTAACAGTGTCCACTAGCATTGGCCAGTAAAAATTAAATTGGACAAGGTCTCAGAGAAGAAAGAAAATACAGTTTCCAATTTCTGCCACATTAGATAAAACTTTCATCCTAAATCCCATCAAACAGAGAGCTACATGCATTTCTGAAAGTTTCTGAGATCTGGGGTTAAGTATGAAGAAAAAGTAAGCAGTGATCTTTAAAAAAAATAAAAATAATAACTAAACGTCCATATTTCAGAGTTGAAACAAGCTGGGATTTGACCAATCTATTACAGAAGGACAGTATATCAAGTTCCCTTTACTGTAAATCATTATTACTTTAATATGACTTTTAGAAAAGTCTATGAATCAAACCGGAAATGAAAATGTGCATCTAATTGTCAAGGATTTCACCAATATTGAATATTTTATAGAACGTTAACTGCAACCGATCAAAGTCGAACCTAAACCGTGTTTATTTTTTAACCAGTCCATTACTATTACAAATATTACACTGCTGTATCTGCAAATATTTCCATCTCTGTAAGAAAGTAAATAATAACTAACATGTTTCCAAAAATATAATGTTTTCTAGTAAAACATAGGAAAAAAAAAAAAAAAAAAAAAAAAAAAAAAAAAAAAAAAAAAAAACATACTGATCTTATCCTCACTTGAAAGTTTGGAAAGAAGCAAACAGAAGGAACTTATCCTGTATTTTAAGGTATGAAAGGGAACATATTTGACACAGCTGCCAGCTTAGTCAGGACGGCATGGAACGAGGCAGCACAAGAGATTGCTTAGAGAGAGAGAGAGAGAGAGGAGAGAGAGAGAGCGAGGAGAGAGAGAGAAGGAGAGAGAGAGAGATGAGAGAGAGAGAGAGGAGCATAGAGAGAGAGAGAGAGAGAGAGAGAGAGAGAGAAATTCTGTGCTTCAGAGAATGACCAGAGCACAGAACGAGACAATTAAAGTCATGAGAATAAGCCTTATCCTCTTTAAGTCACTTTGTTTGGATAATCTCTTTGCTTAATTCTATTTCAATATTAATCAAACCTTCTCATTTTCCACAAGATTTGGCATCCCAAAAAAACTCAATAACATATAAATGATCTGTGAACTAAAGACTAAAAAGCCGACCAAAAGAACATGCATAGAGCATTGGAAAGATTCAATTCAAGTTTTCAAGATGTTTGATCTGAATCAAAATATGAATGTCTGGTCACTACAAAACTATCCATCTTTCAAAGGATCGTTCACATTGTGTGGCTGTGAGACAGACAATAGTAAAATGACCAAAACAACACTTCAGTGCTTTCCTACCTTTGATTTGATTATCAAGGTTCGTAAGGATTGTAGTAATCGGAGAGTGACAGTAGATGTCACAGCTGATATTAATGTTAAATATTCACCATGCTATTTCTCCCATGAACGGAGCCATAAGATGTGTACTTGTGAGGTACATAATGCAAGTGCTTCCTGAGACCAGCTCTCTTTTTGTCATCGTTTCATAAAGTATATTAAACACTTGATCAGTTCAACGGTACTTGGTATTGTCTACCTTTAACTAGACGATGTGAATTAAGAGCTGATGTTGACATTTCAACTGTCTCGCCATGCAAAGGTAGGTACAAATCATACTGCTAGCAAAACAGAAACATTCTCTCTGACCTAAAGTAACAGTTCGGTCTTTCAAAATTGCGATCAGATGTTATTACTTCAAATTAACCAGCTAAAAGGGCGAAAGGAAATTAGAAGACTACGGACTGAAATGCTTATTCTGGGGTAGTTCTAAATAAAACTAGAAAATTTGTTTGGCATTGTAATCCTATATAACTTGAATGGAGTAATTAAGGTCTGTGATCTGTTTTTGGACAATTCTATACAACTATTTTTCTGAGCTGAACAAATACCTGAAAATAAAAATCTAGAAAAAAAGTCAACTGTTTTAACTGATATAAAAGACTTGGAATGAATACGGAATCCTTTCATTCTTTTAATCAAAAGTATGATGACAATCCTACTGTCCCTTTTAAATAAAACTAGAAAAAAGAGATCCAGTAATTGTTTTGGATGGAGAAAAAAAAAAAAGATCTTACATTTGGGAGGACATGTACATGCAGATAACTGCATTTCCTGACTTGAGTGCAACTCAGTTTACATGTGAACCAAGGAGACTGCAGTAAGAGTATCAACTGGAACAGTGTACTCTGATCTATCAGCAGTGAATCTCTGATGGCTGATTTGTTTATGAGTCTATTACGGTAAATTGGTAACATATCCGGGCACTTACAATACAGAATTTTTCCCTTGCTCTGTGACTTAAGCAAGTACAGCTGATGGCTGCCCTGAAACCTAAACAAAAAGAGCTCAACAGGCTCCCAGGTTAACTTTCAGGGCTCCAGCAGCACCACTGGGCAAACTTTTAGTCTTTTATCCCCATGATTACGCAGCACCCAGCAGCTAGAGAGAACTAAAGGAGAGGGCTCACAACATTGGTTTCTACAAGCCAAGCCACTGGCACACAGGTAATTAATCATTCTTCACGTTGGTTCCTCTTCTTTAGATGTCCATCTCAAACTGAGCATCTTCACCTGCAACACACACACACAAAAAAAAAACCATCATGCATGACCACTAAAAGAAAATAGTACGTGTGAAGACTAGTCTAACCCTTGTCAACCAGACCCATTACTGTTTGTGTACATAAGATGATTGAGCACAAAGCAGGGAGGTTCCAGTGGAAACGGTTCCAGTTCGGTCAGTTTTAAAGACTAACCTTGCCTAGGCTTGGCATCATGGTTGTTGATGTTGTTAGCCTTATTCCTCTTGTTTTCATTCAGGACGTCCTTGCTTGTCACTCCTGGGATAACCGGCAGGTGTGCTGGTGGGGTCTGGGCGATGGGTGAGTTACGCCGGTCTAACAGAAACTTGCGATCATAGATTATTCGGGTTCCTGCATTGTCATAATAAACATACTGTTATAAGCTGATTTTATTACATAACTACCAGCCTGCATAAAATGTCATAATCCTGAAGCAATCTGATCTGACACATTTCCTTTAGTGTTACAAAGAAGAAAACAAGTCACACTGGGTTGAAAACAATATGAGAATGAGTAGATGCGAATTGAGTGAACTTTGACTTTTAAGATAATCATCTGCCTTAAAGTGCAACGGATGTTAACATGGCACATTTTAATGCTTTTGAAATCACAAAGACTAATTTAGTATCAATGGTCGCAACAAACAATAATAAAATTAAGTAATGATTGACAGCAATCAAGACACTTGGTAGGGTGTTTACTGCTACATGTGCCGTTCTCTGTATATGTTTAATGTAATGCATTCCTTTGTTCTGTTCTATTCTGTCCATCAGCCACTGCGGACCAATCAGAGAGACGCACAGGCGGCGCTGTTTTTGTTTTGAACTACATGGCTGTGTCTCAAAAGCACAGGAAGCAGCCTTCCTAGTCAACAAGTTTTGGTCATCGTCGATTTAAACGACTCGACATTTTGATCATCAGACTGTCTACATGCAAGCTAACTAAACGTTCCTACGACCCCTAAAAACACTGTCTAAGCAGGTTTAAGAACACAAGGTTTTGAGACACAGCCTTTTATGTGGTTACGGCTTCCTGGTCAACACAGGCCACCCTCTAACATTAGACGGTCTTCACACAAACGGCTGCAGATATAAGTCTGGGTTGTTACCTCCCGGGGTGGTGGAGAATAAAGTGCCTCCGGGAGTGGTGCAATAGTCGTGAGGTAGCTGCGTTGAGTCGTTGATCAGCACCGTCCTGGTCGGGATGGCCCTGCTCTCACTAAGCTGACGACTGGACGACATTGCATTTGCTTCGGGTGCTAATCAGAGTCAAGTTTTCCCGATGGAAGGTAAAAACCTCGGGCCCTTTCCCCTCGTTTCTTATCGCTTTCCCAAGGCTTTCTTAACGTTCAACTCGTCCTCCCACTGGCTCCAGCCGTCAGCACCGACCCCTCCCTCCGCCAGACAGGAAGCAAAGAGCGCTAGGAGGATATGACGTCAACGTCGCACAAACGCCCACTCCGCGAAAAGTATTTTTATTTTAATATTCAGCGAGGAAAGCTGGCTAGATGGTAGAAAGAATATATGTTAGAATCAAATAATACAATATATATATATTTAATTATAAAAGAATGTAACGAGAGCGTAAGAAATATCATATGCGAATACACATATTCTGTACGCTCAGATTATGCTATGTAACTATAATGATAATTAGAATCTCAAATGTTTTGAAAGATGTCTCTTATGTTTACCAAGGCTGTATTTATTTGATCAACAATACAGTAAACATAATATTGTGAAATATTATTATATTTAAAATTTAATCTATTATACACTTTTATTTATGTCAAATATTATTTTATGTTATTTATATCAATGTTATTATATCAAATGTTATTTGAATTTTCAGCAGCCAATCTTGAGTGTCACACGATCCTTCAGATCCATCATTCTAATATGATGATTTGTTGGAGGGCTGTAGCTATCGATTATTTTAGTAATCGAGTATTCTACCGATTATTCCATCGATTAATCGAGTAATCGGATAAGAAGACATTTTTCTTTATTAAAGAGCAATACTAAATATACAAGAGATAATAAGTTAGATCTCTTAAAATAAACAACTAATTTGCTTTCTTTTTATAAAAATTTAAATTTTTATTGCTGAAATTGTATACATTAATAACCGTGAAAACTAAAACCATTTAATTGGCAAATTTGCCTATCAAATGCAAATACAAATATATCAATAAAAAAAATGTAATAAATAAAAATACAAAAATAAATTTCACATTACTTTAAAAAAAAGGTAAACAGTACAAACTAAAACTAAGGCATAAATCAAAATAATAGTAATAAAAATAATAATAATACTTAAACATTGCATTTATGTCGTGCAACTTAACTTTCAAGTTTCAGCCTAGCTAAAGCTAAAGCATGACATGAGCCTTTACTGTCTTCTTGGAAGGCTTTTGTGAGAGGCAAAAATCAGTGAACAGGAAGGTAACTTGGAACAAGAACAAGAGACCATACACAATTTTTCTGCAACATGAAATTAGAGTTATTTGGAGAATAAACCCTCTTAAATGTCCCTATACGTACATGGTGTGTGTGTGTGTGTGTGTAAAACTTGTTTTTGATATTCTTCATATTCTGTGTGCTGGTCAGTTCACAGCAGTGATTGATTTTTACATTTTATGGGCATTTTTACCTTTATAAAGCCTATTTTTTCTAAAAGTGTACATCATCTTTAGAGTCAAATTCTTACATTTAATCAGACAATTATAACAATACTACATTTAGGCTGTTACTAAAATGAAATCAGTATCAATAAAATTCATCTTTGCATGCACGGAAAGACCAGAAGCTGCATGGGATGAATTTCCCACACAGAGGGACATGAATGCATTTAACTTGCAGTTACAAATGCATAAATAATATTTTGTTATATTAAACATTGAATACTGATATTTAAAATTATTTTCAAAACGAAAAGATACTTTAAATGTGAAATTAAAACCGCCAGTAGGTGGCAGCATGTCACTGTTAATAAGTGATTCATTGCGACTGAACCGAATCATTTAAACGGTTGATTCATTCAGGAACGAAACAAGCCGTCATGTTGCTCAGAGAAGCAAAAGAGTGTTATTGCTGTGTTTGGAATTTTTTTGTTGGCAAAATAAAGCAAAAAACAGGCAATATAGTGTCTAAAACAAGTCTCATAATATCACCTTCTTGTTTATTAAACTGCTGAATAAAATCACATTTGTAATCATGCTGATTTTAAAGGTGAAAACTGGCATTTTCGTGTGATATTGACTAACTTTCATTCTGTGGTATTTTTATGCACAATGGCGTTTAGTCTTTCACAAAACATAGCTAAAGTAGGGACATTATAACTACCCACCATATTGATTTACGGTCTTAAATATGTCCAGCGCTTTATAATTTATAAAATGATAAAACTTTATAAAAAATAATTGGCCTCGATTATTTTTTGTATTCGAGTTACTTGAGGTATTAGAGGAATCGTTTCAGCCCTAATTTATTGCTCAATAAATGTTCAGTCCCCCTCCCTATAGAAAATAAAGGTAAGACTTGGCCAGGCTGTAAAACCAACTCAAACCAGCCAAGAGCTGAAAAACAGCTTAGGGTTTTAGGTGCAAATATGCAAAGCTGTCTTTGAACACGTTAAAAGTAACCGCATTCAAAGTGTGATATTTCATATTTCCTTTTACAAGATCTTCTAGCGCTGTCTATCACTGCCGATTCACAAATCAGATGCACATACGCTTACGTCTTTTGCGCAATTCAGTCTCTGCGCATGCGCGATTTCCTCTAGCACGTCGCTGCTGTCCTTATTACACACATCCTACCGGAATCAACACACAGAGCGCACAATATGAGTTTCACCACTGAAGAAAGAGGAAACCCTAACACTTTGAGTTACAGGATTTATTTCAGTAAGTATGAATTCTGTTCTTCGGGGATTGGTGATGAGAAGTTTGTACGGTCAGGAGGACAGTTCATTGAATTAAGATGAAAGGGGCTGGGCCGCAAGTCCCACGTGTCGCTTTTTCTCGCGTCATTTATGACCTAAAACCTAAAAAAGACCTAAAACCGCAAATTAATCAATTTAACAATTTTACGAATTAGGTTGGTAATCGGTCCATAAAGTTTATTGTGATTTCTGATTAACTGAAAAAGTTATTTTCAGTTTGAAGAACGTAAACCTGTTAAACTGGTTACATTTAAAAACCGAAACTCCTAAAAAAATGATAGTATGTTATTATTACCAACGGTGCAACATCGCAAACGATGTTATTTTTGTTTCATTAAAGCTCATTAAAATGTGTAAATGAAGGACGTGTAAATACAAGGTTGCTCATTGCAGCACTTTTACAAATTTTCATAGAATATATATTTTTTCTGTTATACTGTCTGCATTGTTTAAAATGATTTCGGATGAATAAAATATAAAGTTACTAAAGCAGATACACTGGACAATTTTCCACAAAATATGGTGTGCTTTGTTTATTTTAGTTGCCAACTGTGCATTAGACATCTCATCCTTAGCAGCAGCATGAGTCACCTGCTCTCCTCTGACAAGTAAAATGACTGATAGTGATAAAAAACAAAATGACTGATAGTGATAAAAAACAAAATGACTGATAGTGATAAGTTGGATGCACACAAGGCAAGATCATTATTATTAACGTGTGCAGTGTAAAGCAATAATTCACTTCAACAAAAATTCTGTCATCACTAATGCATCAAACCAGACTTTCTTCTTTGGAACATCTAGTGAGAAGTTGTGCAGAATATCTCAGCTTTCTTTGAACATGAATAGTGGTGTGATTAATTCTGTTATGTTTTGGGTTATTTGATATGATTCATAAAAGTCAATAAATGCATCCAAAACATACCGTTTAAGTTTAAGTGGGTGGGCTTGACCATAACATATTTCTGAATGTCTGATATACTCTTATAGAAATACTTCTTTAAAGGATCACACAGATATATTCATTTTTTTCCTGCTTTGAAAAGCAAGGGAGGGGGGAAGGGGGGGGGACTCATTGCATGTTATGTATCAATTTCAAGATAAACAGTAGAGGACATGGTGGCATTTTTTATTCAGTTATTTTTATTTGTGCCTTAATATGGAAATCAGCTGCTCAGCCAGGGTTTAAGTGATCAGATAACACTGATCAGATAAAATCAAGATCAGCTTCTTTTTTTTTTAATATTTATTTGTACAGAAATATGTTATGCAATAAAAAATGTTTTTTCAACCAGAGAACTCGGATGGAAAGTACATTTCTCCATTCCATGACATACCTATGTATGCAGATGAAGCTCAGGTACAGTATGTTCATTTAATATGTTGTTAGTTTCTCTTCTCCTAGTCTCATTGTAGATCCCCCTCTCTTATGGGACCCCTTTGGCAGTGAATGGCCATTTCACAATCCAGCACAGTGTATATCAGTTCTTTATCAGGTGAAGGTACTTGGTCTGTAAGAGGAGTGATCTTTACCCTTTCATTAGTGTCATCTTAAATCGTTCAATACTTTGGACTGTCCTGATATCTTACCTGTGTAAAACTTTGATTAATCATTCTCATGGCTTTACATACATTTTTTTTAGTTATATGAAGGCTAACTTATTATGGGAATGTCGCATTTAGGCTACTTTCCCTTTTTTAATAAAAATAAATCGTTTTTATTTTCTCTGTAGAACATTTTCCACATGGTTGTTGAAGTACCACGATGGACCAAATTCAAAATGGAGTAACTATGACACATTACAAACTAACCACGTTGCAGTATAACAGAATAAAACAATAGAATAGAGGACTTTGTAACAGGCTATTTATTTTGCAAGATCAATCTTCACAACCAGGGGGGGGGGGGGGGGGGGGGGGGGGGGGGGGGGGTTGGGGGGGGGGGGGGGGGGGGGGGGGGGGGGTGGTGATGATTACAGTACAGTTAAAGGAAAAATACTTTTAACCTACATTTTGTGGTGGGTTGTGTATTGACATTCAAAGAAAATAACGACTCATCAACTAGTTGGTGTTTGTATGTATAACATTATGGTTTACTTTTCAGATTGCTACAAAAGACCCACTGAACCCCATTAAGCAAGATGTGAAGAAGGGCAATTTGCGCTACGTGGCCAATGTTTTCCCCCACAAAGGCTATATTTGGAATTATGGAGCAATCCCTCAAGTAAACTTTAAATCAGCACCGATTACACATTAAACACAAAGAATAAAACGGACAGAAGGTAGAAACTGCTTGAGTTTCTGGAATCAGTTAACTGTTTAAAATACTACTGTTCAAATGTTTGGGGTCAGTAATATATATTTTTTTAATTCTTTATTAAATCTTTTTTATTCTTATGCTTACCAAGGGTGCATTTATTTGATCAAATACAGTAGAATTTATGTCAGATATTACAATTTTTAAAAGCGGTTGTCTTAATATATTTTAAAATTATATTTATTTCTGTGTGGCAAAGCTGAATTTTCAGAAGCCATTTCTCCAGTCTTCAGTGTCACACGATCTTTCAGAAATCATTCTAATATTTTGATTTGCTGCTCAAGAAACATTTCATTCATCTTTTATAACATAATAAATGTCGTTATGATCACAAAAGTGTTCATTTGTTTGAAAAAATCTTATTGACCCCAAACTTTGTAAATGTTATTATATGCATTCCATCTCATGACACACTTTAAACTGATTTCTTTTAGCATACTTGATGCTTTTAGTTGGCTTGTCAATAATAAAATATGATTGTACAGATTTTCCTTCATGTCTGGAGAAATATATTCCCGCTACTGCATTCCAGTGCTTCTTGGTGAGAGTGAGACGTTTCGCGATTAGCAACTGAAATTAAAAACTTTCTTGTAGGATGTGAATTGCATGTGCCCTTTGTGTCTTTTTCCGCCCCCTAGATTTTTACAACCTTTCTTAAATCTTTTCTGACAGACATGGGCAGAACCTGGGCACAAGACATGACACAGGGTGTTGTGTTGACAAGGACCCAATCGATGTTCGTGAAATTGGAAACAAGGTTAGGATATATCAGTGTGGGTCCTTATTCTGTAAATAAAGCCAAAATTAAAAGCAAGCTGCCATATGTGCAGCTACAATTGAATTAGATAAACCAGGGCTGTCCAAACTCGGTCCTGGAGGGCCAGTGTCCTGCATAGATTAGCTCCAACCCTAATTAAACACACATGAACCAGCTAATCAAGCTCTTTCTAGGCATAGAAACTTCCAGTCAGGTGTGTTGAGGCAAGTTGGAGCTAAACTCTGCAGAACACCAGCCCTCCAGGGACCGAGTTTGGACAGCCCTGAGATAAACAAACCCCACAATGCTTTGATCTTCACAGGTGTGCTGTCGTGGAGATGTTATCAAAGTGAAAGTCCTGGGTGTTTTAGCAATGATTGATGAAGGTGAAACTGATTGGAAAGTCATTGCAATCAACGTTGATGACCCTGAGGCAAAGGACTTGAACAGTAAGTTACACTCATTGCTTTCCACTTGACTTAGAAGAGAGACACGTATATGTGATTGCTACCATTTTTCTGGTGTGAAATATAGACATTAGTGATGTGAAGCGACTCAAGCCTGGCTACCTCGAGGCCACTGTTGACTGGTTCAGGAGGTACAAGGTACCTGATGGGAAACCTGAAAACCAGTTTGCATTCAACGGAGAGTTCAAAGACAAGGTGTGTAGTTCCGAAAATTGTTGTAAACAAGCTTTAATTTGTGATTGGTCATATTTGTCATATAAATATGCTACATTTATTCCAGGACTTTGCCACTGAGACAATCAAAGCCACACATGGCTTCTGGAAGGCACTGATCTCACAGCAAACCAATGCTGGAGAACTAAACTGGTAAGGGAATGTTTCTTCAGTGGTCTGCATTTGTTTGCTTATTTTGCATAGTATTTTATTTCAGCTCTGACTGTTTGCACTTTCATTTTCAATCACTACAGATACAGTATATCCTGTTGTAGACATGGTTTACTGCTGGAACACATCAACATGATATAAAATATAAAATAATTTTCTTTGCTTTCCCCCCCTTTTAACATAAGTCATGTTGCTTTTTTCTCTTTTACTGTGCAGCAAGAACACGTGTGTCTCAGAGGGAGACAGTCCATTCTGCTGTTCGGCAGATGAAGCCAAAGCAGTTGTTGACAGAGTAAGAACTTTGTTTTTGCTTTCAATTAATTTATTCACTGTTTTATTAATTGTATATACAGATGACTAGCATCAGTAGTGGTTCCTTATGTCAAGGAAGACTTCACTATTGTGGTAACTGAAACTAATTTTTCTTTTCATTTTTCAGTCTTGCCCTTGTGGAGAGGCTGGTCTAGTTCCAAGCTCAGGTTTGATTTCACTTTTTGTTTTTTGTTTTTTTTACAGTGAAACATCAGATCTCTTAAAAATCTGTCCATTTTTAAAAAATATTTTTACTGTTACTTATCCATTCAGTTTGAGTTTACACTTTTTCTTTCAAGATGTGACATGATATTTACTTTGTTGTGCTGTCTTTTTCAGTTGACAAATGGTTCTACTATGCAAAGAACTGAAGAACATAACACTGTGAACGGACCAGTCTGATCATGTTTCGAATATGTATGTCATTATCTGTCTAGAATAATGGTATTTTATGAAAACAGGGGCACTTAACACCTTATCTGGGGACTGAATCTCACATTAACATTTAGGGGAGCTAACCAATGTCTTGCTAAGTTATGCTGTGTTTGATAATGGTTAGATATTCTGTGTAACAGATACTAAAGTTAGCTAATAGTCTGGTCAAACTCAGGTACTGTAAAATTGTGAACAAATGCTTTAATAAAGCTTTTCTCATATGACACTACTATCAGACATTTTTGTTAATACTTTTTGTTCTGTATTAGATTGTCTTTACATAATTGAAATATTCTGTTGATTACCCCAACTCGTGTTGTTTCAAACCCACGTGACTTTGTTCTGTGCAACAACGGATATTATGCTGGCAGCCTCATTTACTTTCATTGCATGTTTTTTTCCCATACAGTGTAAGTGAATGGTGACTGGAGATGCCATTCTACCTAACATTCATGAAACGATGTCATACAAGCGTGGAACAAAACATGATGACAATTTTTTGGATGAACTAATGCTTTACCATGTAGATTTTCAACAACAGTTGATGTTGATTATGTATCAGTATTATGATTTCTAAAGGATCATGTAACACTTGAGTAATGCCTGCGGAATACTCGGTTTTCATAGTAATAAATTACCTATTAAAATAGAAAAACGTTCTTTTAAATTGTAATAATTTTTCACAATATTACTGGTTTTGACGAATGCAGCCTTGCAGTGAGAATAAAAGACTTGTTTTAAAAACATTTTTTAAAAATCCTTACCGATCCCAAACTTGAATGTAAAGTCTTAGCTGTCAGAAGAACCCACAGCCTGAAGTCCGTCAACATTTAGCAACCAGATGCCTACACATTAACCTACAATCGATCTGAGACCACCCTATGCAGCTACGCAGTTCCGGTTAAACGTCAAATTCGGGCTGTTTTTTTAGCAGTAGAATACAGACCGGACTGACTGGTCTACAACCGAAGAGGACCCTTCCAGGTATTGACACGAATATTTTCCTATTAGAACATATCGTGTTCTGTGCTGTTTGCAAATGACGCGATTATAAATGTAGACATTGGCTACAATGTTTAATAGAACAAATTTTAACACTAAAAGCCAGGTATTAAGGTTTCATCTAAAACGGCATAGTGAGCGTTTTTACCTTTACAATACCCTACTTTGCTCAGTTAACTTCAGCATATCTGGCTGTTGTTTTGAGTGTGTTTTAAAGAAGAAAACGCGTTTCTAGAAAAACGCGTTTGGGCTGTGTATACTGCGATGTTTACATTTAAGGTACAGTTGGAGAACAGTCATATTTGCACATGTATTCATTTTAATTTACAATGCAAACCCTTATTAATGTGTAAAAATGCACTTGAATGTGAACGCGAGTTGCTGTCATTTGAGTGACAGCTATGTCTGTGTGCTATATCCATGGCGTCAAGTGACAAGGTCTCGCAACTAGAAATAGTTTCTTGCGCATGTTGTGTGCGGGATATTGGTTAATAGCTATGAGGGGGTTTATGTTTCTTTTCTTAAATGCACTCTTGGAGACAAAACGTTAACTTGGGTCGTTTAGTAACGTAGTATCAGCTGTTTTTCACCTGCTTACAGTAGATTTAGGTAAAGAGCTTATTCTGGAGTTAGCAGAGCCCCTTGAAAAGTCTTGGATCTTGTACTGCATTGAAACAATTCTCTCATTCTGCTGCTATTTTATTTCAGGGAACAGGCTACAAAAATGTCTTTCATATTTGATTGGCTGTACAGAGGATTCAGCAGTGTGTTACAATTATTAGGTAAAGTATCAGGCAGATACTGAAATGAACACAAATAATAATGTAGCTGATTTTTTTTTTGTGCTTTCATAATCTCATTTCATTTTAGGACTCTATAAAAAGTCTGGGAAATTAGTTTTTCTCGGATTAGACAATGCCGGAAAAACAACATTATTGCACATGCTTAAAGATGATCGACTTGGGCAACATGTTCCAACACTTCACCCTAGTAAGTTGCCTAAAGTGCAGCATGTTTTACTCTTTTAATATGAGCTGTATACATTTTCAAAGGAAAGTACAAAAACAGAAGGGCTTATTCTTACAAATTGAATTCTGTATATGTTGAAGCAATCATTGTACACAATGTACCGTATCTTGTCTTATCTGTTAGCATCTGAAGAACTGTCTATTGCTGGGATGACTTTCACAACATTTGACCTGGGTGGACATGCTCAAGGTAAATATAGAATTTATTAATAAATGATTAATATATATTTGGAATTAAAATTTCAGAATTAAAAAAAAAAATCACCACTATAGTTAAAAGGAGATTTATTTGAAATATATATAAACAAATTTGTTCAGAAATTCTAGAACAACCTTAAACATGATGCAAATTGATTTGCTCTATTCTCAATCCTCAGCAAGAAGGGTTTGGAGGAATTATCTTCCAGCAATAAATGGGATAGTGTATCTTGTTGATTGTGCTGACCATGAACGTCTACTAGAAGCCAAAATTGAGTTGGATGTAAGTCTACTTTTTACTTGTTTTTATAAATATAATCAATGGTTTTGTCTATGACCAGTTATTTACTAATGAATGTTTAACTTTGAACACATCCAATCTCTCAGAAAAAAAGGTACAAAGTTGTCCGCTCCGTGAAAGTTTTGTACCTATGTTTGACAGTGCAGAGGAACATCACTGTACTGACTTCAGTGCACTAATTTAAATTTCTTCCCAGTCCCACCAATCAAAAAACAGCCATGTATTTGAATAATAATGAGGGCACCATGCTTTTTAATCATAGGCCCTCTTAACTGATGAAACCATCTCCAATGTGCCAATCCTTATTTTGGGGAATAAAATCGACCGTCCAGAAGCAATTAGTGAGGATGCGCTGAGAGGAACGTTTGGACTTTATGGACACACCACAGGAAAGGTAAGTAATTGAGGGAATATATTTAATATATTTATTACGTGTACAGGATATTTAACACAATGAATGATATTTTCTGGAGCAATACATGGTCTTTTGTCTCACACAGGGGAATGTATCACTGAAAGAACTGAACCTGAGGCCAATGGAAGTCTTTATGTGCAGTGTGTTGAAGAGACAAGGATATGGTGAAGGTTTTCGATGGCTTTCTCAATATATCGATTAACATATTTAATGTGTTTATTAATTAAAAACCTGTGTATCCTATTTATTAATTGATTATTTATCTTGTAAAGAAACTAGTAACCAGGGGTGTTATATATATATTATCTGAGCCTATAAAATCCAGTGTGGTGATAGAGAAGTATCTGAGATATGCATTCATTCAAGCTACAGTAGCAATTACTTACATAAGTTATGTTTACCTTAGCAGTAATTTATGCTGTTTTCTTTTCTAAAAGCAGGGATAGAAATACAGTTTGCTTTAACAGTTGACTGAGCTGGGTTATTTTAAGAGGTGGCATCAAGTTACAGAATGCTTTTTAAATCAGTGTCGTGTATGCCAGGGAAAGGTAAAAAATATTTGAACATTTAAATCAAAGTATTTTAATCAGGTGAACATCACTTGTGCTGTGAAACTCTGATGTGAAATCATCAGAAGATACAGAATCAGTTTTTTGGTTTCATGTTACATTACCTCAGTGCCTTAATTTTGGTGGTTTTCCCCCTAGTTCTGTATTTCCCACCTGTTCAAAGGAAAAACTTCTGAAGTGATTTGGTGTGCATTGCCAGTGTATACATGCTTGCTTATCAAAATGACCTGAGATTTAAAATGAAATATTTATATCTAATATATTAAAAGTGCAAATATTTGATTTGTATGTAGTATTTTGATACTTTTAAGACTGTGCTTATGTAGCACTCAGTGCCATTATCCTGTTTAAACACTAAACTACCTGATTGTGTAATGAGTACTTGTTGACTGCCATCTATAACTTATTTGCAGTTATGGCATGAGAGTATATAGGCTTTTTTAATTAATAGAAAATATGCCTATGCAATAGAAAATGTCATATTACTAGGTCACTTTTACCCATACTTGTAAATAGGCTTAAGTGAAAGGATTGGGAGTTGCAATGCTGCTTATCTTTTGAAATGGCTGATTATGTACATGCCCCATGTAGCACTCTGTAGCATTTATGCACTGAAGTAAGCAAACAAAAATAAAAAAATATATATATATATTTTCCGTGTGTACTTTGATCTCAAAGAAATCATACATATATGTAGGCCTATATGAAATTATTAATCGTAGAAAGCAATTTTAATAAACATTTAAAACAATTGTGACATTCTAGTCAAGTTAAAAAAAAAAGGTTATTTGGCCATACTGAATCCTATGTGATGTGACCATCAGAATGAACTAGCACATTGTTGCACAAGAACCCAGTCCAATGTACAAACGACGTCTGATTTGTTAACGAAACTTTCTTTGGAGTTGGATCTTTTCAATGAATCTGATGAACCGGTAAACAAAACCGGTTAATGTCTCGTCTATTCATTTACAAAGCGAAAATGACTCGTTCACGAATGGTTTAACGTGAGAAACGTCTCTTTCGGACATAACGATCGTAATTTTATGTCTGGGAACGTAAAAGAATCACTGAACCGGTTCTATGAAACGAATTGTTCAAAAGAATCGGACTTCCAATTACCACATTCATTGACCACGTGACTACTTTTACGCCAATGAAACCATACCAGGAAGCACTGCAGATATATAGCGCATGCAACAATATCAAGTAGGCGATAAGTTAATATAGATATTATTAAATTATCTAGCCTGTCAGACGTGTTCTTATTTATAATTTGACCTCCAGCAGCGCCGCGTTTGTATCTTGAACTCATTTCAAGATGCAAGAATTAGTATTACTATTAGCTTAAAAAACTGTGACCATTTTACTGAATCAACTTAATACTGTTATATCTATATCTATATACATTCAACGTTTGAAAATGAAGAATGTGGAAGAAACATGTTGTGTTGTCACAGTGTCCGAGAAGCCACTCAACCTCACATCTGAATCTCAGAATAAAGAAATGAGCTGTAGTGGAGTGTTTCTGAATTACCAGGCTGGGAATTTAGTCTGTAGTGGCATTTTGTTCTCACGCTTTATAAATGACAGACAATCCATGAAGAAAAACGCGAAAATTTTGCGTTCTGAAAGTTTCACTAAAGAGATAAAAGTTCATGTAGATTACATTCGCCTTTGCGCCAACCAATCGTGTGCAACGGACAGACGCAATACGAGCCGTCAAGAGGCTCAACTGTTAATGATGATCAATTGTGTGGAGTTTCAAGATGCATTTCACAAGATCTTCAAAGGGTCTGATAACTGGGGCTTTTGTAGTGGCACATTGGATACAGAAGTTCTAGAAGACTCCAGGTTTTTAAGTTGGTTTGCACTTTTAAAAGTGCCCACTTCATCCTCATGCACCTGTAAGGAAACTATTCCATGGGTGAAGAGTAGCAGTCTTAAAAAGGGATGTCATGTCATCGCATGTGGGTCTCTGTCCAGACCTCTTCATGAACACAATTAGTAAAGGTATAGTTAGTAATCTGGCAGGAGCTGAGAATGCCCTGGTCCTGACTGATGCCCGCTGCTTGCCTGGCACCGAAGGAGGTGGTGTGTCTGTTAGCAAAGGAAACAAATCTTACCTTGTGGGTTGATCGTTTCACCACTGTGCTGGAAATCAGATGAATGGATTGGGCTGACACTTGTGTGCTCGGTTCACCTGATTCTGAAAAGCGTGCCATCCAGGAGTCACTGATAGAAAAGTCATCTCAGTTAATTACTGGCTCTCTTCAAGCTCCATTAACTGCAAACCGAAAGCCAGGCTCTGAATTTTACCCTGGAGTGGTGCTGATTGAGAGCGGCCAGCTGTGGGGTTCTGGTGTGCTGCTAAACCAGAATCTGGTTCTGACCTGCAGGCATGTGGTGAATGAAAAATCTGTGCTTACAGTCAGAGTCAACTTTGGAGAAAGGTAATGGGCTTTGAATTCATTCATATTCATAATTATAAGGCCTAAAGAAGTGACATTTTGTTTGGTGATCTTTGTTAAAACTGTTACATGTTATTGGTATTTTTAATCACCATGGGATTTGTTATAATATCTCAACTTTCCACCTCAGATTTCATGCAGTAAGTGGTAAGGTGCTGTATTCATCAGCACCATCATCTCCCTATGATATCGCTGTGGCGGAGCTTCAGGAACCCCTCGCAGACTCAGTAAAAACACAGTTTACCACATACTTTCACCCAGGTAATGTGCTGCAAGCCTGTTTTATTGAAACTCATATTTAGCATGTTTGTTTTGAGATTTTGGTGTGATTTTTCTGTGGATGTCTAATGCCACCAATATAAGAAAAATAATATTTGTTCCTTTCAGTGTGTCAGTTTATATATATGACAACCTCATATCCAAATATCAGGTGGTTTTGTATCAATTTTGACACTACATGTATATTTTTATATTTAACCGTAGTATTTTACTTACAACGACAATTAATGTGATATTTGATACTATACTTTTTATTTAACTCCAGTTTTTACATACAAAATATAACTATGGAAGCTTACTTCTGTCATAAGAAAAAATCATGCTTTGGTAAATCATATAGAAATAAACAGGCAAAATTGTGACACACTATGTCATAATTCTAAGAGAATTAACAAAAAGTCGAAATTATGAGATAAAACGTCATAATTATGGCATGAAATGTCAAAATTATGAAAAGTCATAATTATTTATGACATAAAAGTAACAATTATTACATAATTAGGACTTATGGCATGCACATAAAAAGTAAATATTAGGACAGCAATTATGACAATAAGTCAGAATTGTCAAATTATGACTTGTGTCATTTCAACATAAAAATTAGTGTAATTAAATTTCAGTGATACTTACCATTTCTTTTAACTTGACTATTTAAGATAACACAGAAATCCTGCTTAAATTCCTGCATCCCTTAAACTGATTTTATTTTAATCAGATACAAGCAAGTGAACATAATAACTGGTCAAAACAAAATCTTTTCAGCACTATGTGTCATGCTGAAAAGGAACATAGATACATTTAAATGTATTACACTTACAGAATGATGACTATATATACACTAACGCAATCAATACATTTAAATGTATTATAAATATAATGATCCATTTCAGTTTATATACAATATTTTGTAACTGTGTGTACTTTGTCCATGTGCAGCACCTGGAATTCTCATGTTGTGTGTTTTTTAGGTGAGGGTGTGCTTGTTGTGGGTTATGGAGCTTTAGGGAGCAGCTGTGGCCCTTCATTGACCTCAGGGATCTTATCCAGTTATTACCCATCAGTCACGGCCTGTGATGCTGCAGACTACTTGTGCAGTGCAGTCTGGAGTCAGTGGTGGTGCTGTGGTCCGCTCTGCCACTGGGGAATTGCTAGGTAATATCATTACACATTTAATTTTAAGTAGTTAGGAATTAAAGGAAAAGGTTTTGTTTATCAGACCATCAACCAGTTGTTCAGTAAAAATGCAGTATTCAGTGGAGATTGAAATATACAATACCTTCTCTAACCAGAAGGGAGCACCATGTGACCAATTAAGCATATTTTTCTCTCTTATAGTTCAGCATCAAAGCATTCCAGCTCTCATTTGATGACAATGTCTGTTTAAATCAAGCTTTCATAGGCAGAATTTTTCTCATGTTTTTTTAATCTTATATATTCCAGTATTAGGTATCGTGTCCAGTAACACAAGAGATTTTGCAGCAAAGTGACATATCCCCACCTGAACTTCAACATCCCAGTGACTGTTCTGGAGCCTCTGCTGAGACGTTTTGCTCAAACGGGAGATGCTGCTGTGCTTAAGGTCTTAGACAGTGCAGAGGACGATGTCAGGAAGATATGGAGACTACAAAGCCTTCAGAGCAAGCTTTAATCAGTCTCCAAAATTTTTATTTTTATTTTAATCAGATTCAAGCAAGTGTACATAACGACTGGTCAAAACAAAACATTGTTCTTTTCAGCACTATGTATCATGTCATATAACTACATCTGTAACGATTTAGGATTAAAAAATACATTTATCATACATTTCTAAATATTATAACTAAATAAAACCAACTGAATAAAAATTTTTTTCAGTCCTGGTTTCTAATTCCAATTTTAGAATGTTTGCTGCACTGGATCACTAATATATGAATGTGTGCCAACACTAACAATGCAGTATTATAGCAGAGCTTCATCATACGCTTTTTTTATAAAATAGTTAGAAACCAGGGATGAAAACCTAAAATGGTTAGAAACCAAGGCTGAAAACTGTTCTCTAACTATTTTAGATTGATGCCAAGCAAGCTACACTGGATTGCTAAAATATGAAATGTGTGTCAATAATGAATCAATGCAGTATTATAATGGAGTATAATAGCAGATAATTATAATTTCATCATGCACATTTTTTCTTCTTAATGTTAAATGCGGTTTAATTTTCTTAATGACAATAAGTGAATATTTGAAAGATGCGTTTACATCATGCCTTCTATTAAAGTGAAAATATGTCTTCTTTTTTTGAAACCTCTGGTGACTCTTGTATGCCTTGAGAACCAGCATTTGTTGGGTATTTTTGGTAGTTATTATAAATTGCACTTGTCAAAAAATGTGTTTAAAAGTGGGTTGAAAAGATTTGTTTTCTCATGTCTCCAGTATCACATGAAAATTAGCATGTCGCAGAGTCTTGGGAGTAATTAGGAGAACAAAGGAACAGCACTTTCGGGCCCAGTGCCTTTAATCATATTCAGGCAAGAAAGATGGCACACTCGGACAAAGAAACATGCAACTAAATGCAAATATACTGCAACTCAGCGTAAATATAATGTTTTCTAATCAGTAAATCCAAGTATTTACAATAATAATGGCATGTACAGTACAATACAATCATACACTAGTCCAAGTGGTATAACATCACTGTTAGCAGACTCATGTACACTGCTGAGTAAGATATGAGGACATTCACTATTGACTTTTAATGAGCAGGCCATCTTTCCACTCCCATCACACCAGCAAGGTGGCGTCGTCTATGATTATCCACAACTAATTTAAATATCGTCAAGATTCATCTCAATGACATTTGGAGGATTTATATACTTCTGTAGACGCCGCGGTACATTGATGAATGTGTTTACGCTGGGGATGTTACCATATCAAATGCATTTTCTCTTGCCTATGTGGAGCTTCAAAATCCTGTCTGAGTGAATTATCGTACCAGGCCGAGTCTGTAATTCATACACGTTTTACAGCATTTTAACCCTAAAAACTGATGCTTTAGATATTTTTTACTGTGGGACTCATGTACTTCACCTTTAGTCGTAGATTTTAAGATTCAGATCTTGAATATAAATCCCTGCAGCACCATAGGAACATTACAGCCAACACATCTTTCACTGCAAATGATGTGAAGATCTGATTAGAAGACATCTGCAAAGACAGATTGGTCCCTTTGGGTATATGAGAGAGAATATGTCAGAATGCATTTTCGAAAGCTCATTCCTGCCTCTCCTGTTCATCCATACACTGCCTCGTTATGTTGCATCAGAAGTACAGTATTACAGCCTGACCTAGTGGAGTATAAGCAAATTCTATTATGACAGACATATGAAACCAGAGCGCACATATCTCAGGATTTATGACTGTCCATTTCAAAGAAAACAATGATATGGACGTCGGGCTGAGGGAGAAAGCTACTGCATTGAGGCATAATTTATATGAAAATATAATGTTTTGCCATCTCTGGTTTCGGTGGATTATTACACAAAAGACAGGGGGGAAAATAGTGCCTTTAGGACAAGGATCGTCTTGTAGAAGTGCATTGTGTATTTCTGGCAAGTAGCCTAAAATCGGTTGTAGTTTGTGAGCGTGGAGAAACAGTTCTTCAATTACACTGACAAGGCTACTTTATCTCAAGACATTTATGACTATATCTACTTCAAGTTAGCAATGAAATGATGCAGAGACTGTTTCAGCCAGAACAGGTAACAGTCTTAGCTTTTTGAGCTAAGCTAACTTAGCTCTTGGTGTTTTTGGACTTTGTGTCTCTTTGTATTTATAGTAATCTGTGTTCATATACGCTAAATCATTTGGAGGACATTTAACAGAATTCACAGAAACTCTAACAGCAAAAACATTAGCAGCAGTCTCAGTTCCCAAAGAAAGCAGTTGTTGATGGTCGACAGAAGATCTAATGAAACAGGTTAGACCCTGAAGCCTGTCTATCTTTATATACATACTTTAAAAAGTCGCTTTAGACTTAACAGGTATCATTTCTGAATGTATAGTGACGAAAGTATGTACTTATTAGACTTGCATAAGAATGCATCACATCACACCTATCAAGCGCCTAATTCTGAACTCATGTTTGCAGATGCTAGAGACTGATTCAGGAGAAAACTCTTGCACTTACAACAAAAATATGATGTTTCACAAGTATCCATAAGCCCAATAATCTAAAACTCTTTCCCAATACCGTAATCTCACTACAGCTAACACTAACCAAGCCACCCCCCCCCCCCCAAGTCAATGCTGTTTGGAGTGCAGTATAAAGATGACAGACCCTCCAGTGTCCACTGTTTAATGTCAGAAGATAGAGCTGCCTCTGTAGAAATGGGCCACAGAAAGCTACGTCGAACAAGGTGAGAATCACGTTTCGTTTTACCAAATGTATCCACCATCATCTACCTCCCCCACCTCCCCTTCCTCCTCCTCAGCCTCCTCGCCATTCTCCTCCGCCTCCTTTTCCTCCTCATCTTCCCATCCGAGCCCGCTGCCAAAATCGCCAGAGTACATGACCACCTCGTCTGCAAAAGGGAAATGTTGTTAAAAAAATACTGCGTGTGATTTAGGCTAAACAATATGCGTTTGGTGCGAGAACCATAAACAAACAGGAGGTGTGACTTTGACTTTTGGCTTTTTAATCGCTATTTTATGTCCAGTCAGGGGATCTGTTCTTATCACCTGCAGGTCCGTCGCAGCCAGTAGTAATTAATCTTAAGGACCTTTATTTTGGTGAGACAACTGCTCTTTTGGAATGGAAATGAACCTGGCCTAATGAATGTAGCACTTGGTCTTCTGTCAGATGGGTGACTGATGATTTTGTGGATCTAAGCCCTAAGCCCTGTAGCTACAGAAAGAGCATTGTCCTCTGTGTAGTGTGTGTGTGTGTGTGTGTGTGTGTGTGTGTGTGTTGTGCTCGTGCTCACCACAGTCGGGGTTGCCATGGATTCTGGAGCCCATTAACTCTCCTCCATGCTGGTCCACACACCAGCACTCCCCTCTGCTCTTGTCACACTGCAGTCTCCTGTAAAAGCCGTCCTCATCACAGCTGGGAATGTATGTATCTGAAACAAGTAGGGAGAGAAACATTTTACATTCATTTTCATATCCTATACAAAATGAGTGTTGCATCACAGGTGACATTGCAAACTAGTTTGCATATTGCTGTAAATCATGTGACAGACTCAAGTGACACTGCTCATTGTAATGCATAAAATGTAACCTTGGCGAGGGTTGAGGGCTGGGTTTCTGTCTGCAGTGTCTCGAATCATGATGCACGATAAAAAACAACTGCACGGTGTAATAAACATATATATGTCCACATAATCATCATGATCTATTTAGCAATGAAATGCAGGATTTAACTCTCTGATGCACTGAGTGTACTAAGGGACAAATCTTTAAAAGCCAGTTTTAACCATTCAGAATGTGATGTTATATCCTAACCACCACCACGGGTGATTCCATTGACCCTTACCCATAATTCAACCTGACTGTCCTATTTATGTCTTTGTGTGCTTTTTATTTACGAGAACATAAATTAAGCAGCTGGTGCAAGTGATGACCATGTACAACTCTTGTCCTGCTTAAATTCCTGCATCCCTTAAACTGTTTTTATTTTAATCAGATACAAGCAAGTGAACATAATAACTGGTCAAAACAAAACATTTTTCTTTTCAGCACTATATATCTACATCTATCTAATATATATATTATATATACAGTGGGTACAGAAAGTATTCAGACCCCCTTAAATTTTTCACTTTTTTTTATATTGCAGCCATTTGCTAAAATTTTTTAAGTTAATTTTTTTTCCTCATTATGTACACACAGCACCCCATATTGAACGAAAAACACAGAATTGTTGACATTTTTGCAGATTTATTAAAAAAGAAAATGAAATATCACATGGTCCTAAGTATTCAGACCCTTTGCTGTGAAACTCATATATTTAACTCAAGTGCTGTCCATTTCTTCTGATCATCCTTGAGATGGTTCTACACCTTTCATTTGAGTCCAGCTGTGTTTGATATACTGATTGGACTTGATTAGGAAAGCCACACACTGTCTATATAAGACCTTACAGCTCACAGGGCATGTCAGAGCAAATGAGAATCATGAGGTCAAAGGAACTAACTGAAGAGCTCAGAGACAGAATTGTGGCTAGGCACAGATCTGGCCAAGGTTACAACAAAGTTTCTGCGGCACTTAAGGTTTCCTAAGAGCACAGTGGCCTCCATAAACCCTAAATGGAGGACATTTGGGACGACCAGAACCCTTCCTAGAGCTGCCGTCCGGCCAAACTGAGCTATCGGGGGAGACGAGCCTTGGTGAGAGAGGTAAAGAAGAAACCAAAGATCACTGTGGCTGAGCTCCAAAGATGCAGTCGGGAGATGGGAGAAAGTTGTAGAAAAGTCAACCATCACTGCAGCCCTCCACCAGTCGCGGCTTTATGGCAGAGTGGCCCGACGGAAGCCTCTCCTCAGTGCCAAGACACATGAAAGCCGCATGGAGTTTGCTAAAAAACACCTTAAGGACTCAGATGGTGAGAAATAAAATTCTCTTGTCTGATGAGACCAAGATAGAACTTTTTGCCTTTAATTATAAGTGGTATGTGTGGAGAAAACCAGGCACTGCTTATCACCTGTCCAATACAGTCCCAACATTGAAGTATGGTGGTGGCAGCATCATGATGTGGGGGTGTTTTTCAGCTGCAGGCACAGTATGACTGGTTGCAATTAAGGGAAAGATGAATGCGGCCAAGTAAAGGGATATCCTGGACGAAAACCTTCTCCAGAATGCTCAGGACCTCAGACTGAGCCGAAGGTTCACCTTCCAACATGACAATTACCCTAAGCACACAGCAAAAATAACGAAGGAGTGGCTTCACAAAAACTCTGTGACTTTTCTTGAATGGCCCAGCCAGAGCCCTAACTTAAACCCAATTGAGCATCTCTGGGGAGACCTAAAAATGTCTGTCCACCAACGTTTACCATCCAACCTGACAGAACTGAAGAGGATCTGCAAGGAGGAATGGCAGAAGATCCCCAAATCCAGGAGTGAAAAACTTGTTGCATCTTTCCCAAAAAGACTCATGGATGTATTAGATCAAAAGTGTGCTTCTACTAAATACTGAGCAATGTGTAATACTTAGGACCATGTGATATTTCAGTTTTTCTCTTTTAATAAATCTGCAAAAAATGTCAACAATTCTGTGTTTTTTCGTCAATATGGGGTGCTGTGTGTACATTAATGAGGAAAAAAATTAACTTAAATGCTTTTAGCAAATGGCTGCAATATAACCAAGAGTGAAAAAATTTAAGGGGTTCTGAATATATATATAGATAGATAGATGATAAGCTCTAGTAGATAATCATTTCCTTGGATTTAATAAGTAATGTCCTCAGAAGGTTCAAGACAGGTGTTTTTGGTTTTTTAGGGTTAAAGCTTTTCCTTGGGACACTACCCATAATTCTACATGAATGTCTTCTTTTATGTAATTGTGTTGTATATGTATGACACATAAATTAAATCGAGGCTGACAATGTGTGAACTACTTGTACCTCTAATATTATCATAATCTTGCATAGCAATGGAAGAGTATAGTCCTCTCAAAAATATGCAATTAAAAAAAGGCAGAAAATTATTATATTGGCAGCACTGCCCACAGCCATGAGTGCCACTCTAATCCACACACCTGATTAGGGGCTAATCTCAGCCTTGTGCTTGTCATCTGTTAAATGAAACTCCTCTAGAGTCACTTTTGCCAGAGCCGCAAAGCCTCTTTGTTTTTCAGAGTTTACATCTTACCTCCCTTCTGCCTCGTTTTCCTTTTACAGACCTTCTTTCTTCCTTTCTTTCTTCTACAAGTTATATATATTCTATATAACCTCTTTCTCTGGTTCTCCCTTTGTTCCTCTCCTTCACACCTTAATTTGCTCTTCCCGCGATAGTACAGCGTGTCCCAGCAGAGCGTTCATTCTTACCTGGATTCTTCTTGGCTCCTTCTTGCACTTGGATTCGCTCTAGCTCAGCCAGGCAGGGAGGCTCTGTGGATGAAAAACAATCAGTGCCTTTAGGGAAGAGCCAGCGCTAATCTCCTCCAGACAAACGCTTCACAAGAGCTCCCACACCAACTCCCAGATGAGGCGGCATTACACCAGGGCTGCTCTCCGTGCAGCCGCACAATCAAATCACACTATCACACCCAAACACAGCCACATTTTAAAAGTGGCACAATAGACAGTTCTAATCTCTAGTTTTACAGCAATACAATTCATGAAAGAAAGACTAAATTAAATGTTGAGTTATAGAACTTGCTTTAAATAGGTTTTGAACAAAATTAACACCTGTTATAGAATATTTCTATATTGCAATTTTCTCTTTAATGCCCTGAGGGTGAAATGTACAACCTTCTTATAATACATTAGAGGAATATTCTTCTCAAAAATGAAAATTCTGTAATCATTTACTCACCCTCAAGTCATTAAAAACCAAAATGACTTTCTTCTGAGGAACACAAAATAAGTTATTTAGCATAATGTCCAAGCTGCTCTTTTCAATTCATTGAATGTAAATGGTGACCACAGCTACTGAGGAGGAACCAATATGCCCAATAATTAGAATATTTCTCTTTTTAAAAAAGGTATCCTCTTTAGATATAGAGATTCTTTCAGAGCAGATCACTCTACAGAGCTACTTATTTTTCTGTATTCACAATACATGAAAACATTAATACTGACATTTTCTAACCTAATTACACTATAGTCTTTTAAAAATAAAATTGTGAATACTGGAATATAAAATGATATTTTTATATTATAATATGAAACTAAAACTGCCAGTAGGTGGCAAGTCCCTGTCTTAATGAGTAAATAATTCATTCTATTTATTTATTTATTTTGCTGCTTATTCATTCAAAAACCAAGCAAGTGACTTTATGACTCAATGAGTTTACTGAATCATTCACTCAAACAATTTGTTCAAAACCGCAAATTCACACAACACTTCTTTTTTAGCTTGGGTGGAAGTATTTTTACATGACTCAGTGAATGTGTGGACTGTTTTTGTTTGGTTTCTGAAACATACTAAATGTCAGCTAACACAGTGTTAAAACAACAAATACAACATTACTTCAAATGACACATACCACACACCACTGCTATCAAGCAAGATTTGGTATCACACAAAGATATTATACGAGTATGAATCCAGAAGACTTCGAAAGTAGCATACAAATCGTAAGGACCACTTTAATAGTCCTTTTTGACGCTTATCAGCCCTAGTCCCCATTTACTTCCATTACAAGGAAAAGAGCAGCCTGGACATTCTCCCAAACATCTTCTTTTGTATTCCACATAGGAAAGAGAGTAATACAGGTTCGGGAATGACATGAAGGTTAGTAAATGATGACAGAATGTTTCCTTTAATAAATAAATCTGTGCAGCACATACTGGAATATTCGCCAATGCTTCAACACTATCACTATGTGAGGCCCGGACAGGTCAAGTCTAAAAAAATGCAGTGGGTTTCTGTCTGACTGGTTTTAGTCTCAGAGAGTTTGAGGCTGAACAGGCTGTCAACAACCAACACTGATGTTGTTTTTCCCTCTGCAATGGCCATTTCCTATCCACCGGGGGAAATACAAGGGGAAGACAAAGTGTGACAGGCCAAAAGCAACTGTGCCCTACCCAGGAGAAATGAGAGTGCCCAGCCACATCGTGAGCAGAATCACATCAAACAAGAGCCAGGCTGGTCTAGCGTGTGTGTGTGTGTGTATGTGTGTGTTAAGATACTGCTAAGATACAGCTCAGTGCCCCTCCAGTGCAATGCACAGTGGAGCATATGTCTGTTTGTGTCAAGAAACTTGCCATGCTCCATGGTTTAAGTAAACACACACACACTCAAAAAGAATTCCTCAAACAAAAGATCACATTTACGAGTCTCATTAATATGTAGAGCATGTTGCGATAAACACATGCACATGCAAACAGACCTACGCTCTCCCCCGCTGACACACACACACACTGACTGTCAGTCACCCTAGCAACACACACTGAATAGCAATTCCTCCAGACTTATGCATCTCGTCAAAATGAATACTGTAAATCACTCTCTCCACATGCCACAAACAGCTAAAGGTCAATTTATGCCTTCTCCAGCTCTCCCATCTCTCATTTTCTATCCAACGGGGGTGTTTGTAGAGAAAATGAAAGATTTGGATTACAATAATCCAAACATACGGTTCCCCTCCCCCTTTAATGTTTGATTATATTTAGAAAACCAATTAAACTTAATCCAGTGCAAACTGAATGAGTTAGTGGCATGAGTCTGCAGAACTCTCAGCACACAGATGGATTTTTCTAAAGCCCTGCCTCCACCGACTGGTGCCTTCTTTATCTTTAACGCCAGTCCAGTGCGTGCTGATGTAAAATAAATGCGCTCTGCGACCAACCTTTGCATGCAATATTGTCTTCTAGGCTTTTGTAATGGAAACCAAATATGCCCCTCAAATCCAATTCAAACATCATTTCAGATTTGAAAGCCCTAACTCGCTGAAGCAGTGCTCAACATGCTCAAACACAGACTAGTGCTGGCACTGATGTTCGGCCATGTGTCCCCCTTCTGTCACACTGTTATAACCAAGCAGAGCAAACTGTGGACCGTGGCACTGACCAGCAAGGTGCAGGGCACAAATGTGCAATGCTGAGGCAACGATCCCAGTTAGAGCTGATTTCAAATCTGAAGTGTGTAATGTTTCAATGTCAAAACAGTGTTACTTTTTTTGAGTCTTTGCCTTTGGATGAAAATATTTTACTAAAATGCCATCTTATTTTAGTCAGAGTTGACACTATTGATTAGGAATGAAACTTTATTCTTTTTTTTGTAAATATATGTATTGCATTGATAATATTTTATTTGTTCATGTAATGAAAAAAATATTTTTTTTGTCAACAGTATGTTTTAATTAAATTTGGTTAATTATCATGATACACTACTGTTCAAAAGTTTGGGGTCAGCAAGATTTTAAGAAAGTAATTTTTTCTGCAAGGACACATTTAATTGATCAAATGTCACAGTAGAGGATTGATAATGCTACATAAACTATGTATCTATTGTCTCTATTAAAATATTTTTCAGCTTTTTTCAGCACAACATTGATAATAATAATAATAAATGTATCGTGAGCACCAAATCATCATATCAGAATGATTTCTGAAGGATCATGTGACACTGAAGACTGGAGTAATAATGCTGCACATTCAGCTTTGCCATCACAGAAATAAATTAATTTTAAAATATATTCAAACAGAAAACAGTGATTTTAAATTATAATAATATTTCACAACATTACTGTTTTTCTGTATTTTTCATAAGAGGCTTCGGTCATAATATAATTCGGTTATAAGTACTAATAAACAGCCAATATGTTAATAACAGGCATGCTAATAAACAACTAGTTAATAGAGAGAATTGGTCCCTAAGTGTTACCGAGGCTTCTTTTCAAAAATGTAAAAATATTGCAGATCCCAAATATTTCAATGGTAGTGTACTAAATATTTGGAAAGTATATAGAATATTTCATTATATTATTATAAAAACCATTAAGACCTGGTTTAATTGTGTAAAGATACTAAAAACTCACTTTCTCTCCAAAAGCAGAGGCACCACTCAGCTGTGGAGACTTTGCCATCACGGTAGGAGTCACAGGAGTTGAAGAAGGGCCGTATGCACACTTCATACTTGTCCAGATTAATGGCGGACAGCTCAGCTTGATCCAGATACAGGTCACTGTTCGTGTCCAGCTTAGAGAACATCCAGCGCCAATAGAATCCTTACAGGTCGCAACAAGAGTTCGGTCCAAAACTGTGCACAAACAAGCACACGCTACATGTTAACGCAAGAGAAATACTAGCTTAAATACGGTAATACTTCTGCATTTTGTGAGCTTTTTAGACTGGATTCCAAGAGCCATCTCTGCCAGAATAGATGACTGCATCATATTAGCTGTAAAAATTGTATTAATGTCCTTTTAAATGCAAAACAGCTGTTCAAATGTTGCTGATAAGACAGTAAATCACTAATGGAAACCATGGACCTTTTTTTTCTAAGCAAATTAGAAGCAAACAATATAAATGTATCAAACAAAACAGGCATAGCTAGTTAGAGAACTGATGAGCACATGGTTGATCTGGTCATTTTTTCTGCTATTAAATGTACATTTTAAATTGAAGTGCTTAAGCATTCGGCTGCATTTCACAATTCAGCAAAACTGCTTTTTGAGCGGATAAAATGCTGCTGGTGCTCTTTGGCCATCAGGATAGGACACAATTCAAACATAACAGCTCTGAATCTGAAGTTTTACACTGCAGTTTTATTAGTGCCAATTATCATAGGTCCGTGTTTAAAATACTAAAAAGAAAACAGCTGTATGGTTGTATCATTTCTTGAAATGACACAACCAAAATAAATGAGGTTAGTCACTGTATGCTGCTGATCCATAGTGAAGCTGCTGTAATTTCTTAATATAAAAGCACTGGCTAAAGAGATGTTAGAGCCTCACTTGATGCAGAACTGGCTACAGGATTCCCCGTGCTGTTCTGCTTGCCGTTGCCTTGGAGCAGTTGGAACCAGTCCCGCAGGCGATCTCCCAGATCTGCCAGGTCCTGCCCTGTGCAACTCTCTATGGACAGAAAAGAAGTGAGATGGAGACAGTGAAAGGCGATAAGGGAGTGTTGGCAGACGTTGGTATTAAAGAGTGAAAAACCAATCATCCTGCTTTTGCCCTTCTGAATTTGACAAGAAAAGCCTGCGGAGACTGCAGACATAATTCAGACATACTCAAAGTCAGCAGAAATTCACAAAGCAAGCAGCAAAGAAAGAAAAAGAGCAGCATAGTCTGTTGATAAATCAATAAAGCCTTTGTTAGAGCGAGAGCTGCAGACTGCTCAAAGATATGTGAAAGAGACAAATGGCATCAGAAGCAATCTCCGAATAAAACCATTCATTATTATCATCAAAATATGATCCTATAAACTTAAAAGCTGGCCCTTCTATTGTGCTTTATTCAAGACAGAAGGTGCTTATTTACAAGAGTATCTTAAAGGGATAGCTCAGGCAAAAATTTACTCAAACTTTTATGACTTACTTTCTTCTGAAGTAATGCTAAATTTTTCTCCTTCTTGGATGGCCTGAGGGTGAGTACATTTTCTGAAAATTGGGTGAATTTTTGGGTTAACTATTCCTTTAATGGGGTCCAAAACAACAGATTTTTAAAAATATCCTATTTTGTGTTCCAGGTCTTGAACGACACAAGGTTGAGTAAATGATTTTTGGTGAAACTATCCCATTAACAAGCTTTGCAAGACCAAATTGCAGCTGTTGGAAGCATGTGGCAGGTAAATACCGTGTTTGCTGTCCATGTCTGTAGCAGGAGCCGTGGTGGCGGTACAGGGGCAGAGACCAGTACATCTTACGTTCAATTCCTTCCCTGTGAGACAAGCCTGCTGCTCCAGTTTGCACTAAATTCAGGTGCAACACACACACACACACAAAGAATAAGCAGTGCCGCCATAACACTTGTCCAGTGTCACATGCTCCAGTTCAGTGGCATGAATTGTAAGCCCAGATAGAGCACAATTATTTCTACAGACGAGTGAAAATCGCTGGTTCAGACAAGACATCTCCATTAAAAGAAGCTGAGGTCAACCTTCATTTCTTCCCTCACAAGGTCAGAAATAGATATAATAGAGATAATACATAATTCAACAGAACGGCTCTTTCATCCCCAAGTACCCAGAATCTCTTCAGACAATTTTTTTGACTTTTAAGGATGTCAAGGGCCAGAATACAAGGTATAATAGAGACCATTATCCATACTGCGCAAGCAGATTGATCCATGAGTCACAGAAAATAATAGAGAATGTTTTTTTGAATGGCACAGAATAACAAGAATAGAAATAACGTCATTGTCCAACGTTGCAGGATAGTGAAAGTATTATGAATTTTCTCTACATGTTTGTTGACAGGACTAAGAAAATATTTTACCTTATCTGACTCTTAAAAATTACCTGAGCTAGTGTTAATCTGGTTATAATATTTGTGACTAGATCAGTGTTTCACATTATATTGACATTATATTTATACTGGATATTATTTATCATTATTATTAACAATATTAAAGTGGCCATTATTACAATGATTCACTTAAAACAACAAACTTACTAAGTACTTTTCCTTCCCTTTAATGAGACATGTCCTATTTGTCTTTCACAAATTATTGTGTGCTCTCTGGGAAAATGTTCTGGGGGCATTCATGGGGAAACATTCTCCAAGAAAGGCCTAGCGGCAAATTTCTTTATAAATGAATCCAGATGGGATGTTTAACAAAAGGTGGTAGGATAATTGATAGGTGTGTGTGTGTCTGTGTGGTCGCTGGGATGCTTATGTAACGCCTCACATTATGGAAGTAGGGGATAATATCACGCAGTTAGACACGTAGTTACATAGAGACTCAGGTGTTACAAATCTTACTAATACAATCGTGGGTTTTATTGTAAAGGACACCCTCAAATGCAGTTTAAAGAACTCATGATTACCCCAGCACGTTCAGTCTCATGAATTTAATCTGTTTTCTGCAGAATTTAGTAGAACGTCTTCCATTTTGTTGATTATTTTGATGTTGAGCAAAACCCCTGGACATTACGTGCATAATGACGCTAACTATGATTAGCGCCACACTTATTTAAGTCGAGTATACGATTCCAGTTTTGCCTTGCTCAAATCTTTTTGTTTTCACCCCCCACACAATTGACTTCTTGTTCTTGTACCGTCTAATTTTCGATTACAAACCCACATCCTCGTGTGACCTAACATCCCTTTTTTTCCTCTGAACAAAATCACTCCCACACCAAAATACATTCCCTTTTCACATGTCAAGTGGACCCACCACGTGCTACATGTCGTGCGCCCAATGTTGGTGACCCCATACTCAGAATTATGTGCTGTCGCAATTGATCCTCCCAACGTGCACAGCACGTGCCTGAACAACACCCCACACACACACACACACACACACACACACCACACACACACACACACACACACACACACACCACACAACAAACACACACACACACCACACACACACACACACACACACAGCAGTGGGCAGCCATTTTTATGCTGCAGCACCCAGGGAGCAGTTGGAGGTTCAGTGCCTTGCTCAAGGGCACCTCAGTCATGGTATTGAAGGTGGGAGAGAGCGCTGTTTACTCCCCCCACTTACAATCCCTGCTGGTACGAGACTCGAACCCTCAACCTTTTGGGTTACAAGTCCAACTCTCTAACCATTAGGCCATGACTTCCCTGACTGAACAAGCACAAAAGTGTATGGATATGATCAATTTCTCTGCAGTTCATCTTATTTTAATACAATTAAAGGAAGTTGAATGCAGTGTGAAGTACCTGAGAGGCGTAGTTGTGTCCATCAGAGCCACAAACGGGACCAGAGGAAGATCCTGGGCAAGAATTACAGTTACTCTCCTGCTGCTGTCTAATGACCTGCTGCTTCAACCTAAAACACAACAGTCAATATTAACATGCCATCAATGAGATATAAACTGAGGCATGCTTTAGCATTGGTCACTCAACTGCACAGGAAAAGCGCATCATTGGCCCATTTTTTAATTTAAAGTTAACAAAACATTCTCTGTAGTTATTTGTGCGCTACAATGAGAACCAGTCCCTTAGGGACGGCCTCAGGAACAAGTTCAATTTGTAAAAAGAACAAACATTCAGGGACTAAATCTGTGTACCTCACAATGTGACACCAGACAACACGTGCATGCTTTAATAAATTGCTCTTATTTCACCTCTATAAAAAATATGACTTTCTCTTCACAAGTGAATGAACATTTTCTAACGCTTGTGGAAATAAACAGATCTAAAACATTAATAATTAATTTATTTTCCCCTAGGGTCCAGTTAAAATAGTCAGGGTTCTTTGCACCGTAATGTTATGACCATTTTCAACCCTGTCAAATTTTTTGCAGTTGTGTCTTTAAAGGGTTAGTTCACCCAAAAATGAAAATTAGGCTGTGTTTTACTCACCCCCGAGGCATCCTAGGTGTATATGACTTTCTTCTTTCAGACGAATCCAGTCAGAGTTAGATTAAAAATTGTCCTGGCTATTCAAGCTGTTTCATTGCAGTCAGCGGGTGTTGCAGTTCCTCAGTCCAAAAGAAGTGAAATAAAAAGCACCCATCCATAAAAAAGTCTCTCATACAGCTCCGGGGGGTGAAAGAAGGCCTCCTGTAGTGAATCGATGCATTTTTTTAAAGAAAATATTCTTTATTCAAAACGTTATAATCACTTTAAACTAGCTTGCGCTAACAGTTGTAAACAGAAGCAGCTCCGGGCGGATGATGTATGAGGTCAGCTTTGCGCATGCGCCTCTCAGAAGTGACGCACGCAGAAGCGCAGGGGAGAGATCAAACGGTCTCTAATTAGAAGTACAAAACGAGGATTTGTAAGGAAGAATGTCAGAGGATTTCGATATAATCCAAGAGGAGACTGTTTTTCCTTTGCTAAAGTAAGGAACTTTGCTTCCTTTGCTCCTATTAACAAACGTTGGTTTTCACGAGACTCACCAGAGGAATGCGCAGCAATGTCATCCTCCCGGAGCTGCTTCTGTGTACAACTGATGGCGCAAGCTACATTTAAAGTGATTATTACGTTTGGAATATGGATATTTATCTTACAAAAACGCATCGATTCACTACAAGAGCCTTGTTCACCCCAAACCAAAACCCCCCCCCCCCCCGAAGCCGTATTATATGAACACTTTTTTGAGGTGGGCGCTTTTTATTTAACTTCTTTTGGACTGAAGCACTGCAACACCTGCTGAGTGGCATTAAACTGCTTGGAAGATCAAAGACAATTTTTAGTATAACTCGACTGGATTCGTCTGAAAGAAGAAAGTCATATAACACAGGATGATGCCTCTGGGGTGAGTAAAACACAGCCTCATTTTAATTTTTGGGTGAACTAACCCTTTAAGACTTCTTTCTAAACAGCCATCTTTGCTCATACGCACTCAGCCAATCATCTGAACCTTAAAAGGTCAGAAATGTGATTATTCATGATATGAATAATGAAAAGCTAGATTGGACAGTTACATTCTGCACAGTGTCTTAGAATGGCACCCAGTTTCTTTTATTCATATACCCTAAAAAACAAACACTATCCTGTCGTGTATTACTGTTATGTGCATGAAGACAGTGCTGGAGCTGAAGGGCTCACCTGTGCTCCAGCTTTTTGCGGTTGACGCACACAGCACGCTGGAAGCCCTGTGCGACACACACCTTATGTTGGCTGCATTTGACCTTCTGGCAAGGATCCTTAGTGGTGTCAACATCTGTAATGAAGAGAGATGTACCCCAATAATCTGCTATGCATTCAGATGCGTTCAGGTTTTTTATTTTTTTTCATTTTTAGATGCTCCCTGAGATTTCAATATTGCAAACTTTCAATAAATATTATGAATAATGTATTTAATTCCAATAAAACGTTTAATATTTATTTATATTTAATTATTATTGCTGCCACCACAACCTGAATCAGTGTTATTATAGTAACTGATACACTATTTTAGTTTTTGTTTATATTTTTAATTTTTTATTATTTTAATTAGAAATATTTTTTGCTTATTAATTGAATTATTTGCTTAATATTTGGGTTTTTTATTTAAATTTAGTAAATGTTTTATATTTTGTGTGTGTTTTTGTCATTTTTATGATTTAAAAAAAATAATGTATTGGCTATACAGTTTTTTTCAGGAATTTCATTTCAGTTTAATTATTTTAGTAAAGAAAAAAGTTCACATGAAATTAAGAATGATGCCTTGGCAACTGGCTGAAATTTTTTTAAATTTATTTTTTATTAAATATTATATCTGTTAACATTTATTTATTAAAGGAACACATTTTTATGGTTTTAGTTTTAGTTAAATATAACAAATCTCTGACCTGAACATAAATAAAACAGCCCGGGAAAATTACGATATGTTTTTCTGCATATTTTTTAATTTATATTTATTTATTAATTTTAAAATGTAGTATTACTTTTTTAACATCGTAAAAGTTTAATCACGAATCTTTAGGGAAACTCCTATTTACACCAAAACAAAAATATCATGACAAGCACCCTTTGATTCATATTTAAGAACATTAATGCAAAATACAAAAATTTAGCATTACACAAATTCAAAAGCGCCTGTCCATCCGCAATGCTCTCTATGCTACAGCATTAGAGAAGCTAAGAGACAAAAATTTTATTTTACTGTATGTTTTTCAGTAAGCCATCATAATTACACCTTATACCTTATCTCACCATACTACATATGGTATTACAAAAAGCTCATACTCCTCACAGCACAAAAAACAATATCTCAAGACTGACAGATTATTACAGTCTATACACAACGGCACAAGGTTGATCGTAAGCCTCACTTCATCACAACAGGCTCAAGCAGATTAAAGAGAACACAAGAATAATGGTGTTGCTATAGCAACAGTCCAACTCTAGAGTGAGGACTGATTAGCTGCTCGTATAAGTAAAAAAAAAAAAAAAGAAACAAAAAACTCTCTCTCTCTCTGAGTCTATTCATAATCATCGCACAATATAACAGTAAACATATCTTCAGAGCAGTGGCCCTGCAGTGAGTTGTCCCTATATAATGCATTATGAAGGTCTCCATGTGTAAGCGATGCCAAATCTGGCTTAGAGAGCTGAGGAATCTCGTCCAGTCACCGCCGCATATGTTGTTTACACTCAGGGCAGCATTTAATGTGATCATTACAATCGCCGAGTAGAAGTAAGGAGCTGCTGACTCTATCAAGCAAAGCCAGTGGCTGAGCTAATACAGCTAATATACATCAGCAGCCAGAGCCACTTAACGCTGAGCATATCAGATCAACTCGCAGGGAAAGGTTCACAGAGATAAGGACGCGATACATGCTGTGTACACAGGAAAGAGAAAATACAATCATGCTGATAAATAAAACACGCACGCTGATTGAATAAAGACATCTCCATTTGTTTTTAATGAACTGAAGCTTTGTATCCTCTTGATGGCCTATTAATTCTGGTACAGGTTGACTCAACAGACTGATGAGATGTTCTTTTCACAGGTATACACACACTCGAAATGTGAAAAAAAACATCTGCTTGTGATAAATCTGTCCACATACTGGCAACACTTTGTTGACCTATTAATACACATTCAACTTACAGGATGTGTGCAGCTCATATGAGATCATAATATCATATCTGACATGGATGATTATCCATTGATATGCAAGAATATGTGCTGCTCTGAAAGTTTTGCCTTCAGGACTCAGGATAAAAAAAACTACTGCTCAGAGTGTAGGGTAGGTACTTTTTTTTTTCTTCTCAATTTATACATTCAGTGTATGCATTAATTTGATCAAAAGAATATAAAGAATATAAAACTATAAAGAATCCTGAGAAAATGTCTTCCACAAATGTTTCCATAAAGATATTAAGCAGCACAACTATTTTAAACAATGATAATAATAAGAGATATTTACTTGAGCACCAAATCAGCATATTAGAATAATTTCTGAAGGATCATGTGACATCGACTGGACTGGACAAGACAGGAAATAAAGACAATTTTTAAAATAGATTAAAGAGAAAAACAGGTCTTTTAAATTGTAATGATATTTCACAATGTTATAATTTTTTCTTGTTTCAATTATGATATTTTACTTTAATTTTACGTTTTTTGTTTGGCAGCTGTAGCTGCCAGTCATTTGACCTTTTTTTTTACGGGACTTTTTTTTTTTACAGTGTACTGACCCCAAACTGAATTATAGTGTATGTGGATGTGTGTGTATAATATGGAAACCTAGTTCCCCATTAGTAAAAAAATTAAAGGTTAAGGGGACGATTTTAAAAGGTTAATTTTGAATCTATATCTAATAAATTCCTATATCTATGTATAGTTTTTGTTTTATTATTTTTTTTTTACTTATAGGATATGTCCCTTTTTTGAAGCAAGGAGGTTTTTATATAGACATGAGCAAGTATTATGACTGGTGTTTTGAGAAAAACTACTGTTACAATAGATACATCATAGATTTGTCCTGAAGTTGTATGGCAACTGCTGTGTTGATAACTTGTAAAATGCACATTTGTTCCTCATTAAAAAGGTAAGGACCAGTGCTACGTTCCAAGAAGACACTGTAAATAAGGCTCTTTGGGAATTTCGTCTGCTTTGGTATCTGTTAGCTGTCTGATGCCTGGAAATCAAAACATGGAGAGCAGATGCTCTTGAAATATCATCTATAAATAAAGTCTTACAAGGCCAATTAGACACCAACATAAAGTAAATAACTGATACAATTTAACATTTCTTCTACACTGCAGATTTATCTAATTTAATTCCTATCATGCCACAACAAGGGTGTTTTTTAACACTCTTAAAACTTGGCCAGAACAATCTCTTTAATATATTTCAAATAGAATTCCTTTTACTTTTGGAATTCCTTCTTCAAAAATTGCAGCTCTTTACAAAATACAAGGGACTGTGACACTATAAGATCAGTGAGCTGTTCCTTGTTTTTCTCTTTGAAAGAACAAAGGATCTGAATTTGACTGATGCCTGCTCTGGCTGCTTTTAAGCGGAAACATCATGGGACAAATCTCTCACCACTGCCTCATTAATTATCTCATAAAGGAGATCAAATGCATTCAATGCGGTAAGACAAATAGGTTTTATTTAATACATTTTTAAAAATAAGATGGTGCATATATTTGTGTACAAACGTTTTTCAATTTCTAAAAATGTGGTGCTCAAGTTAAAAGAAGTTCAACTTTAAAAGCTCGTCTTGAGACCTTGCATTGTTCCCCCCATTCCATTCCCCACGTCTCACACTTTTTAAAGCTAAAACGCCTTCTGTGTGACTGGCCTCTAAGAAGAGTCCATAAAAATGTATGTTGTGTTATTTTGAATACATTTTCAGTATTTATTTTTCACAGGTGTTTTACACATATTTTGAACTCCACATTGGGTTAAAAGAACCAGTAGGGTTAAATGTCAGTAAACTTAACAGAAAATGTCCTGGAAGAAAATTACAAGTACCTTTTCCAATTTCTATGGATTTTTCTTTCTTACAGTATGACCAAATTATTTATGTGATTAATACTGGTTTTAATACTTAAGTGTTCAAACTATTAATAGCACAAATACAAACTCTTAAATATCAAATGTATCATTATATGTGTGAATCTTGCTCTCTAACAACTGTGACAAATGGATCTGATAATAATTCCCTATTGTCACAGAGAATCAGTTCAAATAATGAGTTTCAAACAAAAGATTTGTGGTGGGAGTAGTGACACCTGTGCAAGAAGCTTTAGTGCCAGCTCAAAAAAAAAAAAAAAAAATGAACCATCGGGTTCGTGGACCTCTGTTCTTGGACATATGAAGCTTAAGTGGATTTGTGCTATGAAGGAACAAAGCCAGTGTCAGTCAGTGCTAAATCAAGCCTCCGGGGCTCTTACTGGGCCTTCAGTGGAACAAGCAATTATCCATTAATTACATCCTGAGATATTTGCTAATGGACTCCTCCATTCTGAGGACTTCACTTCAACTGAAATATCAAGACATAATGTTCAAATGTGCCCGGGCAGTCTCTTTACTCTAGCAAAACGAGGAGATGACCTCATCTCTTGTGTAAGCAATTAGTGTTTGGCAGCCAAGAAGAAAAGAAGGGCTGTCTGCTGTGACAAACATACGCAGGCCAAGCCTAACCGCACCATTGAATGATAATTACAGTGCTTGTTTTAAAACACTAAATATTACATTTATGACTAAATTAATTCAATAATTAATTTAGATTAAAGCGCTTAACATGCTGTGGGGTTCAAACTTTAATTCTAGACTATTTCAATTTTTGTTTAAAACATTATACTTTAAAAAAAAAAAATAGATTAGCTAATAAAGTTTGAAAAAATCTTCCACTGACTTGATGACAATATTTAAATCTATTCAAATCACTGTAATATTTGCATACTGAGTACTACACTTTCTTTACATCTATTTGCATACTGAACTCTGATTGGTCCTGACGTCCTTGAATACATTACACTGCAACTGTGACTCTTGTGTGCAACTGGCAGAAAACAAAATGCATGTTGAGTATCATGATAACAGAAGACTTCATTTACACAGAAGAAAAACCTCAAACTGGCACTAATTAGTCTGAATATTTAACCCAATGTAAAATCCAGCTCCATTTGAAAATAAACTAGGTCATTGTTCAGTACATCATGAGATTTGGGCACTTAAACAGAAAGGCTAAAAGATCACTCCAATAAATGTAATGTGATACTATTACCAATATTAAAGATGACTTACTTTCATTCGAGCCTTGACTTTCATCCCATGATCTGATGTAATCGTCCTGACAAAAGCAAAGAAGTGAAACACGTGAAATGTGCTGCACAGAATAAATGTTAAGAGTTTAGTCAAGATTATTACATCTATCACTGTGCATCTATCATTAACCAAACTTAAAAGTACAATACTAAGATACTTTAATTGTGAAAAGCAGTGGAAAAGCACAAATGGAAAAAGGAGGGATGGAACTTAAGACAAATTCGGAGGCAAACAAAACAAAAAAGGTAAACGCTTAAATGAAATGTCAAACGAAGATGCATGAGCAACTTAGATTGCATAAAAAATGGGTTACAGCGTTGATAGCAAATATTAGATCAAGCATTTGAAAAGAGACATCAAACACAAGCATAGTCATGATACAGCACTACTGACCTCCACTTCCTGGTGAAATGTGAGAAGGATGAATCAAAGACAAAAGAGAAGGAGACCGTTAGAGGAGAGTGATGCATCTCTGAGGAGCAACTATCAAGAAAAAAGACAGGCTCCAACTGCTAAAAAACATCTAATTGCCTCCTGGGTAATATTGGAATATATCCTTGATATTCCCTCAAGTGTCCTTATAAAAGAGGCAGTTGCTTTAAGATAATTATACACTTGGTGGTCATAACACTTGAAATATTTCAGCACTCTGACTAATAATAATAATAACAACCTTTTTTGTAACGTTCACAAGCTTATTAGTGTCATCAGCAGTCATTTATCTTTTCAGTTGTAGGTGTAAACAGGAGGTGAAATTGCTTATTGACTGAATTTGGCTTTGTCAGCTACAACAGCGCTATAAATTATTACTTTTCTGCAGCAGATGTTTAAATCACAAGTCAAGTGGCAATGCATATGCTTTATCACTCCTGAAATGTAGACCATTAAAAAATGACACTTTCATGTCCACTTCATGAATATATATGTCTTGATGAAATACATTACTGCTAAATCTATTTAAGACCTGACTTAAAATGAAAAACCTGCTAAAAAAACTATTATTTTACTATATGAATATGTGCTCCTGATATGATATAACCCTGTCAAGACAAATGAAAGAGCAGTGGTTCAAAATTCAGTGCCGCATTGCTTAACTGCAACAGTCCCTGGTGCTGGACAACCTTGTTATTGATTTCCTGATACCTGCATTATTTAAGTCAGTTTTTGCTGTCTTAGCAAAGTAGATACTGTGTGGTGTACTGAGACATTAGATGTCCATATCAGTAAACATCGAATGGACAGAGTGGTGAAACCTCTTGAATATATTTATTATATTTAGTTTATGCAAATTGTGGTAGCCACCCATGCAAACACAGCCCTAAATTCTTTCGATATGCACTTTTATTAAGAAGAGAATTGTACACTCAGTAAGCGTGAAGTATGTGGAAAATATTGTGTCACATCAATGTGTTTCCCTTCGCTGAAAAGATGCAAGAATGAGTCAGAGTAGAGAAATATCGCCATGGCTAACAGAAATATTGCCACAACATATCATCATCATCTAATTTTATATGACCATCATCACAACACATCATCATCAAGATTTCTTAAAAAGCTTAAGATTTCTTCAAGCTTAATAGAGAGCAAAAGTGCCCAGCCACATTTCAGCAGCATTGGTTCCAGATGTCTTTTTCCCATAGGGATTTTTATTTGAAAAATTCTTTATTTAAGAGTTATAAACCATAAATCAAATCAACAAGCTATGAACTTTACAAACTTTAATTTGAAGCAAACTACCCTAGTGAAAAATAAATGGCAAGTTCTGTAATGAAACTCTAGATGGTGCAGGCTGATGGGTCGTTAATGTAAATTGATGATATTTGCAGCGATACACTACTTGGCACTAGCTGATTGGTTCAGCCAATGAGCTCACTGCCTCACATTTAAATGGCTGGTTTGCATTCACTCGAGCAGTTCGCAGCACACATTGAGAGTTCCTCTGAAACCCTTCACCTTCCATAGCTCCACCTGTATAGACCTGCAATGGGTTAATATATATGCTATTTGTGCAGCAGCAGTATGCCTTAATTACTCACAGCACTGTATGTATCGTTCTTGTACTTGCTTTGCAGCAGAAGCAATAATCTACAACAACAGCAATAACCAACAGCAGCAGCAATAAGCAGCAGCAGCATGCAGTCTATTACACCAAGACCAATACATTAACACTGTCTATTATACCATGCTAAAATCTACCGAGAGTTGTCATGATACAAATATACTAAATGTGGGGGGGGTTTGGAGGTAAAATACCTTTATTTCATGCTAAGTATACTACAAATACATTTACATATATATGTGCTTAATAAAAATACCCTGAAATTGTACCTTTGGTATACTAAACTGGTATACTTAAAGTCTGCTAAATTGTACTAATTTTGTACTTAATGCACTTTATTTGTGCTGAAGTAATGTTGATGTCCAAATAAAGATATACTGAGTAGTATATTTGATTGAGCTAAAGTGGAACTATTGCAAGTGTACTTTTTGGTACACTTTAAATATCTTGCATTTAAAGAGCAATATTATTCAAAGATCAAACAATCCTCATCAGTAGTGACATTAAAACACATTTTTAGGCTTAATTTTCAGAAATGTGCACAAGTAGTACAGTTTCATTATAATTTTTATGTCAGTAAGTTTTGGCTGTGAAATAATGTGGGCTGATGGCTTCAACAAAAGCATATACCATTGATTAACAACCTCATAGCTCACAGTAGGTCTGTCTTTGTTGTCTGTAAAGGTCTATATAACTTTTCATTAAAACTCATTTCCCCTGTGGAGAAAATAAAATTCCAGAACCTGAACCACTCTATAGGCAGTAAGCAACAGTGGCTCAACCAATGGCAGAAGTTTTGGGCAGGGCTATCTGTTTAACTAACCAATAGAAGAAGAAGAGGGCACCCAGAGCAAACCTGTTTGGAAACAATCATTATTTTTTATCATAAGGTGCCGCTGGTGGCTCAGAAATTAGTTTCTTTAATGAAGGACATACACATTTTATGAATCATTATATCGCTTTAACATACGTCAGTCCAAAATGTGATCACATGGATGCGGAATCCCGACAATTTGTTGTATTTTAGAGCATAGAGACATTTCAGAGTCAGCAGCACTTGAAAACACAGTCTGGGAAGCAGTCATCTACAGTTGAGCGTCTCCTGTATCCGGAGTCAGCTCATCTTTGGCCTGCCTTGAGTGAAGGCTGCCAGGACTATCCCTCAGAGGACACTGGTCTCATCAAAAACACCACAGAACACATCAACCCCTACTGTGCTGACTGACAGCTCTTTTATCCCTCATATCTCTGCAATGTAATCGGGCATGTCTGAACATGCACTCTGTAAATTCAGCTTTGATTTGGAGGCCCTGAAAACACCTGTGTATATTTATATGACATACGAGCATTTGACTGACACCTGAGAAGAAGATGGAAAGTGATATACACACACGTGTGTGCGTGTGTGATCAAGCAGCATTTGGTGGGTGAACTGGATCTGTCTTTTCACTCAAACTTGACAGTTACATCACAATGCAGAGAAAAAATGCAGGAACGCACCATTGTGCTCCTGTGTTGCTGCTACTACGAAAACATCTGCGACAGTGACATCAGGGAACTAAAATCACTAAAATATGGGTATATTGATAGACAGTTTCAAAACTGTCAGATGACGGCAGAAGTTAATTTAAATGTACGAATCTCACCAACTATGGCAATCAGAAAAAAATATAACATGCATTACCATTCAATTCACAAGTTTCAAGTAATGTCATATCCTTCCACTTGGAAGGCAAAACAAGGCTTTCTTCTGCTGCCTGAATGTACTAAGACAGTGATATTAAATGACAAATTCAGTATACAACTTATTGATGATGCATACATACACAATCATATTTTGCACTCATCTCCTTGAACCTGCTGTTAAGTTTCAATCAGACTCACTCAGAAAGTGAAAGTGAATCAGTTCACAACCCTTACTGAACTGTGAGTAGTTTTTGGATTTGTCAGTTTCTAAATAAATCAGAACCGTGATGTGTGATTCAGGTTTGTGAGACATGCATCAGTCTATTTACTAACTGGGTGTTCATATATGACAGTGTGTAAACAAGGATATACACTGCAGAGTTTTGTTGCAAAAATTTGTGTAATAACGGTATTCTAAAAATATATATTAAAATGTTTCCCAAACAGGCACATATATTCTTACAAAACAGTGATATATATTGTATGGCACACATACAATCAGGATCACTAGAATAAGAGCATTTCAGTACACAGCAGAGTTGTTAAAGGCTAAAGTAGGAAGTTCTGCACTTAATCAGCTGATGCAATACTGAACAATAGTGTTCACCATGCGATTCTGTCATATGTCAAAAAAAGTAATTTTCCTCAAAATATTTCATTTTAGGAGCCAGCCCTTGTCACTTTTTTGTCTGACACACTGCTTTCAGCTTATGTCCTCCCACTTTGTTGTCTCTTTAATTTCAAGTCATGCCTTGTAACCTTGAGGGGATTCAAGTTTGGTTGTGACTATTTCACATTTTTTGTTTCCACACATCCTAGAGATTCGCTCTGACAAGTTTTGCATGCTCAAAATTACTTCTTGTTGGAGGCGCACAGTGAGGCAGTCTTCCATAATTGATTAAAGCCGGATGGACCCTGGAGGTAATGACCTCACAATGGCCTCACACCTACGCATTCATCACTCCACCGTGTTGCCGGCAATCATACAGGCTCCTCGCAGTTCATAAACACCCCAGGCAGTGCATGATGCTGAGGACCCACACATCCATTCTCCCTTTGACTCTGCATCTAATCGGCCGTGTTCCACAAGCCAAGAAATCAAGAGGAAAAACAGATACTATATTATATATATTGGATTCGGAACATTCCCAACTATGTTTTCACTGTCACACCACGGCTATAGCTGACAGGCAAGCACAAGCCTCCCACTTGATTTATGCATTGGGCCTTTTCCGACTGGGCTTTTCAGATTAACCGCACATGGGCACATCAAAAGCGCTGCTAACAGCCCACTCCCTTGACTGTGAACATATCCTGGCTTTCCTCATGTAAAAAAAAACTCTGGCCTGCCATTCTGTTTTTGTAGAGCCAAGAGCAGCAGGCAGCTCCTCCAGGACAGAACTCCAAAGAGAGTGCTGACTTCTCGGTGAGAATGCCCTGAGAGCATTTGTCACTGACTCATGCCTTTGTGAAAGTGAAAGCATATAACTGAGGGTGAAAGCCTTGATGTGACTTTTAGTGTTATCTCTTAGAGACATAAGAGGTTACCGCATGCACTTTGATGCATGAAAAATTTTACAAATTGAGATTGCTTGACTTGAAACCTGACTCATTGTAAACAGATGAAGTGATCCATACCACAGATGCCTAGCAGATACACAGCACTGTAATGTGCTATAATGGACAACACACAGATGGACAATGAGATCACATTGCGATATTAACAATTTCCGCAACTGACACATAACTTGAGCCCCAGGTTGGAACAAAATGAAGTGCTCAAGTGTTATACAACAGTTTAATAAATAAAACCTTTATATTGAGTAAAGGCATGTTCCCAAGGAAAATGGTAACCATAAAGACAACTTCAACTATATTGGCGTCCCCATCAATGGACAATAACATTCTGTTTATTATAAGCGCGAGCTGCAGTTATTTCATATGACACTTTAAATATTGGGATATAGCTCTAAATATAGCTCTTTAAAATTGGGAAAATTCTGATTGGCTGTCAATATTTTCATTAGCTGGAAAAAAATCCTTCTGAAAGTGATTCTAACTGTATCGTTCCTCTGTGCTGGTATTGTGATTACTGTGTTGTGGACTTTCCTATTCTTATAGAATTAGAACAATAATCAAAAAACATAATATTTATAGTTACCATCCTTACTGCGCAAGGCCTTGACTTACGTTTCAGAGACAGCTACAAACAAAGCCACAGACTAATTACATGTTGTAGTGGTGAATCAACACACCGTAGTGTTATTTCTCCAGAATGAATCAGTACGCTTGAACAAATCGGATGAGTGAATGATTTATTGAAGACGGTCACTTCCCTAGTAAAAACTAAATATACTAACGTATATGAAATTCATTTATTTCATGCTAAATATACTATAAATATATTTGATATTGAGGTCACAGTAACTTAGTAAAAATACCTTGCAATTGTACTTTTGGTATAATAAACTGGTATACTTAAAGTCTAAAGTGGAACAACTAATTTTGTACTTAATGCACTGTAATTGTGTGGACGTAGTGCTGAAGTCCAACTAAAGATATACTAAAGTATATTTGATTGAGCTAAAGTGGAACTATTGTATACTTCAGGTACACTTTAAATGCCTTACATTTAAAGATACAAGATTCAATAAAGTTGAATTAGAATTGTTTATATCAGTAAGACTTGAGTGATATGTCAGTAAATATGTTAATAGATTTGAACTATACTTAGTATGAAATAAATATATTTTAAATATATTACTTTTTTACTAGGGTTGTTTCAATCCAAAATGAATCCAACTGGAACTAAAAGTTGGTCACTGTTGCGCCATGGCATTTAAAAAAACATTCCAACCAACCCGAAACAGCAACACCGAACCAACCAATGGTATGAGTTTGGGGTGTGACTATAAGGTAGTCAGGCCAATAGCAGATAGGCAAAGTCAGCTGTGCAGAAATTATATAAAAACATAAACTTAATATTTTTCTTAATGGGATTTAGAGCATAAAATTATTTCAAACACACCCAGAAAAGGTTCAATATTCCAGCCTCTTCAGCGTCAATAACACTCCCACGACTCTAAGGGACCAACTGACAGCTCTGAAAGTGAGAGAGAGAGCAATACAGCACAGGCAAATGCTGCTTTTAAATGAGCAATTCTGACACTAGAAGCAGTCAATAAGCCCATTATTGTGTGTGTGTGGGTGGGGGGGGGGGGGGTGGGGGGCTTGACCGGTCTTGCCTCCTGCATACCTTTATGGAGCTCTTTAGGCTTAATCCAGCTTCATTAACGCTGGAGGCAAAATGCACTTTAATGGGGTTAAGATCAAGTTACTTAAATTGGACATTTTTAAAAAAGAATGTCTTATTTCAAGTACATTGAGAATAATTGACACCTTCATCAAGGATAAGCAGTCTTGGGGGTGAAAATAACACTGTCATGCTTGTATTTGTAATTGGATGCACAGAACAAGAGCCTTTTTATTTGGCAGTTTTGGTAGGTCAGCTTGATCTTCAGAGAACACAGTGTTTGGTACCCAGACTCCCAGGGGCAGCAGGAAACAAGTCAAGAGAGTGACAGAAAAGTAAGTATTGCACATATTGGAAAAGGAAGGACATGTTAAAAGAGTTGTAAGACCAATTTCATGTCTGGAACTGGACCAAAGCCTCCAAAAATTTGCCTGGGTATGCCACGCACCGCACCTGCACTCTCCAGATAAAAAGTCCAATTCAGCAAGAAAGGCCCAGACCCCAGGAGCAGAATGATGAAAGGCCAGTTTCTCTCCACTCAATTAAAGCCCACCTACACTCCTGGTCTATAGCCAAGACGTGGTGCTGCAATGCCCTCACTCGCTTTTGTCAACAGCCATCCTACCGCACTCAATTTCCCCTGCCCTGCAGGCCTGCAACCTCCTTCTCTGGACAATCTGGCCTGTTGAGTCTCTAAAATGGGGTTGAGAGCAGAGAGTGACACACAGATGTGCATAAACATGCATCAACTGTGTTCCAAAAAAAAGCATAATGTTTTGCATTTGAGTGCACTGAATGCTGATGGCTGAGATCTTAATGGGGTATTTTGGTGTATCATCTTAAACTGCATTATCTGTAATTATGGACCATATGCTATGCTGCTCTGGCATTCCCGCCTCCACAAGCATGTGACTGGTATCTTGATGGACTGAGGCCATGACGGGGCCAGTGCTAAGGTTCTCTGCGGTAGGTCTGCACATCCAATTGGCTTGTCAGTTGAGATCACTCACTTCTTTTGACAGCCAAATATTGATGCATTTGCATACCACCAGGTTATTTTAAGCTACATTCATCAGCGAAAACACATACTTGCTTAGCTGTGCAAAACAAAGCCCTCGACAGAGTTCTGTCCAAAAAAGAGACTGATGCATTCAATATTTAATCCACAGTGAAAATTTCATAAATTAAGAAAAAGACACATCTAAAGCAATCACAGGGAACAGGCTTCCACCACCCACCCTGAAAAACAAAATGTGCATGTTTAATGAAATGCCAATGAATGGTTAAAAGGAAGACCATTTTCAGTGTAGGCTTGAAACATTTTTACCTCATTAAAAATGTAGTGGAGGAATAACAGGTGCAAGCCGGCACAGCGTTCCGGAGCTAAGGGAACGCACTGATTTTTAATGAGCTTCTTCTACATCGAGCGTGGGGGGTATGGGGGGGGGAGCATTTGCCAGCCACCGGAAAATTGGCCAGAGCTGCTGGTTGTTTACTTTCAGTATTGATAACAGATTTACTACTGGTTTCTCTCTTTAACAGCCAGGTAAGGTGTGGGGTGAAATTCGACTGGAGTCGTTTACCCTCAGCATCTCTATAAGCATTTACAGATAATGAACACAAACATATCACCCAGGATGTTTAATAGGAAAAAAGTCCAAGCGAGCAAATGTGCACTAAATTCTATAATGTTGGATAAATCTGATATATAGCTCACTTCAAAATTAATGTTGCAAAGGCAATTGTGAATATAATTGTACCAACGGGGATTTGTCATTTTAAACGACCCAGTCTATTACATTTTTGCAGTATATTTGGTCTTAAATACTGACCATGAAATAAGATTTAATTTTCCACTTGTATGGAAATAGATAAGCGAGCATGCCAAAAATGGTTCTGATTCAGTCAGTTGTTCAGAATGTAATGCAATATATACTCTAATGCAGTCAGTGGGATTTAAAAATAAATAAATAATCAAAACTCAATGTTAATCGAACAAATTTTAGACTTTGGAAGTCTCAAAACATTATAAGCATTATAAAATCAATCAACCAAAACTTTTATTTAGAATGACTTTTATATGGACCTCACTTAATATGTTAAAATGAGACTCTGACATGCTTCACTAAGATTCCCAGATAGGACAGATTATGATGTGCGGTGTAGCTTTGACATACCTTGACTATTCTCAAAAGGCAGGACCTTTTCAGACCAATGTCTTGACTTTAAAGAAGTCTATTTTTAGATTTATTTCATCTGTAAGAAGGTAGACAGACTGACTGAAAGATCTTTGTGTCAACTTTCCATTTTTAGGTATCATATCTCATATGATATCATGGATTTGACAAAACAAGGTAATAAAATCTATCCGCATACCATAACAGGACCCTTGAATTACAGAAGGCCTGACAGCAGGTTGGTAGTTCACATATATATATTTGAAACATTTAGGCTGCTGTGATATTTCAAGTAATCATAAAATCATAAAAGAAATTCATAAAATCATAAAAAAAAAAAAACACATGGCTTGATATAATAATATGAAAAGAGATCATTTTTAAAAATGTATAATATTTCTTATAATATATATATATATATATATATATAATATATTAGTTGCTGTCAAACGATTAATCGCATCCAAAATAAAATTTTGTGTTTACATAAGAGCATGTGTGTGTACTGTGTATATTTATATGAATATATAAATACAAACACCTACACATGATTTTGAAAATATTTACATGATTTACATGTAGATATTATATTTATATTAATTTATATGATATTATAAATCATTTATATATTAAAACATAACATATTTTTCTTATTATATACATGCATTTGTGTGTAATTAGAATACATAATAAAAACCAGTACACCTATATAAACAATAAACTTTTATTTTGGATGCGATTAATCTTGATTAATCGTTTGACAGTACTAATATATATATATATCCATTTATAATTAAATAAAAAGTAATCAGAGCGAGGACACCTCCTAAGAGTTCTCAAATAAACTTAAACATCAGTCTCATTACAATGATCTCATGCAGTATCTAAAAAATTAAGATGTTATAATCAACCAAGAATGTGAAATATTAATGTCAAATTACACACATCTATATAAGCATCAGCGTGTGCTCATGAGCCTTTCATGTTCTGCAGCTTTCATCAGTGTTCGCTTGAGTTATATCATTATTCTGCTCTGAGAACCTCAGAGGACTTTAAAAGCCAGCATCAATTTGGATTATTTGCCTTTGTCACAAGCAACACGTTAAAGATGAAATAAGCTGTGTTCAGAGACAGATTAAATTTCAGAGTCCTCATCAGTTCCATCTCTGTCTCTGATCAACGATAACAGGTGACTGTTAAAAAGATACTGATCTGTGTCAGAGGGCCTGTTGATGTCTCAGAATCCTTGCAATCTCAGAATAATATATACATTTATAAGCATGGTTTACCATGAAATGAAACCACATATAAATGCATTTTAATATTGATTCTTTGTTTTGACAGGAGCTAGGGTTGAGACAGTCTGTGAGAGCGCATTAAAATCAATATCCAATTACAATGCAAATTATGTTAATCCACGAAGTGTGAGGTTGAGCATATATCAGGGTGAGAAGTTACTCATTTGGCAGTCAAATGAAATATTTTTAAGGCAGTCAGCTATAATTAAAGTTCTAGCATTATATTAGTTTTGCTGGGAGACAAGTTTACTTTTTTGGTATATATTCTTATTCAAGGGGTCCTGATTCTGTCATATCCTGCACATACTGCATGTTATCTAAAAAATACCATTTTGCATTAATCATTCACAATTAGGATCTTCCCATCTGTGCAATGACATGACAACCCAAACAAAACAGCAGACAGCATGTCATGGGCCAGTGCTATTCAGTGCTGTGTCACCTCAAGTACAGTTCAAGAAACAACAGCAAGAACAACCTGCATTCTAATTAGATGGTTGAGTCAGAGACAGTGAAAGGGCTGAGACTTGTTTTCTCAAAGATGTTTTGGTTTTCTGTGTTGGACAAGCATCACTCCTCTGCTATTCATATGTTTGAGATGGTGTGATCAATAGCCATTGATTGGAGAATATAAAGTCTGCTGCAGGGCCTCGTTTGAATATAAGCCACTGATGTAGAAACGCTGTGCCCATCTATTTATAATCCCAGTCTAATTCGCACTTAATCTTTTCATTCCAACATTTTGATAAATTCTGGGTTCTCGTAGATGTGTTTTTCCACCGTAATCATTTAAGGAGTTATACACTTAATCCAGTTCTAGAAGGGTAAAAATAGCTACCGGCCAAACACTGATGGAGATAAATCACACTTTCTATTGGACGGTTTAATGTTTCATTTGGAGCAGCAAAACTCAACAGAAAACAACCGAGGACCTTTTAGTTTTCAAGAACAGTAGGTCACCTGCAAACTATAAATAAACATGAAGTCGTAATATTAATCATCACCATACGTAATTTTGATTGTGTTGCATATTCATTGATTTTTGACTAACAAAGGATGTTTTTCCTTACAATGTCTTGGATGATTTTATAAAGAAATGCCATTGAATAAAGGATCAAATAACATACCTGTACAAGGACACATGCTACAACATGACCTTTGAGAGATAAATCAATCCATAAATCTCCCTCTGAATACATGTGAAGTTCTAATCAATTATTAAAGTTGCCTTTTATTACATCACATCAACCAGCTGGGCAATGACACTCTAATGCAATCTGCTTTATTCTGTAATCAAACCTATTGTCAATTAAACAAACAACAACAGATGGTACATTGTTACCAAGTACGCTATATTTAGGGTTTGACTGAAAATCGGAGAATTTTAGAGCATTTTACCTTTGCAAGATACTTTTAAAGATACAAAAAGATTTGTCTAAAGTCTTTTATAGATAATTGTATATATTTAAAGCCTTTTAGTACATTTACAGCATGAACTCAACAGTTCAAAGCTATTCTATCACAACAACAGCTATTTATTATCTTAAATGCAACTGCTTTGACAAGGAAGATTGATTTCTAAGGGAATGCTGAAGGACTAATGGTGTTTTAGGAATAAGACTGTCCAGCATTACCATTCTTAACACTTCCTAACAATCGGTATTGATACGAGCTAAAGCAGAGAGAGTCGGGTTGCCAAATGTCATCATTCATCGCCACAAGGATAACTCACATCTCTGAAGCGGTTCCAGTGCTTGATCTTGCGGCTGTACTGGGAAATGGTGGACAGCCACTGTTCATCTTCCATGAAATTCCCCGTTTTCTCCGCTTCTTTCCCGCTCTTAACGTCCACCTGCACGGAAAACCGTACAAGCGTCAGCAACGGGACGAGAAGACATCCCAGATCATTCATCCACACCATTATTCCGCTTGTCTGATGTCTCGATTGCTCTGCTTTAACGGGCGAGAGACGGATGCTGAGACTACAGTGAAGTGTGACTGATACAGATGCGTTTCACCTCATGAGCGAGGAGAGAGAGAGAGAGAGAGAGAGAGAGAGACGAAGACGCAAAGAGCTGCTGCTATCAAAAGCTTGTCAGTAAACGCGTGCTCGGAATTTCATAAAATTCTGCTGTCGTAATAGCTATTATAGGATCATTCGAGATGCCAGATAGCCCATCACCACTTAAAACTGAAAATAACCATGGGAAAATAAACATGCTCCACACTTTTACCTGCCATGCGTTTTTAAAACAGAAGTATTTTTCACTTAGACCGCAGGATGACCACTAGACTGTCCTTAAAACAAATGTACCATTTAATTTGATTTTCTTGTTTTTAAATGTATGCATAATAATAACGTTTTTATTGGATTTTACAGGTGTCGCTATATGTTTGGTCACTACTGTTTTGAAAAATATTAATAAAAACATTCATAATTCATAGTCATCTTTCTGTAGTTTATATATTCCATTTATATGAGATAATGAGAACTAAATAATTGAGGTGAATCTAAATACCTCAAACAATTTATTTATTTACAATTGGAGAAAAATGGACAGATGTGGGGATCTTTATGCAGGTTACATCAATACTCCAATAGGAGGAACAATAGAGACTATCATTATGAGTGCTTGCTCATTCATTCAACAATTCTTTCAAAACACTGAAATGAAACAAGGGACTGTCCTTGTGGGTCACTGGATCGTTCACTCAACCTATTCGTTGAAAAAACTGCTTCCCTTTTTTAAGGAAACAAGTGACTGGCTGAATTCGACTCATTTCCTATTTCTACAATACTTTATTGCAGGAATTGTTGTAGCCAATGTATTTATGAGTGAATCATTGAATCATTCACTCAACCAACTTACTCAAAAATTAATTAATTCGAATTAGCCAATATTTGTACATAAATACCTAAATCGCATTTTCCCCAGTGACAATTGATATCTAGCCACCACTAAAATGTATTTTTTTCTTTAAACAGGCATGACATACTACCTTAAATTTTGTAAAGTCAACATTTTATGTAAACTTTATATTTATATGTTGATTTACATATTTACACACATATTTAGATTCACACACTTCCTACTTTCTGTTTATTGAAATTTGATGTAGATAGACTGAGCTATTATAGCTTGTTTTGTTGTAGTACCCATAAATCAGTAGATAAAAATGTTTGTCATTTTGTTGCAAATTGCGCTGTAGCATTAACCTATTTGTAAAGAGCTGTGCAGGTTTCACTTGAACAATGGGTATAAAATGGTTTGCTACACCTTCATTTGCAGCAGGCCTTCAGTTTCATTAGATGTTTTGTGTGCACAAGGGAAAATCTTATTATTTCATTGCTAATGGCAAGATATTAAGTAATATAATCTGTTTCCCAAATGCAGCCAGTTCATATTAATGAGGAGCATAAATAGGTGTTCGGAGTGAAACCATTTTTGAGTGTGATATTTAATACAGCTTAGGTTTGATAAGGTGTATAGACCAAAGCAAGCAGGCAAATTCCATGTTTTATTTCAACGAAACTTAAAGTGCTCAGATAGAAACATGCACCCTGATACTGACACCAAAACGATGTGACATACAAAGCACTGACTGACAGGACAATTGACAGAACACACATGACATCGTTAAGCTGTGTGTGAATATGTCAGTGTATAGTGAAACTCAACCCTGAAAGCCCCACAGGGGGTTTCAAGTGGTCATTTTTGACCATGGCTATAGTTGTCACTTGCTGTAGTTTCATACATACATACATATATGTATGAATATGTGTGACACCTGATTCATATGAAAGAAGATAGGCTGCAGGCAAGCAATGCAAACCTCAACATACTTGACACAGAACATACATCTCTATTAAAAACAGGGTTTTGACAAGCTTTTTTGTATACATATTTGTCACAGTTGTGTAAACAAAAACACAAAATTCCCAATTATACAATACTATTCTATTATATATATAAAACACATAAATGTCAGAATAGAACACTGACATTCATGCATTTGGCAGACAATTGTAGACCTATGCAAAGTAACTTTGTGCCGTTGTGCAAATTCATGCAAATTCAACAGAAGTGATTTATTTTTCATGAAAGGCCTCTTTAATAATAATAATAACATGCACAATTTTGAAGAAGTTATAGAGGCTTTTTTCATGATAGATAGATAGATAGATAGATAGATTCAACATGACATCTATGCTGACTAAGATCTATAGAAGTAAATTTATGTGTTCCCTTGGAATCAAACCCAATGTCTTGTTGTTGCCAGAACCATGCACTGTTTGAGCTAGTTAGGAAAGAACATAAGAGACATATTGACTCTATATTACTCCTTTTCCTCTCACAAGTACTAAGAAAGAAACATCAATGCTTAAAGGGGATGTTGTACCACACGGACCAGGACAGCGTGCAGTTTTTCCCTGCTCTCAGCACTTCCCAGCACTGCATCGCAGTGTCACTTCTGCCACTGATATGCTGCAGTGAAGGCAAATCTTACACTTACCCGGTTTCATTTCATTCTTTCATCTGCAACGAGACTCTGAAAGTCCCAGATTTCATTACCTTGCACAGCACGTTACACTCTTCTATGTTTCCCTTTAGTGATTTTTAGTGATACTGAAATGTCTTTTTACCTTTGGTCTCATTTTTGGCTTTGCTGATTCAAGGTGGCAATTTTTTCAGAGGTAACGAGACATATGGACATATATTGTATATTCTAACATGGTTATAGTAAAACTGTCATATCTCATTGATCATATCAGTAATCACCGACTAACTGTACACTATTCTGTCTGCTCATCAAATAAATAAAAAGACATGTAGCCTAATACTGATTCAAAGCAACTGTTTGTGTATTTTTGCGATTTTGGAGCCAGAATTTTGTGGGACAGAAAAAGAGGCCATTCACCTCTTTAGTCAGTGTACCATCATCGTGGGGAAGTCGTGGCCTATATGGTTAGAGAGTCGGACTCTTAACCCAAAAGTTGGGTTTGGTAGGTGGGGGAAGTGAATGTACAGCACTCTCTCCCACCTTCAATACCACGACTGAGGTGCCCTTGAGCAAGGCACTGAAGCCCCAACTGCTCCCCGGGTGCCGCAGCATAAATGGCTGCCCACTGCTCCGGGTGTGTGTTCACGGTGTGTGTGTGTTCACTGCTGTGTGTGTGCACTTTGGATGGGTTAAATGCAGAGCACTAATTCCAAGTATGGGTCACCATACTTGGCCACATTTCACGTCACTAACACTAATCATCAGAAGGATTTTGAAACTGATATTTCAAGGTAAAAACTTACAGTTAACATGTCAGAGTTTTGGCTTTGTTCTCATATAGTCGCTCTCTTTTCCTCCTATATTATACGTACGCGTATTTGCATTGCATTCATTGTTCTCTGTAGATCCCACCTTCTCACACGTCACGATTGGTCGATTACAACCTGCATGTTATTGGTCGAACTACTTTTCAGTCATTCGAAACATGGACATTTGAGGCAATTTAGAAATCCCGGTCAGAACATGACATATAGGCACCCAACACAGGTCTAATTTTTCGAGGGTGCCTCAAACAACAATCCAGTGTGTATTTGTGTTTGAGTTAAGAACACAGACATCTCTGTTTTCTTGAATGTATTGGCCAATCAGAATCTCTTGCTAAAAATGCCAGAGTTTTTGTAAAGTGCTGAGTTTTGCACGCTCGCGAATCCTCTCATAATAACAAAGAGAGGACACATTGTAAATAAAATATTCATTTTGCAGTGTAGACCGTTTTGTTGATTATAAGGGAACTTTGTGAGATTGCATGAACTAAAATGAGTGACAGATTTTTAGTGATTATAAAGGGAGTGCTCTTGTGCGCTTTCATTTGAACCATTCAGAACATGTGTAAAACCTTTGTTGTCTTTCATCAGTTGCATCAGATAGCTGATGAATATACTGCAACAGTGTTACAATAACATTTAATACAGAAGTACTCTGAGGTACGACAGAAGCAACGGTTTCAGTTGCAAAAATTAGATACACTATTGCCATAATATCTGATCATCTATTTTCTCTGGATTAGAGTTTGTTTTTTAAGCTTTAATCCTCAATTCCGCCTTGCAAGGTGTCATTTTTCAGTGCTTCCTCACCAGTATAAATCTGCACTCAAAATATCTGCGTTCTTTTTCTCTGAAACACACAGCATAATCTTTAAAGTGGCTCAATTAATCTTCGCTGAAGGCGTTAAACAATGCCTTAGCCTAATATTGCCTCCCTCCGTCTACAGCAATAGTGGCAGACATGATCTTTGCACAATTTTGCTGACAGTAGGATTTTAGAGTTGTTTTAGGGTTAGCTTCCCTCAAAAGGGGGCCAATTTGTAAATGGCATGACATTTTAATAAATTACTCATCTGTGCAATAATGTCACTGAAGGAAAGCGACCTCCTCATGGTTCAATAGATAAGTGGCTCGGATCTCTGTTAACCTTAACTGTAACTTTACACCTAAACTTGCTGTGCTGCGTATTGGAACTGCATGAAAGAACACTACATCTCAGCAAGAATTATCCAACAACATCAGAGTTTCTCCTGGCCCTCTGGGAGCTGGGATCCTTTTCGTCCTCCCCTGCAATAAATCAAATCTTAAATGGAACAGTGTTTTGGATGAAGACACACAGAGAGACATTATTTAGACGCAGTGTGCATCTATACTGGGTTATGTTCTTGATATTAATAATCAAACACATTTCTCTATCAATCAAAAAAAAAGAAAAGAAAGGAAAGCTCCAGTATTTTGTAGTCAGATGATATTGTCATGCCATATCCAGTCACAATTAGTTCATAGTTCTTGAGATAATAATGGTTTCAAGACTTTAAACATCAGTGACCACAGACAAAACAGGAGTCTGTCCTCTTTCCTAAAAGCATGGCGTTTCTATGGTTACTGACTTCTCAGATTAGTCCAGGGACTGTTCTGTTGCTCCTCCTCTCTCTGTGCTGCCCATTAAATCAGCTCAGTCCATGATTTCATGAAACTCTGACCACCAACACTGAGCCCACCTGCATTAGTCAAGACACTTGCAGTGTCCTTTAGTCTGCCTAGATTTCATGAAGATTGAAAGGACCGTTATATATAGGTAAAGATTTTTTAAGCATTAGGGATCAAATATATGCCTGTGTTGTTCACCATATATAATATTCAGATGTGGAATAGGTTTTATGACTGTGGGATGAAAAGGAAGAGGTGATCATCCTAGTACGAATGCTAGCAACAATATACTTGATATCAATGTGCATTTTTGTTTTGTATGTTTATGTATTGTTATTCCCATGTGAAAACCAAAGAACACTGAGGTTGACAAAATTAAAGCGTTCATTTCTTAAATTATTTTTACGAGCAAAGCTCATGACTGCCACCTGGTGTGCAATTACAACACCCACTGTTGACTGATGATCCCAATCTATATACTACTTTACAGAAGGTTTTTTTTTTTATTTGTTAAAGAAATTCATACTTTTTTCTGTAGCACTAAATCAGCATATTAGAATATTTTCTAAAGTATCACGAGACACAGAAGACTGGAGTAACGGTTGCTGAGATTTCAGCTTTGCCATCACAGGAATACATTTAAATTATACGAAAATAGCATAGTCATTTTAAATAATAATAATAATGTTACTATGTTTTAATCAAATAAATGCAGTGAGACTTTCAATAACTAAAAAATAAAAATTACTGATCCCAAAACTTTTGAGCAGTAGTGTATGTCCAAACAGACTTGACCATAAATATTTCTTTTTTCAAAGTAGTTGCAATTTTCTCACTTCAAGACGGCCTTAAAGGGCAAACTAAAATAACTATTTGCTGAATATGTATTTAAATCTCATTGTGCTTACCTCATAAATCAGAGAGTTGTAAAAGCATCATAATACATTTCTTGTAGATTCATTCCCAAAAGAACCAAATGGCCAAAAGGAATGCATCAACCAGATCTTAAAGATTATTTAAATACCTTTAATTGGGCCAATTCAAATTGGGTTCATCATTTTGGGTAATTACAAATATTCTTTGCTTTAGATGCAAGCTTCAAAATGAATATTTTACTTTCAGATGGATAGCCTTTCTGAAGCACCACTGGTTGCAAATATTTCAGAAAAAAAAAAATCTTTATATGGCAACAAAATTAACCTTTTTTTAAAAAAAAATGACCGTCACAAGCTTAATATATCCTCGGAATGTGAAATTAGGCATAATTATGTTTCAACTCTAAATTTGTTAAAAAGCAAATGTATTCTTATTTATTTATTTTTTGGTAACTATGTTACATTACATACATACAAAAAAATCATAAAATGTTGCACTGAAATGAAAGAACATAAAATATGGAAGAAGAAAAAATCTCCAAGTACATTTTAGTGGCTAATTGATCTAAGTACTAATGCCAAGCATTGATGTATTTCCTTCCTATATTACATAATGCAGAGACTTACAGTATACATTAAGACTGGATCTGGCAAGGCACTTGATTATGCTTCAGAACCCTCCATCTACACTTTGCAAAACACTGTTAAAATGAATGCTTCTAAGGTTCTAAAAATAAATTAAAATGGAAGAAAATAGTATGATACCATTTAATAAATACAAATATTAACCTTCCATTTGCATAAATCTCAAACATTCTTTTTAAAAACCCAACAGGCAAAACCACAGGGAACAATTCATTAAATGCTGAATGACAACGGTGTAATCATTTGACTTCCTGTGGTCAGATAAACGGATCAAACATTACTAGAAATTTCAGAATTGGCTCAGAAAACCCAAATATGGGTATTGAAAAATGCTTTGAAAAGAACAGGTCTAAATAAAAAAGATAAGCAGTAAGCTAGCAGCATTGATTACCATTTAACAGCTGTGCACTTTCCTCTCTACAAGTAAATCATCCAATGCTTTATTTTTTAAATTCATTACATATTTAAATCCATATATAAAACCATTTCGCAGATGTTAAGATCTTCCATGAGTTGTAATTTTCCTAAGATTTTGAAGGAGAGATGAGAGTGAACCCATGTGGCACCAGGATGGGCTATCTTTGTTTCTCCTGAACTGGTGCAATGCAATGTCCCATTTTAGCAAAGAGAACAGAACATTTCTGTATATTATCATCTTCAAATGACGTCTCAACAGGACACCACCTGAAACAGAACAAAATGATAAAACACAGTCAAAGAATGTCCACAGATAAACACTAGATAATCCACTAGACGAACAATTAAAATCCAGAAAAGAAAAGTAAACTCACATTCTGCTACTCAATGACCATGTAACAGAACCTGTATATCTGAAAGTTTCGAGCAGCTGGGTGTTGCCATTTTCTGTGCCCTTTGGTATAAGTCTGTGTCTCCAAAGTAACGTGCCCGATACAACAAGCCTTCCTCTGCAAACAAGAGCACATATGTCTACGTTTTCAGAATATTTTGCTAAATTTCACTTGCATTATGTGTGGACAGGCACTGTGAAACACTGCTTTATACATCATCTATAAACATGCATTATTAAGCAGCTTCATATGCGTCACATACTTTGTTGCTTCTCCTTCCAGCAATTGTTTCTCAGGTTTGATATATAGTCCTCATCCACACTTTGTTCAACATTCTTAAGATTCATCCCCGTATATTCTTCTGAGAAGTGGTCGCCCACATAGTAAGGCACCTTCAGAGTTGCAGTGTGTCGCCTGTTTGTGTGGCCCATGGATCTAAAGCAGGTGGAGTGTTCGATAACGTCAGAGATATTTATCACTTGAGTGACATCCATCATGCTTTAGCAAGATAAACATTTTTTTCTTTCAGAACATTTTTCTGTGAGACTGAAGTTTAAGGATATGAAAACAAACGCATACAAATAGTTAACTTAGTGTGACAGCTAACTCAAAATGCACAATGGGATTTCATATGACTATCAAACACACACCAGTGTTAAATAATAGTGTTTTATAATAATATACCAAGTACACATGATCATTTAGTCAATGTTGGTCTTACGGTCTGTGGCTGAGGCTGTATGGAGGACTGGAAACCATCATCTGGCTGAGAGCAGAGACTATGATCAGAATGAGTATTGGCATCAGCTGTACAAAAAAGGCAAGGCCACCCTGGATGATAAAAATCATTCATTAATATTAAACAGTACACCATGACATAATGAAAAAAATTATTGCTATATTTCATCAGCCTGAAAACTTCTTTTAAATACATACCAACTGGCTCAAATAATGCAATTTAACATATCACAGCACCAATTTTATTTTATTTGTTCTCTTGACCATAGATGATGACACAGGGTTTCTGTATGTTGTACGTAGGTGAATATAAGACTTTCTAAGACCTTTTTAAGACCAAGTAAACAAAATTGAAACGCATTGAATGTAACACAACATTGTGCAAAAAATTGCTTAAGAATACCAAAATGTTTACTTTACCTTCTAATTACACTATACTACACTACACAAATTATGTTCCTCCTAATAATTTTGTAGGGGTGCTCCGATCAGGATTTTTGAGGCCGATCGCCGATCACTGAAAGCAGTATCTGCCAATACCGGTCACAGATACTGATCTTTTTAAAGCCGTCTTTTTATAATTTATAGTGATACTCCAATCAGGATTTTAGACATTTATTCAGGGCCTGAATCATTTCCGATTTTCGAAAATGGGGGGGGGGGGGGGGGGGGCTGATTACGATCTTGATGACTTTGTGAGGGGGGAAGCAGCTTTCACAAAGGAGCCGCTACGATCCCGGCTGTTTACACAAACACAAATTTATTCCAACATTATAATATCCATTATTTTGATTCAAATCCAAACGTTGTTACTGAAAAAGCTTTTTCAGCATTGTGAATCTCTTTTATCACAGTACAGTAATACAATCTTTCACAGACATGTTAAAACACAAATATAAGCAACACATCATTCAATGCATTTACTTCTAGATTTATATATTAAATTGCTCAAGCAAGTGGCAAAACATTTAAATACTGTCTTACACTATCCAACTTACCATTGACAGAAAATAGTCCGCTCTAATGCCTTTCTTTTGCCATTTAAAGTGGTCATATGATGCAATTTAATTTTTTTCTTTCTTTTTGGAGTGTTACAAGCTCATTGTGCATAACGAAGATCTGTAAAGTTGCAAAGACTAAAGTATCAAATCCAAAGAGATATTCTTTATAAAAGTTAGGAGCCAACAACGTCTACCTAAAACGGCTCGTTCTAACACGCCCCCACATATCTACATCATGATGTGGGAAGATTAGCATAATGCACCAAATGTGCACGCAAAGAAAGAAGGTGTAACTTTTATTCTCGCTGTATTATTGTTGTTGCCGCTGCCATGTTGTGAAGACGCTGTGTGTTTCGTTGTGAAAGTGAAACTACATTGTTCGGTCTTCCAAAAGAGGACACGACTACCGGCTTCGTCATGCCTGGAGCTGATCCGTGCTGGTTGTTGAGGAATTACTACAACTTTGCGCTGTGGATCGCAGGATCGGCTTTCACCATGGACGAAGCTGGAGTCCAGCCCGGGGTCGTCACATGTGGTTGCCGCAAGCCCGCCGGACGCTCCTTCGTCGACTCCGCCGGCCGCGCCGTTCTCAAGCCCACCGTGTGTTTCGTTGTGAAAGTGAAACTACTTTGTTTGGTCTTCCAAAAAAGGACACGACTAGAGATCAGTGATTAAGTTGTCTTTACAACACTGTTCCAGAACAGTTCAACCCAAATATTCAGATGTGTGCAGCACATTTTATGGAGGACTGTTTACTGATCCTGGTAGAGTAGACTACAATGCTGGCTGTTCTGACTCAGACTGTAAGTAAGTTTTAATTTTAAGGTTTTGCCACTGATGATTCAAATGCGAGGTTTAAGCAGTGTAGAGTAGCGCTTGTTTGTCATTTCTCCGATCACAAATGCAGACATGGTTTTATGTTTACGCGGCACGATGCAGCGCAACGCATAAAAAGACAGTATAAGTCATTATAATCTGTAATTATGTCCCCACTGGATGCAACAAATGCCTCGTTTATAATGGGTTTTCGTGTTTTTGAATCGGCGTTCCGGCCGGACAGAGCATCACAGTATGGCAAGGGGGGTAACATTTCCGTCACACGCTTGAGTACCTCACCTTCAGCATTATAATTATTTGACCTGCGCCGGACAGAGACTGAGACGGTGCCGCTGCATGTCTATGCCAAACCGCTCACGGCAGCATCATCAGCTTGAGATCGGTCTTTTTAGAGACCGTCGATCAAACATCCCAACGTGATTATCGGCCGATAGTGATCGGTAGCCGATCAATCTGAGCACCCCTACAATTTTGTCTAGTTTAAACCAAGATACATTTACTTGAGAAGCAAAATATGTAATATTGGATGTCTTGTTTTATTAGAAATTGATCAAAATGAAGTGAGTAGTGATAAAAAAACCGGAACAAATATCTGCCAATGGGCTCAGAAAAACTGACTCAATTTAACTGGGAAAACAAGTTTTCATACCCCATTGACAGATGTGTGTTTTTGTGTTAAGCATAAACTCTTAACACTTACTATTGTTCGATTCATCAGAAAATAAGACTTCATATATTTAATTTGCATCTCAAGTAATTGTAGTTTTATGTTTTTTTTTTGCAGTGCAAGCAACATTTAATGCCATGAATATGTGATTTTACGACCTTTTTAGGACCTGCAGAAACCCTGTGACACAATCTCATAACACATTTAATAAAGGGCTATGCTCTTCTTAATGGTCATTTCACCTGAATATCAACATTTGTGTGCTTTAGTCAGTTGAAACAGTATAGAGGTCAATTGATCTAATTTTGTGTCTATGGAAAATAGTGATCTATAACATTATATTATGTTGAATATCAAAGGTTCTTGTGTAGAAATGTTAATGAGAGACTTGTGGACATATTAATGTTTTTAGATTTGTGGAGTAGGGCTGGATGATATGGCCAAAATTTATATCACAATATATTATTTCTTAATTTCGGTCGATACGATATAATTCCGATATCGATATGAACAATACTAAAAAAAAGCCTCAGAAAAACTGCCAAGAACACCCACAACAGATGTATGTACCTACAAACTTCTGAAAAATGAATTTTCCAAGTCTATGACACCTCATATAAAACGATATAATATTTAAGGAAAAAAACCCCAGCACAAATAAATTAATGTTCACCTTATATCAAACTATAGGCTGACATACACTACCAGTCAAAAGTTTTTGAACAGTAAGATTTTTAATGTTTTTTAAAGAAGTGTCTTCTGCTCAACAAGGCTGCATGTCTTGATCCAAAATACAGCAAAAATAGTAATATTTTGAAATATTATTGCAATTTAAAATAATATTTTTCTGTTTTAATGTTTTTTAAAATGTAATTTATTCCGGTGATTTCAAAGCTGAATTTTTAGCATCATTACTCGTCACATGATCCTTCAGAAATCATTAAAATATTCTGATTTGCTGCTCAAAAAACATTTGTTATTATTAATATTTAAAACAGTTGAGTAAATTTTTTTTGGGATTCTTTGATGAATAGAAAGTTCAGAAGAACAGCATTTATCTTTTGAAATTGAAATCTTTTGTAACAATTTAAGAACCTTGCTAAATAAAAGTATTATAAATAAAATAATATTGCAACGCTAAATAAAATTTCTATTATTTCTTTCTTTTAAATAAATTATACTGACTCCAAGCTTTTGAATGGAATAGTGTATAATGTAACAAAAGATTTTTATTTCAAATAAATGCTGATTTTGGATCTTTTTATTCATCAAAGAATCCTGAACAAAAAATCTCAACTGTTCAGCATGTTAGAATGATTTCTGAATATTTAACATAAATGCTTTCAAATAGAAAGCAGTTATTTTAAATAGTACAATTAATTCAAAATGTTACTGTTTTTGCTGTACTTTGGATCAAATAAACGCAGCCTTGGTGAGCAGAAGAGATTCTTTAAAAAAAAAAAAAAAAAAACATTTTAACATCTTAGACTGGTAGTGTCGGCTGATTATTCTTATAGATTGAAACAAATGTGCTTCAGCCAGGATAAAGATTATGAAAAGTGCTCTGAGTTGCTGCAGAAAACAAAAAAATTTGAGCAACAACAAAAACATGTTGCTGGAGATGGGCTTATTAGCTTATTATTGAAAATGCAAACTGATTGTCTGCCAGCAGGAGGTGCTTTTAGATTGATAAAACTAGCGCTTTCCCTGGTAATGGCTGTAATCACAGCAGCTCCGCTCATGAACGCTACTTTATCAGATAAAATAAAAATGCCATCAAAACTTTTCTGAAGACAGTCGGATTGCTTCAGAGATACAGTCATATAAAAACAGTTGCGTTTTGATTTTGAAATGTGCAGTGCTCATGTTTATTCAACGAAATCAAACGCCACAAATAAATCAATGCATGGGAAACACTGGTAATGTATATCGAAATATTGGAAATGTGTTTAAAAATTATATCACCGTTATTGAAAAAAATTATATCGCGATACATATTGAATTATTGTCCAGCCCTATTGTGGAGTTATAATATTCTGAAGTGAAAAGGGAACGGCTTCTTGTATAAGTTTACATTTTGTGCTATTCCCCTTAAAAACACATCAGCTGATGCATCATCATTCTGTACATGCTACACTTATATATCCACATCTTCCCACACCTTAGACTACAAGTAAAAAATCCACACAAAACCCCTTATAATCTTGCAAGATGATTGGGCTCTTACTTCTCTCTGTTGTTCTCGTCGTTCATGTCGCTGCTGATGGCCAAACCTCATCCTGCCATTACTGTACACATGCACATTACCTAGAAACGAAAAAAAGAAATGGCATAATGACACATTTCACGGTTTTGAATGTATTCTAACACAACCACTGACATGTTTCTAAAACCACATTTAAAAAGGTCACAGCACTCACTGGTAGGAAATCCTCCTCCAAAGAACATATTGAAAAGGTCCTCAGGGGAAATATCTGCTTCGAAATTTCTGTGATCGGTCCTGTGCCTGTGAGTCGGATGGGCTTTTTCTTCACCATAAACATCATACTGCCTTCTTTTTTCAGGGTTACTTAGAACTGCGTAAGCATTACCTATAGCTGTTGAAGACCAGGAAACCAAACATATGAGAAGACCACATGAAAACGCTCTCCATACTGATTGCAGAAATTCTAAATACACAGGTTTAAGTCATGTATTTTACCTTTAAATGCTTCAGTGGCACCAGGCGCATGGTTTTTATCTGGATGAAACTTTAGAGCTAGCTTTCGGTACGCTTTTTTCAGATCCTCCTCAGAGGCTTCTTTACTGACTCCAAGAATCTCATAATAGTCTTTACATCTCTTAATTCTGCATCAAGAGAACGACAGATCACAGTAGAAAAGGAAGAAAGTAGTCAGGCGATGAAACCACTATGCACACATATAAACCAAATGTTCATCTCATGAATAATGACCATGTCCCAGACTTTTAGGCAAGCAGTCTGAAACAAATAACAGACCTTTTGACGGCATCCAGCTGCTCTGATGTGTATGGTTTGGCTGACTCTGTGGCACCCTGTCCAGAGGAGTGATCTTCAGTGTTGTGACTTCTGTTTCGTAATCCATCATTTTCTCTAACGTATTCTTCACTTGTAGAAGGTCCTCCATTCTCAGCAATAGACTCTAGCAAAGCTGAGACAAGAACACTTTCATTTTAAATAAGAAGCACTGGTGTCTGTCTTTCCATCCATCCATCAATCCATCTATCTATCTACAATCCAGCAACCCACTCTATTCTAGAAATGAAAATAATTCAGATTTTAGATTTTATTACGTAAGATTACCTACATAAACTATTTGTCCATACTGTAGTATTTTCACAAGTAATATACAACCAACAGCACTAAATATGTGGTTCGACAACAGAGTTAGATCAATTTAAAGTAGAAAATACTGTTATTTCACAGTCATAATACAGATCGAGATCCCAAGGCCTTTATTACCGTCTAACTACAGACTTCGGGTTTTCCGGTGGCCTTTTAACAGACCTCTTACGATCTCCGCTATACACTTATTTACATTACACGCACATCTCGCCTTGTCGGTGGGAAACAGTCTCTGCGCCTTCTCGAGGAACCGTCGGGCTTTGTCGGGCTCATTCTCTCGCAGCGCTGCGATCGCTATTTCGATGCAGCGTTCCGCTTCGTCCTTGTTTGATTCCATTGCGACGGCGGAATGATGCAGCTTCTTCCTGACAACCCCACCCCACACCCCCACCCCCCCCCCCCCCCCCCCCCTCCCCCCCCAGACGCAGCCTGATGACGTTTACAACAACGTCAAGAAGTTTTCACTAATGGATAGAACGTCCACCTTGTATCTATCAAACTCCCTCTCAGTCTTTGGTAGCTTTGGATTTGTTCATTACATTGAGAAACTGCACCTCATATTTTCTGGCATTGTCAATACATACAGAAGTTATGGTGGGAGGTTTCTAGATTTATGAATGACACATTGTTGTGCAATTCTCTTTTATGATATGAGATTCTGTCTTTTTTTTTGGTTGAACTGTAAGAGTATTAAGCAATCAGAAACCTCTTTTCCTCTGTGCATGGTACTTAAGGAATTAGAAAATGTATATATGCACAATTAAGGACAGTGCAAACAAAAAAGTTTCAAAAATCTATTTAGTAAATTTAAGATATTGCGAAACAGCAAGGCCTTTCATTATTTTATTCATTTGTTTTTACTTTATTTATTTGGGGGATTTAGATTATGTATAGTTAATATTTATTATCTATGTATACCCTTGGCAATTTTGTTAGGCTATGTAATTGTTGAAGCAATATAAGAAATGTTTGGTGATTGATAAGGTTTGATTTGCTTATGAAATGAATGTTTTCCATATAATTTTTTTAACGGTTTTTATTCAATATATTAACTAAATTTGTTTACAATTTTTTATTTTATGTTTACTTCGATTATTTTGTTTATTCTGCTTATCGATGAGTGTTGTTCTCCTGAACATCATTTGTAACATTTATTTAATCTTTTCGTTGATGATAATAATGATGTAAACTTTTTAGATCATATTAACAGTAAAATAATGATGAAACAAATTAAAAACCCTTTGTACTTCCGGAAACTTGCTGTTGCGGTCTGAAAGCAGAGTGGGCGCGCTAGTAAAGAAAGTAGCGTCATTAGAACGCCATATCAAGATGTTGTGGGCACATGGAAATAAGGCACAAGGAACAATATTGGTTTTGCCGGACTGTTGACAGTTAACACGTGTATGTTGTGAGGCAAAATATTTCTAGAGCACTGACGCGTTCATTTCATAACATTATTCAGTGTATTTTTTTGATCGCGTGGCCTCAAAAGCTGCACCTATTAAACAATGCGCTTACATTTAACCTGGCCTCTGCTGAAACTAGCAGTCATTATGCCAAAAACATGCTTCAGCTATTCAATAACCAGCCGCTGTGCTGTCAATACTGTAAAGAGAAGAAAGGAAAGGAAACCCAAACTACCTGCAGACTGGCACACTCTCTCCTGGGAAGAGAGACTGGCTGATACTGTGACTCCTCTGTGGAGAATGAGTTATGAGGAGCAGCTCCAGTGGAAACAAGAGCAGCAGCACAAGATCTTACTTGAGATGACAAAGCAACTAGCTCAGGATTCAATGCACCCTTTTTCAAATGACTTAAGATTCCCCCTCCTTCCCATAGTAGCCTCACCAGTGAGTGATGGATACCGCAACAAATCAACTTTCTCTGTCAACATAGGGGTAGATGGGAATCCAAAAACGGTTGGATTTTATATCGGCACTGGTAAAGCAGGCAACATTGTCTGTGTCCACGGTGACCATCTCCTGAACATGCCTTCAAAACACAAGATGGTTGCAAGGCACTATGAAGATTTTATACGCCTTTCACCACTCAAACCATGCATTTTACTTCACGATGGTGGTCACTGGAGAGAAATCACGATAAGAACAAATTCCGCCAGTCACACGATGGCCATAGTTTACATCCATCCCCAAACCCTAACGCCTGAGGAGATAGCCATCCATAAAGCTGCTCTGGTGGAGTACTTCACACAAGGTCCAGGAGCAGTTTGTCAACTGGATTCTCTGTACTTCCAGGAGACCACAATGACCCGTTGCAGTCATGAACAATCCCCCTATCAGCTTCTGCACGGACAGCCCCATATCTTTGAGGAGGTGCTTGGCTTCAGGTTCCGCATTTCCGCTGATTCTTTCTTCCAGGTGAATCGGGGAGCGGCAGAAGCTTTGTACAAGACTGTTGCGGAGCTGAATCGGGCTTGTGTTGGGGGCACTCTGCTGGACGTCTGCTGTGGTACTGGAGCTATTGGCATTTCGTTATCGCCACAGATGGAGAGAGTCATTGGCATCGAGCTCATTGAGCAGGCGGTTGAGGACGCCAAGTTTAATGCAGCACTAAACAGAGTTCATAATTGTGAATATCTCTCAGGCAAAGCGGAAGTTGTTCTACCAAATCTGATGGCCACTTTGAATTCTGACGGCGGGCTGACAGCTGTTGTGAATCCGTCCAGGGCTGGCCTACATTATCGAGTTGTCAGAGCCTTGAGGAACCACCCAGCCATAAGAAGGCTCGTCTATATATCATGCAAACCTGATGGGGAGGCAATGAGGAACTTTATAGGCCTGTGCAGTTCAGACTATAAGAGGAAGATCATTGGAGAAGCCTTCAAACCAACTGTGGCCGTCCCTGTGGACCTGTTTCCACACACTCCTCACTGTGAACTAGTGCTTGTGTTTGAGCGATAGTAGTTGTTTTGGAATTCATTCAGATAAATGACTTTTTATTAATTTTCAATGCAGTTTCTCTCTCGTGAAATATTTAGTATAGTTAGCAAAAACTAAAATAAAATGAAATAAACGGTAACGGTATTAGACTAGTTTATTTTGTCTAGTTGACAAGGAAACATTTCATATTTTCATTTAGTTTAATTTGCTGTACTAAAATAACAAACTAAAAATAAAAATTGTATAGACATTAAGAAACTAATAACAAACCACAACAAAATTACTAAAACTGAAATTAAATTGATTGAAAAAAATTCAAAAGTATCTCAGTGATACTGACATGACAGATTTACAATGTAAAACATGTTTTACAAGAACATGCTATTTTATCTAATAGCAGTTCAACAATATACTTGCATCTCAATGATATTAACACGTTTAGAAAACCCTTATGTTTTGTTTGTTTGATTCTACAGCAGATCCCTTACATTATCACTAGAGGGTAATATTGCGTCATCCCTCTATTTTGTGCAGTGCTACAGAGATGTGGTGCAGTTAGATATTTTCAAATGTGAATGCTTAAGGAATCTGTTCTATTTTCATAACCAACTTGCCCAGAAAAGCCAGTGTATTTATCTATATTTACAGAATTTGTGAAGTCTGATGGTAAGTATGATCAAGTTGTGAAAACAAGACAGATTCCTTAAGCATTAACAACAAGTTCACATTTGAAAATATGAATGCACCATGAAATAAACATATGATGAACACAACTATAATTTTCAACTGTGCTATGGTCTTTCTGTTTAAGTTTGGACACAAAACCACCACCATAGGCTTCAGTATGACACTGTTTCGTGTGACTGAGAAGGGCTGATCATTTCGATGAAGAAAGCTGACAACGAATCACCTACTGAACTAGGCAAAAACTTTTAAGTGCACCGATTGAGCAACCATTAAGTAAATGCTTCTTGACCAGAGTTAAAAGAGTGAGCCATTTTGTGTAACATGAAACAGTGACATGAGTGCAAAATACAATGTCATTCAATTACTGTAATGTGCTCAGCAGTACATTTTGAAATTGGAGATGAAATCTAGCTATGGGAAATTACATTAACTAATTCCTGTTTGAGGAACTACAGATTTGCTCTCATTTTAGCACATAAAGATCCATAGTTTCTCTTTTGAGGAAATCGTAGCTGTTGTAACACCTGTGTAGCACTTCAGAAGAAGCCAATGCTTACTTTTTAGACTAAGCTAGAAACAAAATAAGCTTATTCTTGGAAAATATTGAAAGCTTTGCATTTGTATTTAAAGCATTGTAAAACTCACTATACAGTAAACACATTAACAGATATATGTATATGTGCTGAAAGTAGCTATTGCATAGTGTGTGCATAGTTATACAAACAGTGTATAACACGCATTGACTTAGGAGATATGGGTTCGAAGGGCAAAGACCTGTATTTTCTAATTTACTTATGACCATTAAAAAAACAAGCTTTGTAGAGATGTGATCTGATCTGTCTCACACAGTGAGAGTGCTTGCTATCAAACAGCAGCGTACATGGCGTCCACAACATACGCATCAGATAACCAGGCAACCAATGAAACTGGTAGGGCTAGACGGCATCCTCTCAGCCTCGTCCAATTGCATCATTTTAAACGAAACCAGAGGCTTAGACACGCAAAAAATAAAATAAAAAATTCTATCACTAGAACCGGGAACCTGCCTGCTAGCGTCATCAAATTGCGATACTTCTTTATGGTTGCATCGCAAACAAGGTAAGCGAGTTACAGATGCGCGAATGCGGGTTTATTGAGACAGAAGTCACACCCATTTTGTGCAGAATTGAATGTATTCATTGTATGAGGGCTTTGTCTTTTATAATAATGATGACTGAAATGACAGATGGCACTTCTTTGCCGTCGGTCGTGAAAATATAATCGACTCGTTCTCTTTACAGGAGACAATAACGAGCATGAAAGAAATGGCCGAAACGACGACAGAGGATGTTTATGATGATGCTTACGAGGAGAAACCGGGCCCGAGTCCTCCAGTGAAAATCGTATGGAGAAATGTTATATTAATGTCTCTTTTGCACCTAGGAGCTCTTTATGGTCTGATGATTCTTCCATCTGTCTCATCCTTAACGCTGATATGGAGTGAGTATGTTACTGTGTTAATTCTGATTCTATGAACTGACTGACGATTGTTAGCAACCTGGTTGTGTGTTTACTGCGTTTTTATTGTTATGGCCTAATCTTAATGTATAAAGAGACTGCATAATGTTGTATTGTCTGCAACTACTTGTTTTGTGTACAGATAGATAGATAGACACACGCACATAAATTATTTTATATAGGCTATACTTATAAGCCTAAACCATCCCCACCATAACCCTAATTTCATTTGGACTCAAAATGGTAAACATAGTAAACATTTAATTCAAAACATTTGTAAATACAATTGGCAACAAATATGGAAATAAGTCATATTAAATAAGTAAAATGTAAGTTAATAATTGTAATCAAATATAAAGTTGTTAGTTAATTTCACATTTATGGTCACTGAAAGTCTATTTTCTGCAATCTTCATGTGTCTAGTAGAAATACGTTGGAAATAGATTAATTAGTGGATTTTATATATCAAATTAAACAGGAAAACCTGCTGATTTGTATTATATCAGTTCAGTCTTTTTAACATCCATGCCATGAATATGAATCAAACTATAAATCAGACATGGCATTTAACTTTCTTAGTTCAAAATAGTTTTTTGTTTTCTTTTTTCTCATGTAAATCTTTAATAATTTTTACACTAACTTACAACTTGTATGATTTAAACTCTATCGCTCATGTGCAGTATAATTGGTTAAACTCAGCCACACTCCCCAGTTTCCCTTTCTTGTTTTGCAGGTATTTCCTCCCATAAGGGTAGAGGTGTTCTTCTCTTACAGATTCAAAGTTGTGATTACTGTTCTCAGATATGATCAATTATTGTGTCACGTTTGTTTCCAAAAGCGAAAATATGTCAGGCCACTTTGTCTCAGCTAAATTTGTTATGTAGACCAATGCTAAAAGTGTTTTGTAAGCATGCATGTGTGTGAGTGATAGCGAGACAGTCCCGTGAATAATTTGAAATCCTACCAAAAACTATAACTGTGCTCCACTGTTGTGTACATTTTTGGCATCACAGGGCTGCATAATATTGCACCCTGTTGAACAAAGAACAATTGCTGCTGAAATAGGCTCTCCATTGTAAATTGAGCTGGGTCATGACAGTGTGCCCTTCTTCACAATCTGTGGCCTGGTATCCCACATCCCTTGCAGCCTTGTCTGACAACACACAGCGAGACATTTTGTTCTCTCATAGAGCAAATCAAGGGTGCACACACCGTTACACACTATAGAAGCTGTGTGTGGTTCAGACTAATTTGTTTTTAAGCATTCTGTTCTATTTTCTCTATTAATGTGACAGTGGGAGTGTGTTTCATGCTAAGTGCTCTAGGAATAACCGCTGGCGCCCATCGCCTTTGGAGCCACAGGTCCTACAAAGCCTCATTGCCATTACGAATCTTCCTAGCGACTGCGAACTCCATGGCTTTTCAGGTAAAACATTTTTAAGTGGATGAAACAATCTTCCACATTAAAGAATGCTGTAAACTCGAATACAGCTTCCCCCCAAGGGGGGGGGGGGGGGATGGCGTAGTGGTTAAAGATCTGGGCTAATAAGTTCAAACCTCACAAGAGCCGAGCAATAGGCATTGTTCCCTTGAACAAAGCAATTAACCCCAGGATGTCCACCTGGAACTGTCCCTGTTAAGTGTAGTGTAAGACACTTTGCATAAAAGGTCTGGGACAAATGGAATACTTCACTTGCCAATGTGCATATATATATAATATATTATATATAATGTATATATATATACTATTACACACCACACTGTATTAATCGTGAAGTTCCTATCTGTGGTCCCTACAGGATGTCGTGACGAAATAGGGGGTTTACTTGAGAGCCCCAATCCCCTCTGAATTTCAGAGAAAACGCCAATGAATTGGCAAGTGGAGTTTGCATACCGAGCCACTCCCTCGTGGTAGGGTATGATAGGCGCAGGTGAATCCACTCATTCAGATTTTGCTCGGAGGAAGAGTGGAGTGAATGATTTATCTGCCACAAAAGCCGTTTGATCGACAGGAAGAAAAAAAAATGTTCTGGTTGGCGTGACAGCACAAACAGTGGTGTCCCTGTTGATTCAGCAATTCCCCTGGGTGCTTCAACTAAAAGAGCAGCTTCTCATCACTGACTTTTTAAAGATGCCGTTACGTCCTTGTTCTCTTGGTTGCGGTCGTTACCTGTCCTCTGTCGACGGCCACAAGCGTTGCCTTCAGTGTCTGGGCATCCAACACGCTGAAGCTGCGTTCGTGGATGACTCATGCTTTCATTGCGAGCGTATGAGCATGGCTTCGCTGCTATCTCGCCTTTCTCTCCTCACGGGGAACGAAGCGGCACCCTCTGTCTCTACCTGTCCCGGTTTCCCTGTCACAAGCAGGGGACCGCCGGCTAGAGCTCTGGGAGATCTGAGGGTCACAGTGAGAGCTTCTCCGCCGGGCACGTCCCCACGGATCTCTCACTCCTTTCGCAGCGAATGTCTCATGCGGCTCCAAAGTAATTTCGCTGGCCCGGTTCGTGATGGTCCCAGCATTTCATTCGGTGCACCGTCGGAGGATCGGATGCCGATCGCAGCATCGGGGGATGGGCTATTGTCCTCCGAGGATGAAAATTCGGGCTGCCCCCCTTAGGTGTTGTCGCCACCGCCGAATCGGACCCGGAGTTGACAGCCATGATTGCCCGGGCAGCCGTGAGCATCGGGCTGGAGGTGAACACACTGCCCAGTCCAAGCCCTCACGGCTGGATGATTGATTTCTCAGCGCTTGGTGCGGTTTTTCCCCGGAGGTGCATGAGGAGCTGACAAAGTCGTGGACAGCCCCTTTTTTGGCCAGAAGCCACTCGTCTCCCTCCTCTGTCCTCACTACTCTCGATGGCGGAGTGGCTAGGGGGTACGTAGACATTCCCCAGGTGGAGAGAGTGGTTGCGGGGCACCTGTGCCCGCAAAACGCCGCCACTTGGAGGAATCATCAGTGTCTCCCGTCCAAAGTCTGTAAGCTGATGGCCGCTCTCGCTGCCAAAGCTTACGGTGCTGCGGGCCAGGCCGCCTCTGCCCTGCATGCCATGGCTATCCTTCAGGTCCACCAAGCCAAGGCTTTAACAAATGCACGAGGGTAGTTCTGACCTAGGGTTGATGAAGGAGCTGCGCACGGCGACTGACTTCGCCCTCTGGGCGACGAAAGTCACGGCGCGGTCCCTTGGGAAGGCGATGTCCACGCTTGAGGCCCAAGAGCGCCATCTTAGGCTTAACCTCGCTGAGATGAGAGATGTCAACAAAGTGCGCTTTCTTGATGCTCCCATCTCGCAGGTTGGCCTATTCGGCGACACTGTCGAGGACTTTGCCTAGCATTTCTCGGCAGTGCAGAGATAGACTGAGGCCATCCAGCACATCTTGCCCCGACGTGATCCTCCAGCTGCCACCACGGACCGCACCTCAGCCTGCTCGTCGGCGAGGGTGCCCCCCTGCATCCTCGGGAGCGCCTCCGCCCCGTGCTGAGACACCATCAAGGCCGGTGCGTCGAGCCTCTCGGAGGACTGTGACGCCCCCTGTATCCCAGCCGGCCCCTAAGTCCTCTAAAAAAACGACAACGCGGCCCTGACACGGGCAACCCGGAGATGTGGGAAGCTTCTCTTTTTCAGGAGATGGCGAGAACAGCTCCACTCATTCCCCCAGAGGAGGGCCGGGCGGAGAATCCTTTGTTCCGTCTTGTTTCTGTTCCGCACCCACAATCGAAAAAAGAGCAGTTTCCTTTTCCTCCGGGTTATCAGGCTCGTGGGTTGACAGTGAGCGACGCGCTGCCTCCTCACTCTCGCCCACGATGCCCCCTATCGTCAGCAGCCTAGAGATCACTCTGGCCAGTCCCTCCGGGGACACGGGGAGTCCTGCTGTGATGAGCCAGGACACGATGCCTTCTGTTCCATCCAGCATGACTTCCCACCGCTGCAGCACCGCGGGTGCGTCGATTGTCCCTTTGGTGCCACATGCACGGAGCTTGGAAGCATGGCTTGCGCTGCCCAACCCGTCCTGCTGGCTCATTCGGACAGGTCAACTCGGCTATGCGATTCAGTTTGCCAGGCGACCCCCCCCAGGTTCAGTGGCGTTCTCGAGACTTCGGTGGCAGCTCGAGATGCCCCTGTCCTGCGCGACGAGATTGCTGTCCTACTGGCGAAAGACGCAATCGAGCCTGTCCCTCCAGCCGAGATGAAGTCAGAGTTTTACAGCCCTTACTTCATCGTGCCCAAGAAAGGTGGTGGGTTACGGCCAATCTTGGATCTGCGTGTCTTGAATCGGGCTCTTCACAAGCTTCCATTCAAGATGTTGACACAGAAGTGCATCATCAGATGCATCTAGCCCCAGGATTGGTTTGCAGCGGTCAACCTGAAGGACGCTTACTGTCATGTCTTGATTCTTCCTCGACACAGGCTGTTACTACGGTTTGCGTTCGAGGGTCGGGCATGGCTGTACAGGGTCCTCCCCTTCGGGCTGTCCCTGTCCCCCCGTGTCTTTACGAAGGTCACGGAGGGTGCCCTTGCCCCGTTATGGGAAGTGGGCATCAGGATCCTCTACCTCGACGACTGGCTCATCATGGGTCGGTCACGAGAGCAGTTGTGCGATCACAGGAACCTGGTACTCCGGCACCTCAGGCAGTTGGGGCTTCGGGTCAACTGGGAAAAGAGCAAGCTCTCCCCCATGCAGAAACTCTCTTTTCTCAGTGTGGAGTTAGACTCGGTGAGTTTGACAGTGCGTCTGACCAACGAGCGCGCCCAGTCAGTGCTGAACTGAACTTCAGAGGAAGGAACGTGGTATCTCTGAAACATTTTCAGAGGCCCTTTGATATGGCATCTGCAGTCACACCGCTCGGATTGCTTCATATGAGACCACTTCAACACTGGTTACACTCCCGAGTCCCGAGATGGGCATGGCGTCACGATACACTTCGTGTGACCATCACACCGGAATTTCGCCACCTATTCAGCCCCTGGACAGACCTTGCCTTTCTACAGTGCCCTTAGAACAAGTGTCGGAGGTCGTTGTCACGACGGGATGCCTCAGTACAGTTTGCAGGCAACTACATGACACACGGGAGCAGCCCTACTGGCTCTCGACAGGGCCTCGACTGCTTTGGACATCAATTCATAGAGATGTTGCAGTGATCGGCTTTGCGGCCGTTCAGGCCATTGCTCAAGACAAGACGTGTTGGTCCGCAGTGGACAAACACTGCGGCTGTCTTGTACATCAAATGGCAGGGTGGTCTCCTCCTCTGGACTCAGATGCGGCTCAAGTCGATGCACGCGGTCCCCAATTTGGGGAAATAGTGCAGTCGACGCGCGCTCACAACAGCTCACATTCTCTGGATAATGGCGACTCCATCCCGAGACAATCCGGCTGATCTTGAGTCAGTTCGCGGAAGCCCAGGTAGACCTGTTTGCTTCCCACAAGTCCTCCCACTGCCAGCTGTATTACGCTCATGGAACGAGGGCCCCCATCGGCACGGATGCACTAGACACAGGCTGGGGGCTCGGGGCCTACGCAAGTGTGAGTTTGCCTCAGTGAGCCTTTTCGCACAGACACTGTGCAAGGTCAGGAGGACGAGAAGCAGGTCCTCTTGGTTCAACTTGACTGGCACACCCAGACCTGGGTTTCGGAACTCATGGTCCTCGTGACAGCCCCTCCCTGGTGCATCCCCTTGAGGAAGGACCTCCTTTCTCAGGGGCTCGGCACCATATGGCACCCACGTCCAGATCACTGGGACCTCCATGTGTGGCTCCTGGATGGGATGTGGCAGACTTAAGTGATCTGCCACCGGCGGTGGTAAACACGATCACTCAGGCTAGAGCTCCCTCGATGAGGCAAGCCTATGCTCTGAAGTGGAGTCTGTTTGTGAAATAGATCTCACGCCGAGACCCCCGAGAGCTGCACAAGTGAGTAGGCTTTCTTTCCGCAAGGAAGGTTGGAGATTAGGCGTCCCCCTAAGCATTTAAAGTGTATGTTGGCTGCTATGCAAACACCTATGAGGCCAGACCGGTCCCTGCGGAAACACAAATTCTAATCTTCAGGTTCCTGAGGGGTGCCAGAAGGTTGAATCCTCCTAGGCCACCCCTGATCTCTCTACTGTCCTGGCTGGCCTTCAGAGGAATCCCTTTGAACCGCTGGGAATCAGTTGAGCTTAAGTTCCTGTCTGCAAAGACAGTGCTCCTGACTGCAGCCTAACTTCCATCAGAGGGCGGGACCTGTTACGGTGGGCTGAAAGCACAAACAGCGGTGTCCCTGTTGATTCAGCAATTCCCCTGGGTGCTAAACTAATAAGAGCAGAGATTTCAACACTGAATTTTTAAAGATCCGTTCGTCCTTGGCTCTTGGTTGCGGTCGTTACCTGTCTTCTTTCGACGGCCACGAGCGTTGCCTTCAGTGTATGGGCATCCAACACGCTGAAGCTGCGTTCGTGGATGACTCATGCATTCATTGCGAGCGTATGAGCATGGCTTCGCTGCTATCTCGCCTTTCTCTCCTCACGGGGAACGAAGCGGCACCCTCTGTCTCTACCCGTCCCGGTTTCCCTGTCACAAGCAGGGGACCGCCGGCTAGAGCTCTGGGAGATCTTAGGGTCACAGTGAGAGCTTCTCCGCCGGGCACATCCCCACGAATCTCTCACTCCGAAGTCGTGGACAGCCCCTTTTTCAGCCAGAAGCCACTCGTCTCCCTCCTCCATCCTCATATTACAATGGACAGCTCTAACAAACAGCCACGTTCTCTGGATAATGGCGACTCCATCCCGAGACGATCCGGCTGATCTTGAGTCAATTCGGGGAAGCCCAGGTAGACCTGTTTGCTTCCCAAAAGTCCTCCCACTGCCAGCTATATTACTCCCTGACCGAGGCCCCCTCGGCACAGATGCACTAGCATTTTCCAGACTCCAAGCATTTTCGGTGAGCAAAGAGTGCCTTGTGTTCGGGCCGGCCTACTCTCACATTGTCCTGAGACCACGGCCAGAAGTGTCGTACTATGGATGTCAGCAGAAGCGAAGGCTGTCCCAAGCAGAGGTTGTCCCACTGGATAGTGGATGCCATCGCCTTGGCATACCAATCCCAAGGCAAGCCTTGCCCCCTGGGGGTGAGGGCTCACTCCACACGGAGTGTTGCCTCCTCCAATGCGCTGGTGCACGGTGCCTCTCTGGCAGACATCTGTGGAGCTGTGGGTTGGGCGACACAGAACACCTTTGCGAGATTTTACAGTCTTCGCGTTGAGCCGGTTTCTTCCCATGTCTTGGGTAAGAGGTAAGTGGCGGGAAGAGCCAGCCAACGTCACGCTTGCTGCGCCATTCCCCCTCACAAGGGGATGAACGCGTCCTGTTCCTCCGCAGTAAGTTCCTCGCCGGTCAGCAAACCATGGTTGGTACTCCTACAGACAACCCCCGCAGTCAGCACTGGGCCGAGCACCAGTTGACGCAAAGAACCGGTACGGTGTTTAACTGGCCGGGGTTTACGGTCAGCCACTTTACTGTGTAGGTGTCCATAGGGCTTAATTCCTGGCGGGCGATTCCCATATGTGTATCTTCCACGAAAGGTTTCCCTATCAGTGAACCCTGTCTTCCCTTTGAAGCCGACCCACACTCTGTCGGGCTCTGCTGAACTCTACCAAAAATTATTTTAACAGTAAAAGGGAAGCGGAACCACACAACGCGTACAGTAAAAACCTGTTAACTGGTTAACAGTAAGTTTCCATACTATATTCGTTGAATAAATGTAATTACATTTAATGTGATTTTTTACAGTAAAATACTGTTAAAAATATGTTTTTTTGGAAGTGAAAAAGAAAGTCATTGTATAATTTAGTGAAAAACTTTAAATTGACACTCCCAAAATTCCCTGCATGACACTCTCATATTTGAAGTTTTTTGTTGAGAATAACTGTTTCTTCTTAGTTTTCTTATCAGTTTTGTATATTAGGATTGTATGTTACACCTAATGTTGTTAAATCAATGTTTATTGCATTATTTCAGTATCATGTGTGTCACCATGATGGGGTTTAGTGTTTGTGTGAATGACACTGTGCACCTTCTATATATAAGTATTGCCCTCCTCAGCTCATAGAAAAGCTGTTTGTGATGAGCTTTGGTTCATCATGTGACTTTCTCATCACCACCTGCATTTGCTGGTTATCAGTGTATTACAAAGGTACAAAACAGATATTATTATCTCATATGTTGGTTTATTAACATTATATCAGTTAATGAAATATGTTTTTTTTTTATTGTGAATTTAAGTTAAGTCTTTAAAACCTAAAATGTTGCTACAATATTTTTTACGGTGAAGTTCTGGCAACCACAGCTGACGGTATTTTACCGTAAATGTCACACATTTTTTTTTACAGTGTGGAAGCCGTTCCTCCCTACTCCTAGGTAGGATCTGCCTCAGAGACCATTCCATATGTAGTACTGCCCCAGGCCTGTGTCAGTCCATATCAGTGTCTCCACATGATACCTCCCTACGGGCAGGATGTGGTCTCCATAGCACCCTTCTCTGTGAAGTGCCTTTCATGAAGGTCGAAATCCCGTCTCTTAAGAAAAAATTTTCTGTCATAGGAACAGCGGCTTGGCTATCTCTAGCAGCGATGTACTCACCTTTTGGTTCCTGCGGGCGCCAAGGTCAGCGAATTTGCGATGGGGCATTGGGAAGGTTACGACCTTCGCCTAGCTTTTGACATGCGGCTTGAATTGTTCAAACATTTGCAGCGCTTCAGGGTTGTGACGGGTTTCAGGTTGTGGTGCTTTCCATAGACCCCCTATGTCATCACGACATAACTCGTAGTGACCGACAGATAGGGAACGTCTCGCTTACGTATGTAACCCTCATTCCCTGATGGAGGGAATGGAGACGTTATGTCCCCATGCAAAACCGTCAAACTCAATCGACTGGTTGCCAGGGATAAGTTCTTGGCTCCTTAGCGTAAAACCTGAATGAGTGGATGCACCTGTCGCCTATTTATACCTGTATGCACGGGGAGGGTCTCAGGTATGCAAAATCCACTATCCAAAATTCATTGGCATTTTCTCTTAAAGTCAGAGTGGATTGGGGCTCTCAAGTAAACCCTCTATGTCGTCACGACATAACGTCTCCATTCCCTCCATCAGGGAACGAGGGTTACGTACGTAACCAAGACGTTTCTCGTTCACTTTTCACTCACTTGTACTCAATTTAGAGTATGACAGATATAATATACAATTACAATAATGATGAATATATATCTGTTTAGAATGATATCTATGAGTGGGCCAGAGACCATCGTGTCCATCACAAGTTTTCCGAGACTCATGCGGACCCACACAATGCCCGCAGAGGATTCTTCTTCGCTCACATCGGCTGGCTGCTGGTCCGCAAACACCCAGAAGTTATTGAGAAAGGACGCAAACTGGAGCTCGCTGATCTAAAAGCGGATGGGGTTGTAATGTTTCAGAGGAGGTCAGTGGGATATTGTGGTATTTCATATTCAATTTTGTAAATCTCCTTACCTACACTGCTGTATAAAAGTTTGGGGTCTGTAAGATTTTTTTTAATTAATACTTTTATTCAGCAAGGATGCATCAAATTTATTAGAAGTGACAGTAAAGACATTCATATTGTTACAAAATATTTCAATTTCAAATAAATACTGTTCTTTTGAGCTTTCTGTTAATCAAAGAATTCTAAAGAAAATAAAAAAAATTCACAAAATATTATGCAGCACAACATTTTTCAATATTGATAATAATAAGAAATGGTTCTTGAGCACCAAATCAGAATAATTTCTGAAAGATCATATGACACTGAAGACTGGAATAATGGATGCTGTAAATTCAGACTTGCCATCACAGGAATGAGACATTTTAAAAAATGATTAATTATTACATTTGAAAACAAATATTACAATGTAGAAAACTTGTTAATTTAAATTGTAACAATATTTTACAATTGACTGTTTTTACTGTAATTTTGATCAAATAAATGCAGCTTTTGATAGACCTTTTTCTGAAATATTTTACAAACCTTATCTAAAAAACCTGACAAAGACAATACTAACTTTGATTCAGGTTTAGTCATTTCTTATGACCTAAAATTTTCATTACACCTCTGACCTCGCCATTGGGAGCTGCCATCTGAACCAGGCCTCATATTTAGCACTAGCTAGTGTGGAATAATCAATATCCTTTCCTTTGAATGACATCCAATAAAAGACCTGAGCTTTTTGATAAGAGTTTAAGAACACGTTTCATTGCTAGATCAGATAGTAGGAGAACAGCTGGTTAGTCAACATTTCGAACTGCATGTTGTGCTCCAACTAAGGTTTAACAACCAATGTTAATTCAGAAAATCTATGACATACATAGAAGAACATGTGACAATATAGTGTAAAGCAGTGATAAAATTGCTATTAAAAATGGTTGTTTTTAATCTTTAATTTCTCTGTCCATAGGCATTACAAGTTATCTGTGGTGGTGATGTGCTTTTTCGTTCCCACGTTTGTACCTTGGTTCTTTTGGGAAGAGAGTCTTTTGACTAGTTATTTAGTTCCTTGTCTGTTGAGATACACTGTGTCCCTTAATGCGACCTGGCTGGTCAACAGTGCAGCTCACATGTGGGGAATGAGGCCTTATGACCACAACATCAATCCCAGAGAGAACAAGTTTGTTGCCTTCAGTGCCATCGGTAAGAACAGTGTCTTTCCTTTTACAGATTAATATAAATTAATTCAATTTTGTTGAAAAAAACAAGATTAAATATTCTAGTTTGCACATTTATTTATTGACATATGTTTAAAAATACAAAAACATTTATGTATTTTTAATAAAATGTATTAATACTATATATAAAATAAAGAGTATTATTCACCCCTTTTTATTGTTTAATATAGGTTTTTATATGTACAATATTTTGTTGAAAGTTTATGTTTACATTTTTTTCAGGATTATTGATGAATAGAAAGTTTAAAAGAACCAAATTTATTTGAAATGAACATATCAAAATCGTATGTACTGATTGGAAAATATATGCATGGTTTAATTTCAGGTGAAGGATTTCACAACTATCATCACACATTCCCCCATGATTATGCTGCAAGTGAGTTTGGCAGTCGGCTGAATTTTACCAAGGCATTTATAGATCTCATGTTTTTCTTTGGACTGGCCAAGGATTGCAGGAGGGTAACTCATGAGACCATCATGGCCCGCGTTCAACGCACTGGTGATGGCAGCCACAATAGTGGTTGATTTGTTCAGTACATATGACAAAAAACAAACAAACAAACAAAAAAAGTTATAAGGCAACAAAAGCATTTGCAGCATTTCTTAGTGTGCCATGAAGATTGATCTATATACACTCTCATATGAAATAAGAAACTCTAGAGTGTGTTGGACTAATATGTGTTCTTAAGAATTCTTTCCTTTTCATGACATGTATTAGACTGTGGGAGATTATTTTCAGAGATGGTAAAGGCCATAGATTGAGAGGATAATTGTGTCTCAGTCTGCCTCAAGAGGCAAGAGATGGTACTTCACTAGTTAAACAGACATGTGCCTGTTACATCCCTCTCTCATGAATAGGTTGACCCATGTTTTCTCTGGCTAAGCAGTTACTGTTGTGATTTTAAAACATCATTCCAGCGAGCTATACAAGCTGTAAAATTAAGATGATATGCTATTAATATACTGGCACTATATTACATTTTCTTAGATAAATAAAAGCTGATTTCCATTTGAAACTGAAATAAATTTAACAACCACCAAAATAGTTTTTTATAGGTATATGTAGTCAAATAAGACTGCCATAGAAAAGTCCATGGGAAAATTGTTCTCAATTGAGCTAAAATGTTTTTTTGTAAAAATTCTGTTTAGAATAGGTTTGTTTGACAGTATACATGAAAATACATCTGGCATTATTGATCAAACTATTTGTATTTTTATTTAAAATTCTTGTTTAATCTTATTTATGTATATTCTACATGCCAATGCAAAGGTCCTCAGATCAGTGATGCTTTTAATGAGGAATTCCCTCAAGTAAAATGAGCAATTTTATCAGAAAGTTTAATTTCTTAATCATTATTTTCCATGTTGCATATGCTCTATCTGGTTTCCTTGGACTCTTGTGGTCCTGTAAAAAAAAGTACCTGTCAAATGACCAGGTAAGCCTTTATGGTGAACTCTTTTCTAATTACAAATATATTGAAGTATGAAAGGACTATTTCAAGTATTATGAAAGATATTTAACCAAAAAACATTTTGAAAGAATTGTGTCTGTTGGAGTAAAAGTATTAATGTGTACACTTATTCTAGCAGATTTATTATAGGACATTTATTTGTCCTTATGATGTAATCCAAGGATTGGAATATTTAAATGTCTTCATCAGATAGAATCTTGCCCTTTGCCTTATAAAATAGGCCTATATATATTCAGATTTTGGGTTAGACTCAAAATTGAAAATACAAAGATGATGTATAGCATCAGAAAAATTATTTCAAACTTATGAAGTTTTAAGTCATTCAGAGTGGGCTGTTTCTTGGCTCTTCTGTGACGAATGAATGACCATCTGTAGCTCCCTACATATATATTTTTTTCTCATAAATGTTTATAGGTGGTATGCATTTTCCAAATGTAAAAATGCCAAATGCTTTATATATTTAAAACCTACACCCATGATTAAGAAGAAACACAAATTGACACGCTGTTTTACAGCTTAATTATTTATACAGTGTTGACCTTTGATGTCTAGGAGCCTTAATGGGCACATTTTCAAGGAATGTTGTTTCATGTACCATAAACCAAAATTACTCTAAGTGGAAGAGTTTTGAGAATTGTACCGTGAGTTTTGTTATGAATCAATATTAATCTTTTCTTAATTGAATAAAATGTGTGTATATCTGAAAATGTAATCTCAGCTAACTTTCTTTTGTAGCGCTGACCACAGATTATATTCATATCATATCATATAATCATAATCATAAGTGAGCGAGACCACCATGTCAGTTTTTAAAGCAAAAATGAAAACGGTTTACTCCGTGCTATTTGTCCGATCATGTAAGCCTTCACCCGTTCGCGATATAGCGGTGCATGAGTTTTGTGAAACATTTTTTTGTTTAATGGTTTTAAATGTTATTGTATTCCTATTTGATTAATGGTTTTCTATGGAGAGCTAAATTACAAAACTTAGTTAAGCAAGCAAGTAAATATTTGTTTGTTTATTTATTGACAATCTAAACCAGAATGACTAAATTCCTGATTTTTTTTTATTGGTAGTTTTGTTTATATTTCAACTGTGAAAGAATAACATTTGGGGAGTAGCCTACATGGTAATAAGTATAAATAACCTAAAACCGAGATTGCGCATCGAGATTATCAGTCTAGAATTTTGGAACGTTAGATTTTTACGACAGTAGCCTATAATCTACTCACATTCAAATAGACCAAACAGGGGATTTAGAAATGAATTTTGAAATCTCTTTATAGTGGCAAATTCGTTTTACTTCAGTCTCATGGAAGCCTTTCAGAGCTAAATCCAAAAACATCCCTCTGGAATCTCCCAAATAACTTTACTAATCCTAATTTGCACACGAGAAGATACGCGGACTTCAGAGAAGCTGAACCTAAAGGTCATGAAGGGTCAGCTAAAGACTAAACTGAAAGAAAAGGTAAAATAACACTCTGAAAAGAATTATGAAGTCCTCGTGAAAAAATCGTATCGATTATCCTCCTTATCTGTTCATTCCTGCTGTTTAGGCTATTTGAATCTCTTAATTCAACTATCCTATAGCGAGCATGGATTTAACTTTGATGCATTGCTTTGAAACGTAATAAATTTAACGGAATCAGCAAAAATGAGACAAGTTAGCCATACATACGCATTATTTTTGTCCTTCTACTCCCCCCAATAGTTTGGAATATTATTCCTATTTTCATTTAATCCAATTCATTAGCCTTTCCAAACCGCATTTAAACGTACTTCAGCGGATCCTTACTATTACTTAGCTGAATCTAACAAGTTACTCAAAACGCTACAAATAACATTTGTCGTTTGATCCAGTAGATAATGTCAGTAATCCCCGAGCTTTATCAGCCACTACTGTATCAAACCCTTTCATGCTGCTCATGAAATTGAGTTTTAAGGCACAACCTTTAAGATGTCATCCTGATTTCATATGAATTCACTCCAACTGTTAGCACGCAGGGAGCTCTTCCCAGCTATTTGTCCTGGAGAAGCCCAGGGTGCCCTTTTGATCATTTCAATCTCTCTCTGGTACAATAGTTCTGATTGGCTGAACGAGTAAGAAAAGGGAAAATCTTTAATTAAGCAGATAATCTCTTGTTGGGATGAGAGGAGCTCCATTTCAGAACCCCCTTGGCTCACACATGAGACCCCCAGCCTCTGAATTCTGGATGTAGGTTATATAGAGCTCTTGCAGACCCCTCTGCTTTCCAAGGTGAAGAAAAGTCTGCCAGTCGTCTCTCTCAGGATGTTCATGCATTTGGAGGTGTATTATTACGCTTTCATCCTAATGGCTCACATGAAGTCTTGCTGCAGTTGGTGAGTTCCGCGTTTTATTTTCCTTTACGCAGGCGATGTTGATGCTAAATTTAGCATATATACGTGGATTTATATCGAGCTTTTACATTCTGTGTTTATCTCTGGATTAAAAAGTCAGGGTGAAACAGCCACTTCCACTGATCAGTTCCCGTTCCGTCATAAAGATGCTTTGAGCCTCGTTTCATTGGTTAGAGCAAAAGCTGATGAAGAGCGAAACGCTATGTTCTCATTATACATTGATAAATTCTCATTATATATATATCGTACAAAATTTTTTTTTTTTACAAATCAAAATTTGTATGCATATATACATGTAATAGCCTATGCGAAGCCTATATGAAACTCCATTGAAACCTTTCATTTTGAGACTGTAAATTTAATTTAAAAATGTACTCAAGATCAGTGACTTATTTGTAATTAGATAACATTTTTAAAATGTAAAAAAAATGATGTTTTATCAATGTGACGCTTTACTTGAAATTTCAAGAGGAACATATACAAGTAATGGGTCAGCTGACTTAATAGGCTGCTCTATCTTCCAGGTCAGTGAATAATTTCCTGATGACTGGCCCAAAGGTAAGCCAACATCTTTTGATCTGCTTTGCTGATCTTTATCAGGAGAGAGAAACTTCAAAAAGTCAAAATGGATGGATTTGGGTAGTTAATGTTTGACGTTGACCCTGTGATCACAATGCAAGCAAAGTGGCAAATTAAAAGATTGGCCGCATCACAGGTGCTGTATTTCTTGAACGTGTATCTTCTGTGGATTAGGTATTACTTGCTGCTTGGGGTGGACTGGACCATATAGCTTTCACACACTTCAGCTCATTCACAATGTGAAGTTGTGAGGACTTTTTACTGAGTGGCAAGGGAAGGGGCCTTTGGTGGGTGGTCATCATTAGCAACCCAGCCGTCCGTGAGAGCACTTGTGGTTCTGTCTCTTCTAAACCACTTGAGACATATTAGATTGTATAAACCACAGTTTCACAGCCACATAGACCCTTTTGTTTACTTTATGTGTGCATTTCTGGTGGAACTACAGGGGGAAAAAAATTTACCCCAGTATTTCTAATAATTAAAACTTTAATATTAATTCTACAAAATATTTCATTATAAATAATGCTAGCATTTTGCTGATTTTTATATAATTTAATAAAGGAATACACAGCAAACATTTTACACCACAGTGCAACCATAGGGAAACATTTACCCTGATATTTCTAATATTTAAAACTTTAATATTAATTAAAATGATGTAAATAGTGGTAATGGTGTCATTTTGGTGCTCTTTTTAGCATTATTTAGTATCAGTGAGATACTAATATTAGTTTTTATTTTTATATTTTCAGTTTTAACTTTTGTTAAAATTTTAGTATTTTTTGCGTGTTTTTGTCATTTTTATTAGTTTTTGTTTTTTAAATATTTATGTTTTGCTTTATTTTTTATTTCAGTTTTAGTTATTTGAGTACATCAAGTTAAACTAAATGAAAATGAGAAAATGAGTTTCCTAGAACTAGCTGAATTGAAATGTTTTTTCCCCAATTTTTTCAAAATATATATTTTATGTTAATTCAAGTAACAAAATGTGTTTCTTTGATTTTGGTTAACTATAAAAGCCCATTTTAAAACATGATTTATTAAATGAATATACAGCAAACAAACATTTTATACTGTAGAACCATAGGGAAACATTTACAGTAATATTTCATATTTAAAACTTTAATACAACTTCTAAACTGCTTTTTAAAATGTTTAAACATCATTATTGAATAAATTCACATACAGGTGCATTTTTATATGAACTGTGCATGCTGAGAATGAAAAGCATCTTATTTTATCATTAGTTTTAGTCACAGTGTGTTTTGTAAGCACTTGATAGTGAGTGTGTATTTCATCCCAAATCTTTGGGATGGGTTTGCGTTGTTTCAGGCCTATTTGATCTACTCCAGCAGCGTGGCCGCAGGAGCTCAAAGTGGGATTGAAGAGTGCAAGTATCAGTTTGCGTGGGACCGCTGGAACTGCCCAGAGAGGGCTCTTCAGCTCTCCGCCCACAGTGGACTCAGAAGCGGTGAGAACTATGACCTCTGCTGATGCCTGTTTTATGTATATTGTGCTTTCAAGTCTTTAAAAATACACATATTTTAATAGAATAAAAGTACTAGAGCGTGTGTTATGTATACTGTGTGTTTAGTGACTCAAAGCCCATCTGTATCAATCACAGATACAGCACTTAAAACAAACACAACGATCCTGTTTAAAGCAGAGAGAAGCGTCTCCCAATGTTGATGTGCCTGAAAACACTGCATTCTTGAGTCAATTAAACCTGGTCTGTTAATAGGCAAATAGAAAAGCCACCAAGGGGATATTGTGCACCAGAGTGAGTGAGTGAAATGGACGCCCTCTCAAGTCAAAGGGTGTGGGTCAAAGGTTTGCCTCAGACTCCTTTCATTAGGCATTCCTGAAGTGCCAAAGAGGGGACCTGTCGCAGTCCAGTGCCGACCCCAGACTGACAATGTATGAGAGCAAACCAACAGCACTACTACTTTGATGCAGGGGAATAAGAGTCAAAAGCCATCATTACTGAGATGGATGCTAAAGATTTGAGTAAATCATCTAATGAGGAAGAAAATCAATGATGTTGAGTGCTTGTATTTTAGTAGCCTAGAACCTGATATTTCATAGATAAGATAAATAAAATAGCATTTACACAGCATATTCATTTCAGTGTTGTTTCAAATCACAGCAAACAGAGAGACAGCATTTTTCCATGCCATCAGCTCTGCTGGAGTCATGTATACCCTCACCAGGAATTGCAGCCTCGGTGACTTTGACAACTGTGGATGTGATGACACCAGGAACGGCCAACGAGGTGATAAACTAAATCTCAACACAGATGGAAAGTCAGTCAACATTAAAGGGATATTTTGGGTTAACTATAATTTGTGCATTTCGTAAAGTTATATTCAATTAAACATCTTTGCTCCCATGACTTTCTAAATAAAACCCTAAAATGATGAGAACATCATTCCAGCTCAAATAAAAAGAAGAATTAATTTAAATATGTTTATATTATACATTATACAGTTCAAAAGTTTGGTGTCAGTAAGATTCTCTTATGTTCACCAAGGCTGCATGTATTACAGTAAAAATACAGTAAGAATAATAATATTGTGAAATATTACTACAATTTAAAATAACTGCTTTCTAGTTTTACATTTTTAAATGTATTTTATTCCTGTGATGGCAAAGCTGAATTTAAGCAGCTATTACGCCAGTCTTCAGTGTCACATGATCCTTCAGAAATCATTCTAATATGCTGATTTGGTGCTCAGAAACATTCCTTATTATTAATTGTGCTGCTGTGCTGCTTAATATCGGTGGGAAATGGTGATACATTTATCTCAGTTCTGTTCTGTGAAGAATGGAAATGTCAAAAGAAGAGCAGTCATTTAAAATATAAATAATTTCTAACATTCTAAATATCTTTACAGTAACTTTTGAACTTTTTTTTTTTCAACTTTTGCATTCTTGCTGAATAATTTTTTTTTCTAAAAAAGAAAATAATTTTCTCATCAAACTTTTGAATGGCAATGTATAAGTATAATAACTTATAGTATAATAACTCCAATATTTGGCTCTATTTTAAGTGCCATCCCATAATCCTGATTTTGGCTTTTTGTAAGGAAAAGGAAAAGTGCAAATTATTTTTGTGGCAATCAATATTGTGCTGTCAATATTCAACAAAAGTAATTTCTATAAATGTATATTATCTGATCGTCTGATGAAGAGCCTGCGTGCTCGAAACGTCACATATGCTATGCGACAGTTCTTTTAAAATAATTTTTTGATACTTTTGGAGCTTTGGTATTGCCGACTTTGCGTCTAAAATATTTCTACTTGTTTTTTGGTCGAGCACCCAGTTGAGATCGATGTGCGGATTTTGGCCTGCTCTTCACTATAAATGTATATGCCACATTTAAGTGTATATATATATATATATATACAGGTGGTCAGGGATGGCTATGGGGAGGCTGCAGCGATAATGTTGGATTCGGAGAGGCCATCTCGAAGCAGTTTGTGGATGCACTGGAAACCGGACAGGACGCACGAGCCGCCATGAACCTGCACAACAACGAAGTAGGACGCAAGGTATATGAAGTCATTCAGGTTGTTTGGGGGCCTAAAATTGAGGCACGTCTGTCGGCCACCAACAGCTCGCGGAGTGGCTTTTGAATAATTTTTCAGCACTTCTAATGATCGCTTACCACCCAAGAGTTTCATTCATGGCCCTATAAGTAAGGTGCCACTCGCTCTTCCAATAGAGTGTGCGCTGTACCAGAAGGGCCTATTTACAGCCTGTGAATGTCCTTTATGACAAGGCCTTAACTTGAGATTCTTGGGATCAGTGGTGCAAGCTTAATTAGACGACCTAGGGGTCCGCACATTGCAAAGGTTCTGTATTCTGTTGCTTCCCAAATAAGTGTTTAGTTTTATTCTTGCAATAAGGATCTTACATTTATGTTGGTCTTTGTTGTACTTGAGAGAGCCACGGGGATCACAGCCATGTGGCTCAAGTGCTCTTTGTTTATCCTGTCTGTGCCCCGTCTGCAGGTTTTGTCAATTCATTGGCACCTGGAGCATCATTGTAACTGAAAAAATGTGAAAGAATTCTTTTTCACTTCCTCCTCAATGGACTTGCCACTGGGTCTGCCTATGACAGAAAACATGTTGACAATGGCTATGCAAATAAATACACCCCTTTCCTGTGCCGAACAATCTAGCTAGATGTGAAACCCTGATTCTGTGTCTTACACGAGCGAATGAGAAAAGAGGCATTCCTTTTTAAAAGACAGCTGTTTGTTTCAGCCAAAGTCAGGAATTATTGTACAGCCACCAAGAAAAGAGAAAGCCTAGACTTGAACCTTGAACCTCTCCCTCTTAACTCGTAGTTTCCTTCTGCTTGTTTAAGTGGATGTATAGGGTGCCTACTAAAGAGCGCATTGTATTTTTCGACTGATGAGTTCAGTCCTGATTAGAATGTTTTGAAACATGAACATTTGCCTCTAGAATGCATGAATGAGTGAGTTCTTTAACGCGAGATCCTCTCTTCAACCAGGCAGTGAAAGGAACCATGCAGAGGACGTGCAAGTGCCATGGAGTGTCTGGCAGCTGCACCACTCAGACCTGCTGGCTGCAGTTGCCCGAGTTTCGAGAGGTGGGCAACTACCTAAAGGAGAAATATCACAGAGCCGTGAAGGTGGACCTGTTGCGTGGCGCAGGCAACAGTGCAGCCAGCCGTGGCGCGATCGCCGAGACCTTCAGCTCGATCTCGCGCAAAGAGCTGGTGCACTTGGAGGATTCCCCCGACTACTGCTTGGAGAACCGCACTCTGGGCTTGCCGGGAACAGAGGGCCGTGAGTGTTTGAGGAAGGGCAAGAGCAAATGGGAGAAGCGTAGCTGCAAGCGGCTGTGTGGAGAGTGTGGTCTGGCTGTGGAGGAACGCAGGGCTGAGACTGTGTCCAGCTGCAACTGCAAATTCCACTGGTGTTGTGCTGTAAAATGCGAGCAGTGCCGCAAAACTGTCACAAAGTACTACTGTGTGAAGAGAACCAAACGGGTCAAGAACGATAGTGCCAGCCGAAGGAAAAGCTATCGGCCGAAGAAGAAGCACTAGAGATGCCATGAACTGTTTGTTACGGTGGTCCAGAAGTTTTTGTCTCAGAATTCATCCTGAGCTTGAGAATAAAGTGTGCTCAAAAGTCCATCTGAATGCTTTAATGAACACCTAAACTCTTAAAAATAAAGTTTCTTAATTGGCATCTATGGTTTCATGAAGAACCTTTAACATCCATGGAAACTTTCCATTCCATTTTTAAAATGTTCTTCATACCAACAAAAAAAGGGTACTTTTAAGAACTGTTCACTGAAAGGTTCTTTGGGGAACCAAAATGATTCTTCTATGGAATTGGAACCTTTATTTTTTAAGAATGTAGATCTCCAGAGCTGTTACTTTGAACGCATTGATCTGTAGTATTTCACTTAAGCATTTCACAATTATTCCCATATACATTTGTAAGATAGCACTGAACACCTCATCTAACCGATATATAGCACAATAGACTGTAAATAACCTTTTCATTCACCAACAAGGATGTACTTTGATGGATAATTTATTGGAATGATCATTTTTAAAGCCGTTTTGAATTCACTATCAGGCCATTTCTCCAGCTGCCATAAGAATCATTTCTTGCCTATTTTTTCTTGTCTGTTTCCATCTGTTTTAGAATTCTGACAATAATTTTACCCTGATACTGTATATGAACTGTAAATAAGAGGAAGCACTTTGTATATTGTTAATTTATTGCACAGATACTATAGTGCTGTTTTTCTACGATAGTTTCTTTCTATGTTTCTATGTGGGTTTTTTTCAATTTCATAAATAAAGATACGTAATAGTATTATCTTTTAATGTTTTCATTCATTTAGGTTTGCTGAATGCATGTGAATTAACTGAGTTGTTTTGTAGTAAAACGTCCTCTGCTAATTTCTTGTGCTTGGAAAAATAAATGTGCTTTATAATAATGACATTTTAAGTGTTAAAAAACGAAAGACCTTATCATAAATCCCAGTCCCACACAGTGTAAAATCAAAGGATTTACCGTAGACCGTTGGTCACTCAGACCTAATGATTTCTTTGTCTTTGGCATATATAACCCTTTTCTTTCTGTATTCTTCAGCTTGATGTCACATAACCCTGGGGCAGAGAGACAATGAGAGAGAGCATTTAATTATAGACTTCCTTCCTTCACGCCTCTCTCAATTTCTTCTTCACAAATGCCTCCTTTTCTGTCTTAGTAATCCTCAAAGCACTCCCGATGCTTTGCGCTCTGATGTTTCTTTACTGTTTAAGACTAGTTTAATTAACTTTGTAGAGACAGAGGGAAAACATGAACCAAGTTGCCCCACAAATCATCTAGCATCTAATTTTGTATGCTAATCTCCTTTTTCATGCCGCAATCTCAGGAGAAAAAAAAATGTTGGGAAAACTTCATGTAGCCTGTGTTGGGCTTCCTGTGGATGTTTTATTCCAGGCCCACCTATTTGGCTCTTTTCAGTCCTCTAGGGCCTTCCTTTGCTCGATTTAACAATGAATGGCGAGCTAATCAGCTCCCTCAGAAATGCACTGCTGCTGAAGATGCTAATCCCCTTCTCCTCCTCCTTCAATGGGCTGTCGCCTTCAAAAGGACTTTGGGAAAAGGCTTTGCATGGATTCACACTGTTTGCTGAATAGAAGTTAGTTCAAGTATTGTACCCAAACAACTAGGGTTTATAAACAAATACTTGCCAGCTACCATCCCATCGGTGAAAGTGCCAGCCCTAGAGTAAAACACAGTGACAAAACTATGGCCCTATAAATGCTGACTAAAAAAAAAACTAATTAAAACTCTATTTTTTTGGTGATAGCTTGTTCTACTGTGCTTCTGTGGTTTCAATGAAGAACCTCATTGAAATCTTATTTACGAAATCAAGATCAAAAAATAAAAACTCCCCTTGACACCTTGCTAATTATGTGGAGATGCAGTGAATTCCTCCTATTTTTTTCAGCATAAAATAACCTAAAAAAATATCCTACATACAATTCAAGTGCTATGTAGTAAAACAAACGACTACAGTATTTTATATGATTGGATCCTTAGAAAGCATAGAGATGAAACTGCATGCATATCATGAACTCAGTTGTCTATCTTGCCTAGCTATGATATCAAACACAAAACAAGAGGTAATAAATCTCAAAAATCCCCAAATCCCCAAAGACATGGCTGAAAAATCAAGCCCCAGTTGATTCAACCTTAAACCCTACTGCTAAACTTCTGTTTTTTTATGTGTTCACATGAAAGCAGGGTCGTGACTGAAGGTTGGCCTTGCCATGGATGATTTGCAGTGAGGCATGAGAGTGAGGTGACACACTGAACAAGATTAGACTTTGTCATGTTTGGCATGTCCCATGTCAGCTAGGTTGACATGGGAATTCACAGCAGAGAACATTCTTTTATATTGAATTGTGTATATTCTTAAGCTGTTATTAATAAAGATCTGTTACAAAATTATAGTATTTTTTTATATTGAAATACAATATTCAACTTATACAGTGTTATAATTTTTTTCTTTTGTGTGACTGATGGCCATGTGCTCTCTCAGCACACTTAAATGATGAAACAATCCACAGAAATTGGGAAAATTACATTTAATGGTTCTGAGAAACCTTGACTAATAGGATTTATGACTTAAGACATCTGGGGGAAGAACACCAAGAAGTGGCTAAGGTCAGCATGGGTGTGAGTGTAGCGGTGGGTGGGAAAGGACTATTTGTCTTCTCCCTTTGACATTCCCCTAGTTTTGTACACCAGTTGATTGACTATGTGTTTTTATATTGACGATAAAATATTTATAAAGAGCTAAATAAGATCTGTGGTTAACATTACATCTCAAAAGGAAAGTGCAGCCACTGTGTTAGCCTACTATAAAACAACAAGTTGCTATATTCAGACTAGGCCAAAACTAAAATATTAAGCATGATATTAAACACAACGAGCTTGCTAAAAAAATTATTGTTATTTTTTTTTTTTTTTTAGTTGTCGCTGAAACAAAAACCAAAACAATTAGTTTATGTATCTGTAAAATATCTTTAACTAATACTAGAAATAAAGGGAGGACACATTTTCATAAAGTCTAGGCAGGTTATCTGTCATTCATTTATTAAACAAACAAAATGCGTCAAAAGCAAGGAAAAACTCCCTAGAAAGACAAACTATTATTTAACAAACGTGCATTTCCAGGCGACGAAGAATACCTGTTTTCCCCCCACACAATCGGATGCATTTAAGTTTTTGTAATTTATTTTTCTCATATTTTCCCCACACCCCCTTGAGTCAACCTCGTGGGTCCCGAGGACCCCACACAGGAAAAAACCTGAACGATAGTGGGAAAATGGAGGTAGACGGTTAAAAAAGTGACACGATCGTAAGAGAGTTGTGGCGCCCTCCGGAGTTATCTGTTAAGGCTATATTTATAAGCAGAGCATCCGTGAAGGCCTCAAGGGAAAAGTGAAATAAAAAATAGGCCAAGACTAAAGTTAACACTGTTTGAAAAGGTTACTTAGTGTCATTTTTCACACATACAAATTCTGTCACAAGAAACAGCAGTGACAGATGATTTGGTTACAGATTATTATAAAGGTAGGCCTACAGTAATATATCTATATATATATATTATATCTATAATATAATAATTATATATATCTATATATACCCAGAAAAAAAGCAGGAGGATACGTCATTTTTTTACACTGTCAAAGTATGTGTTATGTCACGAGGACCGCAATCGAATTTCTAAGATTAGAATTAGAACTTATTGAGTCTAACGGGGACTATATATACACCGCCTTCTAACGTTACACCGGATTGCGAATGCTGACGACAAAAGACACCGTAAGAACCCGGGAAAGGCATGGATCTCGCGCGGATCAGTGTGTGTTATAGGCTCTCCTACTTGTAAGTCGTTTGGATAAAAAGCGGCTGCTAATTAGTAAAATGTAAACATGGACAGCGTAACTGATATTGGGTTTCTTTTGTCGCGTCGCGACCACTCGCGTCCGGAGTGAATTATCCGTTCCAATATAAGCAAAGTTGTTTGCGCCGCAATACTTATATCTCATCATACTTTACATTATTTTAGTACCTGAATTCATTACAGCTTGTCTTAACTTTAAATGGTTGCAATGACAGAAAGAAGGGAGGACAGTTGCTCGACCTCTCCAGAATCTATACAGGTCTTGAAAGAAGAGAATTATTTTAAGGCAGTGCTTTTTTTAACTGGGACTACTTGCCAATGTTTTAAGGAATTAAACATTAATATATATATATATATATTCATTTTATGTTCAAATTGTTAAATAATATTTGTTGTATAGGTAAAGGCAGTGTGTTCCAATAGTTTTTAAAGACACTTTTTTTTGTCCAATTGTTAAGAATTAGGGTAAAAGTTATTGTTTTAAGTGTAGTGTAACTGAAATATTGTGCATAAAATATCTTTATTTAATACAAATAAAGTATAGATGTCCACAGTGGTCTCAAAGTCCCAAGTCCTGCAGTTATTTTTAAATTGGGGTTAGAGTTAGTGTTTTTGAGTCTGAAGTCACAAAAAATAGGTCCCTGTAAGCTTCCTGTCTTGCTTCCTGTAAGCTATCATGGCATGCTCCCAAAATTGCCATTAGGGTGCTCTAAAACACACCAATTAGTATTCTATATAGAATTTATTATGTGAACATGAATGTACTTTGTACATTATGTACATAATTTGTTTAGCCGTTGAGGGTCACATCACCTGACGACTGTCCCCCCACTTTTAAAATGGCTGCTACGCCCCTGTAATAGCCTATATACAGTGGGTACGGAAAGTATTCAGACCCCCTAAAAATTTTCACTCTTTGTTATATTGCAGCCAGTCGCTAAAATCATTTAAGTACATTTTTTTTCCTCCATTCATGTACACACAGCACCCCTATTGACAGAAAAACACAGAATTTTTAACATTTTTGCAGATTTATTACCCACCACAACCCCCACCGACCAAACTGGACCACCAACCATCCACAATGGTCCCACTCCTAAGTATTCAGACCTTTGCTCAGTATTTAGTAGAAGCACCCTTTTGATCTAATACAGCCATTGGGTCTTTTTGGGAAAGATGCAACAAGTTTTCACACCTGGATTTGGGGATCCTCTGCCATTACTCCTTGCAGATCCTCTCCAGTTCTGTCGGTTGGATGGTAAACGTTGGTGGACAACAATTTTTAGGTCTCTCCAGAGATGCTCAATTGGTTTAAGTCAGGGCTCTGGCTGGGCCATTCAAGAACAGTCACAGGGTTGTTGTGAAGCCACTCATTCGTTATTTTAGCTGTGTGCTTAGGGTCATTGTATTGTTGGAAGGTAAACCTTCGGCCCAGTCTGAGGGGGTCACTGAGCACTCTGGAGGAAGGTTTCCGTCCGGATATCCTGTCTTGGCCGCATCACTCTGCCCTCGATCTTGCAACCAGGTCCGGTTCCCTGCAGCGGAAAAACACCCCCAAGCATGATGCTAGCCACCACCATGCGCACGGTTGGGGACTGTATGGCCACGGTGAGAGCAGGTGTTTTCTCCACCATACCGCATAGAATTAGGCCAAAAATATGTTCTATCTTGGTCTATCAGACAAGAGGCATCTTATTTATAACCATCGTGGAGTCCTTCAGGTGGGGGGTTTTGTAGCGAACTCCATGTGGGCTTCATTGTTGGCATGAGGAGAGGCCTCTCGTCGGGCCACTTGACATAACAGCCCCGACTGGTGGCGCCAGGGATGCATGAGGTTGACTTTCTACAAAATTTATCCCTATCCGACTGCATTCTTGTGCCCTCCGTCTTCCGACTCACCCCCGCCACAGTGTTCTTTGGGTTCTTCTTTTCCTCTCTCGCCAAGGCTCTTCTCCCCCTATAGCTCAGTTTGGCTGGACGGCCAGATCTAGGAAGGGTTCTGGTTGTCCCAAACGTATTCCATTTAAGGATTATGGAGGCCACTGTGCTATTAGGAACCTTAAGTGCAGCAGAAACTTTTTTTGTAACCTTGGCCAGATCCGTGCCTTGCCACAATTCTGTCTCTGAGTCTTCAGGCAGTTCCTTTGACCTCATGATTCTCCTTTGCTCTGACATGCACTGTGAGCTGTAAGGTCTTATATAGACAGGTGTGTGGCTTTCCTAATCAAGTCCAATCAGTATAATCAAACACAGCTGGACTCAAATGAAGGTGTAGAACCATCTCAAGGATGATCAGAAGAAATGGACAGCACCTGAGTTAAATATATGAGTGTCACAGCAAAGGGTCTGAATACTTAGGACCTCATGTGATATCTCAGTTTTTCTTTTTTAATAAATCTGCAAAAATGTCAACAATTCTGTGTTTTTCTGTCAATATGGGGTGCTGTGTGTACATTAATGAGGAAAAAAAATTAACTTAAATGATTTTAGCAAATGGCTGCAATATAACAAAGAGTGAAAACTTTAAGGGGGTCTGAATACTTTCCGTACCCACTGTATATATGCCATAATTTACTCAAGTAAGCAAACCTCTGAGACATTTTCAAAAATATCCTTTTGTGTTCGACAGAAGATAAGGAATCATGAACATCCTTTAATAGATATTTCGTCTGCAATAAAGGGGGATTTTTATGTTTTTCTCCAAAATGATCTTTATAAGGTATCAGTCTTTGAATCACTTGCAGGATACAAAGTTTTGGGGTTTATTTCCAAGAGTGCTAGCATATTTGGGCCTGCTGGTGCTTATTTGAAGGTTCTTCATAATCCATAGCACAGTATGGTCTAGTATTTTCACTTGGATGTATTTCTCTGTAGTCTGATAAGAAAGTGTTTCTCTTCATGTGATGAAATGGATATATAAAAAATATATAAAGGATACAAAAAGAATAAAAGGATAGCCTACATACCCAGGCAACTCGAATGAATCTAACTAGAATATTCTTAGCCCCTTTGTATAATATATATAAATATATAGCACAATAGAGTATGGCCGACCACGAAGCAACCAGTTGTCCCCATCTACTGTTCAATCCGCACTCTGGCTTTTTCTTTACCCATAGGTTTGTGCCTGTGAGACAGGAATGTAACTAATCGATTTAGATGTCCAGGACTGTGGGACAGTGAGACATTTTAGTTCTTTATTATTTTTTTAAAGGATGTAATTACCGAAATACATTTCTTTGGAATGCTTGATTCTGATCGGTCAATTGCAGTATCAGGTGAAAAATATTTCTGAAGGTAAGTCACTGTAGGCAAAACCTTTTTTTCATACACTGGTCAATGAAGAAATGTTGGGCTAATTCCATCCATAACATGTCTTTTTTCAGACTAGTGGAAAGAAAACATACAAAATACACATTTTAGTGTTTATTTTATAGCACTTTATCTTTTTTTGCGCCTGAGAGTGCAAAATTAGGCCTACAATATCTACATTTTTAAAAGCCATTTTCTGGAAATTAGTTTTTCCCTCCTGAACTGAGCCAGACGTCTCCACTTCAGTAATTTACATGCAACAAACTCTTCAGTTTTAGTGTTTTACAAAGGCGTTTGTACAGGCTATCATCCTGATTCTGTATAACATTTTATTCTAAAAACATTGTCATGACTGAGTGTTGACGTCTTTTTCAAAAATATAAAGAGACTATGATATTTTCTGATTTATGGAGAGATGAAACATGTTTTTTTATAATTTGCATGTGAAATGAATCAAGAATTTAGCATCTGGCTTTCAGATTCTGTTTTGGAAATGAGTGCACATTTAATTAGATGGTGCTCATTTGCATATTTCAACACATTTTAGAAAACGTGTAATACAAAACTACTGTCGTAAATGTATTGTAACAAACAACTAGGAAGAAAGTATGGTGATATTTAGGCTATTAGTTGTTTGTGTTGTCTTACCTGATGATGGCCTTTGTTCTTGTTTACTGTGCTCTCCGTTTCACGTCCGATTAATGATTACCCTCTCGGCTTTATTTTGCGAAATATTTTTATCAATTGACATATTTGTAACATAGACTGTATGAGTTGTAACCATTTCCTTACTGCTCACCCACTCATTCATTCATAAACACCGGCGTCCAACAGTTTAGAGACTTTTATTTTGAAACAACAACAAAAAAAACTTCCGGAGGGTGTTATGAAAATATCGGCAGTGCTTCTGTTTTCACGCAGCTGGTGTGACTGCTCGGGTCGCTCCGCTCGTCTTTTCGTGTTTCTGTGGGGTGTGTGAAAGGCCAGGAGCGGTTCTCGCTGCTCCTCTCTCAGCTCAACGGCTGTGCCGTTCACCCTCGTGTGACTTTATTGTGAAGTAACAGCAATCCTCTGGCGAACTCAGAGGACATGGCAGCCGCGACCGTGGCTGAAGCGGACCGAGCAGAGACCGATGGAGCTGCCGCCGCCGCCGCCGCCTTTACGGATCTACGCGACCCAGGCTGGAATGAATCGCAGCTTCGGCAATATACTTTTCCAGAATGAATCGAAGCTTCGGCAATATACTTTTCCAACCCGACAGATACCGCGACTTTCTCATACTGATCCGCGTGCGGAGGTCCTCATCAATAACGAGGTATGTTGGCAGATTTATCCTGCATCGCGTTAGAGTGCGACAGACAGATGGAGGAGTGGAGACTCGTTCGGATGGTGCAAGGTGCACTAAAATGAAAGGATGATTTAACCAAACTCAGCAGGCAATTAAACGCCTTTGTCTAACATAAAATCATAGACTGTTGAAATAATTGTTGAAACTCCTTCATGTGTTTGATGGAAGATCCTTTCAGTATATCCGATCCCAATAAGCGGACAAATCTGATCAGTTATAAATCTACATTTATTCCTCAGTTACAGCATAACGTTAACGTTAGATGGTTTTGTAACTGCCGTGTTAAGTTATGTTTTAAATGTTGAAAATTCGTAAACGGGTCGTTATATAATTTCTGCATAAAAAGAGAAGCTTACGATATTGCTGTAAGATATCGTAAATGTAAACAGTGCCGTTCCTAAAGCCGTGTAGCATTCTAGCTAACGTTAGATTTTATAACGTTATTTATAACATTTATTCCTATGATTTAACGATAGATTAGAAATATAAACATTTATAGTGGTTTTACATGACCTGGGGAGGGGTTCCTGCACCAAACAGAAAGGAAAAGTATGAAAAAAATCATATAAATGAAAGTATAATTAAAGCTTTTCTATGTAATGTTACCAAAAAAACAACAAAAAACTCATTTGGTAATGGGTTATAATGAGTTCAGTCAAAGCACGTTGTTCATTGTTGTGTTGACGGCTGTCTCGTGTAAACAGTTGCAGGGGGACTGTCTTAGCTGTTCACGAGTACATGCGTTTTAACTCCTTTAGAATTAATTAATAAAAAGTATTCGTTTTAATTGAATAAGTGTTTATACACACACACACACAGATATATATATGTGTGTGTATATATATATATAGGGTGTGTTGTCGTATTATAGAACACTTATTCAATAATAATAAACAAAACAATATATATAACGTTTGACGGTGGGGGGGGGGGGTGGGGTGTTTGTAATATATGGTCTATGTATGTGTTGTGTATGTGTTTTCTGATCTGATTTATATATATATATTATATATATAGGATAGATATTAGATTAATATATCTAGATAAGTCAGATCAGGAACACTTCTGACGCATAGTCAAATGTTAAGTTATTTAATAATGATCATTTAAAAATATTTAATATCATGTATATAGTAGTAATTGACTTTAAAAGTCTGTGTCGCTGCATGCGGTTTGTTCTTGTAGCGGTCGTCTAGTGTAGCTGCAGCGGAGCGCGAGAGCAGTCTGGCCGTGCGCGTGCTGGAACAGTCTACGTTCTTCTGGTCACGTAGCACTTGTCACTTTTGTTTTTTTCATGCTGCAGCATCAGGATAATTCTGTGTCAAATAAACTGCGAGCCTCGGCGGGGTCGCTGCGGCTGCACGACTTGGACCGTATTTTTGCAGTTGGGTTTAAACTAGTATTTAAGCTGTAGTCTATATGTTTGCATTTGAATGCAAACATGAGTGTGGAAGTGTGTTTGGTGCTACAGGAAACATACAGTGAAGTTAAAGGTGACTCTGCTTACAGAATAATGAAGCGAAACTACCGATGACCCACCCAGAATACCACTACACTAATCTGTTGTTTTGAAAACAATTATGTGTGACTAATATTAATCTTCTAAATAGTTAATTTTATATTTTTTTCTTTTGTAGGAGCCTGTTGTATTAACAGATACCAGTTTAGTATATCCAGCTCTAAAATGGGACATACCCTACTTGCAAGAGAACATTGGAAATGGGGACTTCTCTGTTTACATGGCAGAAAATCACAAATTCTTGTATTATGACGAGAAGAAGATGACAAACTTTCAGGACTTTGTGCCCAAATCTCATCGAATAGAGATGAAATTTTCTGAGTTTGTGGACAAGATGCATCAAACAGAGGAACAAGGTGGAAAAGAAAGGTATGTCAATGTGATTTGCATTAATGTACCTGATAGCCATGTTTAAAATGCTGGCTGAGGTGATTTTTTTTTTTTTTACTTAAAAAGTGAAGGCACATTGATTTATGACTTTTAAAGGGATAGTTCACCCAAAAAAGAAAATGTGATGTTTATCTGCTTACCCCCAGGGCATCCAAGATGTAGGTGACTTTGTTTCTTCAGTAGAACACATTTGATGATTTTTAAGTCCAACTGTTGGAGTCTATCAGTCTTATAATGCATGGCAATGGTAACAAAATTTATGAGAGTAAAAAAAACATGCACAGACGAATCCAAATTAAACCCTGCGGCTCGTGACGACACATTGATGTCCTAAGACACGAAACGATCGGTTTGTGCGAGAAACCGAACAGTATTTATATAAATTTTTACCTCTAATACACCACTATGTCCAACTGTCTTTGTGCGTGCGCACGACTTCCGGTGCGTGCGATGTGTACGTGCTCTGGCGTAGTTTACGTAAGTGCCGGAAGTGATCTCTCGCGCGTATACGTCACTCATTGTTTACACAGTGCACAGTCATTGTAGGTACGACGGCTAATCAAAATTGTACTTACTTGCGCTATATTCCGATTGTCGAACCCGACGTCTGATCCTGCTCGCCTGAAGTTATGGTTGATTGCCTTTCGGCTGGATATCAACACACTGTGACGCTGCCTCCCACTAATTATCAGCATCACTCTGTCCCTTAATCGCCGCCCTTCGCCAGGCTCCCGACGGGAGTGGGTGTGGGAGAGTGGAGGGGCGCTGAAACAGCCGGGGCTGGCAGCGTGTGATGGGGCACACCTGAACCGAATAGAGCCTCATCACCACCGCTGTTTAAATGCCGAGCGCGCCTCTCCTCGGGAGACCGGTCTCTTCCCCGTGCATGCACGTCGGTGTCCTCGTGGGTCCGGGAGGGGTGCGTAGAGGGAGTCCCGTGCCGCCAGAGACGTGAGATGCCGGACCCGCAGTCTGGACGAGAACCGCACCCATTACACGGCCGTCGGCCGTGGGCAGAGAGAAGGACGAAGCCGCTGATAGAAGCCGCCGCCCCTCGCGTTGCCCCGGAGAGGGGAGCGCGTGCTTACCTGGACCCTTCCTTCCTGACCACTGCCTTTCCCTTCACGAACCCCGCAGCACGACGAGAACACCAGATCCCCTGTTTATTTTGGACACTTGATTCCTTTTTTCTGGACACTTTGTTTATTTTCTGTTAATAAACGGTGTCTGTCGTTTGCTCCTCCTGCGACAACACACCCATTAACGTAAACTACGCCAGATCGCGTACACATCGCAAACAACACGCACACGAGTCGTGCGCACGCACAAAGACAGTTGGACATAGTGCTGTATTAGAGGTAAAAAATGATATAAATACTGTTCGGTTTCTGGCACAAACCGATCGTTTCGTGTCTTAGGACATCAATGTGTCGTCAGGAGCTGCAGGGTTTCATTTGGATTTGGCTGTGACTTTGTTACCATTGCCATGCATTATAAGACTGATGGACTCCAACGTTGGACTTAAAAATCATCAAATGTGTTCTACTGAAGAAACAGTCACCTACATCTGGAGCCCTGTTGGTAAGCAGTAAACATATCAAATATTTTCCATTTTTTTTTTGGGTGAACTATCCCTTTAAGTTTGCCATTAAAACAAAGACAGTTGCTCTCTGTCTTTTTTCCTTTCACAGTTAAAACACCTTTTTAGTATCAAATAATTGTACATTTGTGTACAGTGTATGTTTAAAATTTACCTTGACTATAAAGTTTTGAGCTGTTTATAATGACATGAACAGTAGATGTGTGGTGGAAAAGTGTTGAGATGCGTGAAATCCAATCCAGGAAATAAAATCGCTCCGGTGTATGACTAAGCAGTTAATTCTGCCAGCTGATGTCCAGGCCACATCTCTGACCTTTTGATACTCTGCTTTGGTGGCATTATCGCTGTATCATTTACAATCATCTTGTTTCTGGTTCCAGACCTTTAACTGTTTACCTTAATAAATATTAAGCAAATTCAGATAGATATTTACTTAACAATATATGAAAATTCTAAGATGTAGAATAGCATTTTAAAGTAACTTGATTTAATTTGTTTCAACATTTTAACATGTGAAATTACATTGCTGTTTAATTTGTAGAGTGTACTTGCAACAAACTCTGAATGATACAGTAGGCCGAAAAATAGTGGTGGATTTCCTTGGATTCAATTGGAACTGGATTAACAAACAGCAAGCTAAATGGAACTGGGGACCTCTGACCTCAAATTTGCTGCTCATAGGCATGGAAGGTACAGTTTCAGTGCACCTTACTTTTTATCCAAATTATTGCCATTATTAGTTAAAATACAATTTTGATTGGCTTTTCCCTCTTGAAACTTGTCCTTCGTTGTCTACATTTAAGTCGGTGAGTTGTTGCAGTAACCATCGTCTAATTTTTTTGTGTTTGTTTATCCACTCAAAATGTCACATCAGGCAATGTGACACCAGCACACTATGATGAGCAGCAGAATTTCTTTGCACAAATCAAAGGACATAAGAGATGCATCCTCTTTCCTCCGGATCAGTTTGACTGCCTCTATCCTTTCCCAGTTCATCATCCATGTGACAGACAGAGTCAGGTATTATATGTTTGATAACACTATACTAGTGGTTTTCAAATATACAGAAGTTTACAGTCTAAAAAATATACATTTAAAAAATTTTCAATATTGTGTGTCTAATACTGTATTGCATAGTCTACATTGTACTTGAGCAATACAGCATGCAAACAAATGTTGGCAATATCAACAACAACAACAAAAAAGTAAAATATTACATTAATCTGTTTTAGTCACATTACTTTTTCCACTCATTTGCCATGGTTATGGCCATCAGTGTGGCAAAATGATGGCAGTGAATACAAAAACATTATACATATAAACAGACATGCCAAGTATGATTTATACTAGGTCCTAGAAAATATTTTTACAGGTTTGAAGTTAGCACATAACATTTCACAAATATTTAATCCGCAATCCTTCTCCGTACATAGCGCTGGTACACTGAAATGGATTGTAGATTGAATGTGAAAAAAATATTGTTCCTGGTTTGAAAAGTTTGAGAACCACTGGCTAAGAATCTTTGTTTTCAGACTCTTTAAGACTGTAATGATAAAATGTTCTTCAAGTTTTTATTTTTATTTTGCATTTAATAGGTTGATTTTGAGAATCCAGATTATGACAAGTTTCCTAATTTTAAAAATGCTGTTGGATATGAGGCTGTTGTGGGACCAGGTGATGTCTTATACATCCCAATGTACTGGTAAGATTGCTTTCAAATACACAGAAAAGATGGATGACAATAATTACTTGTTTATTAAGTGTGTAATTCAGCCAGTCTGCATCAAATGTGGAGTTTGAGGCAGAACTATCTGTTTGACCAGCTAATGGCAGACGGAAGGAGTGCTTGGGAAAACCTGTTAGGAATACTTCAGTAATTCTGGTCAGTAGTGCAGAAGTACTCTTCAGTTCCCATTACTTTTTTTATTTTAGTGCAATAAATTAATTGAGAGAGCATTTGTTTGATTTCACACATACATACACATTTGTAAATTAATAAATGTGGTTTAGTTTTACTAATATTTCCCAATTTATGTGTTTAAACAGCTTGAAAATATCAGTCAGTGAAGTGTAGACCTGAAGTGACTCAGCTAGTGTTGGCTCTCTCTCAGTTGCGTGCCTCATTCGGCAGGCCTCTGACTCTCTGCCTCCATGGGCTGCTGACTTAGTTTCAAGCCTGTGAGAGTGACTCAGCCATGACGGCTTCCTCTTCCAACTCCTTGCTCCCCCTAGTCACTGGAGGGCAAAATGATGCCAACCAGCTGTGTAATTCTACAGTCCATACTTTTTCCTCATGGCTGCCTAAGTGTGAACATCTCTCCTCTTCTTTTAACCTAGTGTCACAGAATAGCACAGTTTGAATTAGAGAGCAAACACAAAGTGTTGTACTATTTTCCAAATGTTCTCAGAGTTTCTTTGTATGAATATCTGAACTCTAATCCGGCACATGGACAAAGAGTGGTGCACAGGGGCATCAGCTGCATATGTTCGTGAAATCATGCCACAAAAATGAAGCTTGTTGCCCTGTAATTGTTGCCCTGTAAGGCTCTAAAACTTTCCAAACAGGTTTTCCAAAGTGCAGTCTATGTGTGTAAAGTGCACATCATGTGCTTTGCATAAGTGACTATATTAAGAGAACAGTCCTAATGGCAGGTGTGGAAGGAATGTCCGGGGTGGGATTTTAAATGTTTTTCAGTTTAACTTTCCTGCAGGCATGGTGCTCTTATCTAAATTGTCTGTGTCATAAATACAGATTGTCATATGTCATATTTGATCATATATAAGAGCTTTATGGAAGATTTGTTTTATGTGTTCATTCAATTTAGAATAGTTTTAAAATATTTAGTTCTAAATGCATTTGCATCTGAATTAGAAATGTTAAAGCAATCCTAAACTGAGTGAACAAAAATTGAAAGTCAATTATTTAAATTCATAAAATATTTTTTATATATTTTTTTATATATTCTCTACTGTGAATTGGTTGTGAAAGATGTCTTAGTGATGCTCACTAAAGCCCGCATTCATTTGATCTTAAGAAATACAGAAATTCTATGAAATTTAACAGTTTAAATAATAACATATAAGATCTTTTTTAATGATATTTTTCAAATGGTAATTTATTCCTGGGATGGCAAAGCTGAGTTTTCAGCAGCCATTACTCCAGCCTTCAGTGTCACATGATCTTTCAGAAATCATTCTTCAGTAATATGCTAATTCGGTGCTCTTTAATGTCACATTTGAACAATTTAATGTGTTCTTGCTGATTAATAGTGACCCTAAACCTTTGCATAATACTGCATAGGTTTATGAAATTAATCTAAATAAATGTTTGCATTTTTTACTTGATAAAGGTGGCATCACATTGAGTCCCTGTTAAATGGAGGAGTGACCATCACAGTGAACTTCTGGTACAAGGTATGTTTTTGCAGCACCATCTCATGCACTGTAAACAATAATACAATTAATAATAATACAAGTAATACAACTTTGCACAAATCAACCAGTATTGTACAAAATATTTCCAGGGGGCACCCACTCCAAAGAGGATAGAGTACCCTTTGAAAGCTCATCAGAAGGTGGCCATAATGAGGAACATAGAGAAGATGTTGGGAGAGGCCTTGGGGGACCCGCATGAGGTACAGAGAAGTAGAACAGTCAATCAAAGCCTTTTCCGTTTTTAGGTCCTCAGATATGAATAATGCATTAAGGAATTCCCTGTGTATTTTGACCTTGACAATAACCTAATTACAAGTATATTTGTGGCTAACCTGCTTTAAACCTGAATAAAATTGTGCATGCCTACATTTGACTGTGTCTAGAGCAAAAATGAATAACCTTTTTCATCTTTCTACTACTTAAATTGTTTTGTATTGGCGGGTCTTAATACGTCCTAATTCGCCCTTTCACAAATAAAGACCTTAAAAATTTCTTAAACCAGAGCAGAAAGTCTTAAATTCATAAAGTCATTACTGGCAGATATTCTCTTTTTTAACAATTTCGCAAAAACCTCGTCATTTTGCTTCTCAAGGAAATTTATCTTGATTTTAGAATCTTTAGAACATTTGCACTGGAAAACAAAACAAAAATACTGACAAAGAACATCCGTTTTTTGCAGTTTGAACAGAAAATAGAAGTAGTTATTTCCATATTCTAGTGGTTGGGAACTGAGGTATTAAAGCTATTTGTTTGGATTAATTAATTAAAAACTATTGGAAATCAGTTGGGAGTTATATTATTCAGACTTTGCAGTGTTGCTAATACAACACAATGTTTTCTCCTGAGACATTTTTATGAACAAAGCATAATGAAATGGTGTTTCCCTTCAACTTATTCCTTGAATTTTCTTTAATTAGTCTTAAAAAGTCTTTAATTTAACTATATAAAAGCTGCATAAACCCTGAAAGAATACATTTTATATAGATTGTTGTCTGTTTTCCACAGGTTGGTCCATTGCTGAACATGATGATCAAAGGCAGATATGACCATGGTCTGAGTTAATGGCCTGAGCTGAACCCTCTTTAGTGTGCTGCTAAGACAGTCTGTTTATATGTATGTGTGGATACGAGTATATGCCTGTGTACATTCAGACTGTTGAAATGCCAGTGCATGGCAGTATTTTGGCAGTATAAAGACTTTTGCCTTTTGTCTGCTTTCGTTTACTGGACCCATTATAGCTAGTTCTATGTTGGTGTAAGGAGAAAACCGCTGGTGAGGAATCTTGAGTTGATCTCTCCTTAAAAAAGTCCTTAAATTCATGTGTGCTGCATTACGTGCTAAAAAATAGACAAATGCTTTAGCAGAGCCTGTAAAGCACTTTTACACCACCCAGAGCGCCTGTTGTCAGGTTTTGTCCCATGTTGGGACAAAGAAGGTGCCATATGTCATGATTAAACTCTTGTGGTTCAGAGTCCGTGCAGTGAAACTGGCAGAGTGCCTCGAGCATATCCACAAAGGAGGATGATTTACAACTTGAAACCTACCATTGGCTCATTGACGGTTTTAAACTGTTGATACTATCATGAATCAATGTTTTTTGTGTTTGCTTTTATATCCAATCTCATGGGTTAACAGTATTTCTGTTAGGATAGCGATAATGCAGAAAACAATGATCAGCCACAATATGTTTTTACAACAGAAAGGATTCCGTATCCTTTTGTAGGCGACTCACTGAATTAAAATTTGCATTTGTTTATATGCATTTGTAATTATTTCTTTCTTTTTTAAAAAATTTTTTTTTTTTTTAAGCTACGTGTACATGTAGCTTTCGTGGTGTTATATTTTACAGTATAACATTTATATGGTACAATTTCTGTAAGGATTGTAATTCAGAACAAATTACACTTGCCAGTGTTAGCTGTCTCCATGAATTGAAAGGAAATAAAATATTTTGAATGGTTTGGTCTAACTTTAAGCTTTTTTTTTTTTTAATTGCAACTTTTTTTTATCCTGTTAATTACATTTTTTGTTGTTAAAATGTGTGCGTTTAAGAAAAAAAAATGTGTGCTAAAAGCTGAAATTGAGATTACCTACAGTTTGGGGTCAGTGTAAAAAATGTTTTTAAGTGTTTTTCAAATAAGTCTATGTTAGATAAGGCTGCATTTATTTGATCGTATCTTTAATATTTAAAAACCTTGATACAATTTTTTTTCTTTAGGATTTTTTGAATCGGCTGGGGGGGGGGCGGGTAATAGTAATATTATAATAGCATTATATAGTGGATCAACGCATTATATTGTGTTTGTTTTTTTTGAGTCACATATCGGACTATTTATTCGGATATGCAAGAAAAAAATATTTAAAGCACAGAGACTGACATTGCCGTGAAGGGTTTTTGACATAGGCAATTTTTATGCTATACGCAACTCTATTTCCGCGCTGTCTGAAACACGTCTCTTGTGCGCGCTTTGATTGTGTGCGAGAACAGCGTGTGAGTAACGAATTGAGCTCTCTTTCCTTTCTTCTTCTTGTGGTTTAAAATTGCTTGTACGTGTAAATTGGCAAATTAATCTGCGAATCACGTGCGTGCTGAACGGTAGGGTCTCATCCGTACGTATTACGGATCGTTTGCGATCCGTTTAACTCCTAATATGTGACAGATCAGAGCAATCTTTCATTTACTTATTTAACATGAAATTGTCAAATTGCTACTCCAGGGGTATCACGGTGTGCTCGTAGGGATACAAAGAAAATACAGAATAGTTAGAACAATCATTAACATAAATAAATAACAGAGTGTCATATACACATTTTCCCCAGAACGTTCTTGCGACCCGGTGGTTGGGGACCTCTGCTTAAGAGCATGAACTATGTTGTGTAAAAGTGTAAGAGAACAAAACGTTAGTTCAAATGCTATCTGCATTATCTTTTGATCTCTGTAGTTCTCAGCACTGATTTCTGAGCGGCTTAAAGTGGATTGCATTTGTTCTTGAAGTCTTTAAATTAAACAAAATGTTAAATTTGTATTTTCTCACCTTTGTGTCTTTAGATGTGTATATTCCTCCACACTAAAATTAATTTATTCTTTAAAGGAGACCTATTATGCCCTTTTTACAAGATGTAAAATATGTCTCTGATGTCCCCAGAGTGTGTAAGTGATGTTTTAGCTCAAAATACCCGCCCCGATCATTCATTACCACATTTGAAAATCCCATTCTGTGTGGAAGCAAAAACTGCGTTTTCTCCGTGTTCTCTTTTTTTTAAAAATGCAAATGAGCTGCTGCTCCTGCCCCCTTTTCCAGAATAGAACTGTGCCTTTACAGCTGGTTCCTCAGATTCTCTGCTAAAAAACTACTTTTGATTATCATGTCTATCGCGCTAAAATCATGCATTTTAAACCATATTAGTTTAAAGGGGTCATATGATGCGATTTAAATTTTTCCTTTCTTTTGGAGTGTTACAAGCTCTTGATGCATAAAGAAGATCTAAAGTTGCAAAGACTAAAGTCTTCAATCCAAAGAGATATTCTTTATAAAAGTTAATAGTCAACCACGCCTACCTAAAATGGCTGGTTCTAACACGCCCCCACATGCTACGGCATGATGTGGGAGATTTTCATAACCGCCCAAATGTTCTCGCAAAGAAAGAATGCGTAACTTTTATTTTCGCTGTAGTATTGTTGTTGTTGCCGCTGCCACCATGTCGTGAAGGCAAGGCCCTGTGTGTTTCATTGTGAAAGCGAAACTACTATGTTTGGCCTTCCAAAAGAGGACATACCGCTTCTTCATGCCTGTGCTGGAGCCGTGCTTGGTCGCGACGGAAATACATCAACTCGTGGCTGTGGACTCGCCGAATCTGCTTCACCGTGACGAAGCTGAGTCCCAGCCCGGGGTCCCGTCACATGTGTTCCGCAGCCGCACGGCCGCTTTAAGGGGGGACCTTTGTCGAATCTGCTGGCCGCGCCGTTCTCAAGCCCACTCGCCTCCACTCACTCAAGCCCGCCCGTCGCCGCTCATTCAAGCCGGCCTCCACTCACTCTAGCCACCGGCCTCCGCTCACTCAAGCCCACCATGTGTGACGCTGTGTTTCGTTGTGAAAGCGAAACTACTTTGTTTGGTCTTCCAAAAAATGGACATGACTAGAAATCAGTGTTTAAGTTGTCTTTACAACACTGTTCCAGAACAGTTTCACCCAAATATTCTGAATGTGTCCAGCGCATTTTTATGGAGGACTGTTTCCTGATCCTGGTAGAGTAGACTACAATGCCGGCTGTTTCTGACTCACAGACTGTAAGTAAGTTTTTATATTTAAAGAATTTGCCACTGATGATTCAAACGCGAGTTTTGAGCAGTGTAGAGTAGCTTGTAGTTTGTCATTTCTCCGATCACTAATGCAGACATGGTTTTATGTTTACGCGCGTGATGCAACGCAGTGCGTAAAAAGACAGTATAAGTCATATAATCAGTAATTATGTCCCCACTGTATGCAACAAATGCCTCGTTTATAATTTTTTTTTAATGGTTTTAATGTTTTTGTCTCGTCGCTCTGGCCTGACAAGGCATCATAGTATGGTAGGGGCGTAACATTTCCGTCACAATCTTGAGGTATTCGGCCAATCACAATGCACTGGATAGCTGGCCAATCAGAGCACACCTCGCTTTTCAGACCGATGAGCTTTGTAAAAATCGACACGTTTCAGAAAGGCTGGGCATAGAGGAGAAACCATAATGTACAGTATGTGGAAAATAATGTTTTTAAAAAGAACTTAAACCTCAAACATTTCATTACGCCAAATACACAAAATAATGTTATTTTTTGCAACATCATATGACCCCTTTAAACTTCTTATATAAAGTTTTCTGAGAGCACACATCCGAAGCACGTGCACAGAAGCGGCTGTCACAGTATGTGAGTACTAAACTAAGTTCTCTTTCATGTCTTATTGTGCTTCCACTGTCAAATACACAGGAGTTACATAAACAGTCGGCTAAGTTACACAAGTCAGATTTTCATGGTATGTCACCTTTAAACACAACATCATGCTCTTTTGTGTACTTAAAGGTAGAAAATCCATATTCAAACCAGTTTTAAGAAGCTTAAAATTATTTCAAGTAGACAACTGAGGAAAGACACAACATTCATAAAACATTAATTCTTTACTGGTTACTCTCAAAAACATAATCAGTTCTTGAAAAATAATGTTAATATATATGAATCTTATCACTGTACTTCAGTTTCAGGGCCACGGTGGAGGTGACTGGTAATTGACAGCTGATACTGTGATACTATGCCACAGACAACATGGTTTAGGCCTACATGTAAACTGAGTACATCAAGCACAAACAAATCTCAAATACTGGTGTAATATGGATATGGCAATACAATTGTTAATAGTGAACACAAAGCACATCCATTACTAAAACTATGCAAAGCAACTATACAATATAGCCAAACAAACTCTAGCTAATATGCAGATGAAGGTTTGGTCTATCCAAAGCTTGTCCAGTGTATATGAGGTGCTGAATCCCAAATTAACAGGCAGACCTTGTTTGTGAACCGCAACTAAAATCAACTGTCTCACAGACCCTGCTATTCTTTCGTCCCTGTAGGAACATATATGGAGTACTTTTATTTCTGTATATGAAAATAAACACTGATGCAAAATACAAACACTGATGTTCAACTGTTTCCTGCCACCGAAAACGAGCTAAATTGGTTGATTTTATAACAAAACAACCACTTAGCGGTACATTTCAATGACTTTCAGTAAAATGATCTGTAAAACAGGGTTTGGCTAAAAGAAAACAGTCAAATGTACACACCTTCATGTTTTTAGGTATAGCTTAAGGTTTTAGTAAAAAAAGTAGTTAAAAAATAAATACAGTAACACATAAGGGCTCGAAAAAAGAGACCTGCTGGGAGATTACACAGAACAGCATACGAATTCAAACATCAAAACTCCCAAGAAACAAAATTTTCAGCACCATGTATGCAAATGGACACACATTTGGACCGAGATACATTTAAATAAAAACTAAATCATTTGTTTCCAGTCAGATAACCAGACACAAATATAAAAAAAAGAGGGTTGACTTTGAATGGTCCATCATCAAGATGCCTTTCATCAATGAAAGCGATATTTACGTGCTGGTTTGAGACTAACGTAAGTCTTCTTCATGTCATCCGGTTCTTCTTTCTTGACTAGATGGTAGCGTTCTCCCTTTGTGGTGACCACCTGACTGCCGTGATAGCGCACCAGTTTCTTAGGAGCCTGCAGATGACCATACAGGAAGTGGAAAGAATTAATATCCACATAATTCCTTGATGTTATACAATGCAATCACTGCAAACGTACATCTTTTGGAGTGACTGGTCTGTGCACTTTCTTGTCTTCTTCACTATCAACCAGCATGTACCTGCAGGGTCCAAACATTTGATTTTTTGCAACTTGCAGTGACATCCAACATAACAAGTTTGTGAAATAGTTTAAAAGAATTTGAGATCAAGGTAACAACTCACTTTTCTAAAATACTTGCTTTAAGTTTCTGATCAACTTCAGCAGAAACAGTCTTCCCTTGGTTTGCCTGAAAATATAAAATTTTTAAGGCATCAGTGTTATTTTAGTATTAACTATACTATTATTTAATGTTTTCTTAAACTTTGTAAAAAAAAAGTATCCTTTTATTTTATATGATCAGTTTTTATTGTAATTTTAGTTGTCATTTTTTCTTTTTAGCTTCAATTTATAAATTTTTTACTTAAACTTTTTTTTTGTTTTGACAAATATATGACGAAACATTTTTCATTTTCTTTTAATTTTTTTCCATCTAATATTTATATTTTATTTTAGCTTCATATCAATTAACAAAAGTTGTTTTTAATAGTTTTATCAACACTGAACTGATCTGCAACAACATATTACTATAATATCTTTCAAATATACAAACCATTAATCTTGAATAAAAGTTAAAGAGATAATAGGCAAAAACCATAATTATAGATCATTTTATCTATAATTAAGTTTTATGAAATTGAATAACTTTAGTGAAAGGAGTTACAAATGAACTTACGTCGAGAGACGTTGGGCACTTAAGCTGGATATCTCCCTCAATAATGAGACGAACAACTTCCTCCATGTCTCCTTTAGCAATAGACAACGCACTTCTGGCCTCAGCCACACTGCATTTAGGAAACATCTCAAGAAGATGTGTGTTCCACGATGATGCATTAACCTGAAAACACATTCCCAAACACATTGATTTGCAGACCAGCATCTGGTACATGTGAATGTGCTTGAAAGGCCCATTACCTGAGCTGTGGCTCCCTCTGCTTGTAATGTGAGGTTGTGTGTCTTTTCTCTTGAACCTCCGTGGGTTAAAGAAGGGCTTTCTGAGAGGGGAAATTTACCTTCTTCTATTTTCATCTCTCCAGATTCTTAAACACAGACACAAATCACATTTCAGAGTGCAGGATATTTTCTTGTTTCTTCACATAAGTGCCTTTGTCCTGTGCACATGCTAATAGTTATTCAGGATAGCAGGGGGCCAGTTTTTTTTTTTTTTTTAATTTTTGGTTGATTTGCTTTTTATGACAAAACTGAATGTATCTAATATAATATAATAAAAAATGCAACATCTGCTACGAAAGGAAAATTACCTGTGTCTCGGGCTGAGGCCAACTTTAATGCCAGATTAAACATCATCTCACAAACTTTGACACTATAAGAAAAAAATAAATAAATACCAGCAGTCAAAAAAATGAAAATATTACACAGTATTAATATAAAATGGTAAATCTCAGTAGGATTAAACTTGCCCACAGCTACCTGTCAATATCTGAAAAACCAGGAATGTATGCCTCCAACATTTCAACAAACACCTCTACATCAAAGTTTTCCTCCACACTTTCTTGAGATCCCAAATCCTCTAGCACCCCAGTGATGTAGGACAAAATCACATCATCTAGAGTACTGATCAAAACAAAAAACACATCACTGGTATATTTTAATGATTGAGGAGAAAAAATTACTTTAATTAAAGGTATGAAGTGACACGCCCTCACCTCAGATCCGCATGAGGAATATATGACAAAATGAAGTCGTACAGCGCGTCGTGGATTCTTTTTTGAAGATCCATCCTACATGCAGTCCTATAGAAAAGAAGAGAGAACAAAGAAGCAATGACAACTTGTTAGAGAACCATACGAGAAGCTTTAAGGCAGGTATGTTGCGGAAAACAAAAACGACATCACTGTGGCAGCGTGTTGGAGATTGTGCTCAATGTGTGAGTAACTTAGACAACTCAAATTGAAGGTTAAACAAACAAGAGTCTGCACAATTTTTGCAAAAAGTTGCAAACAAACTACTTTCTTATGCAAGGCATAATAGTCCAAAAAAAAAGATAGTTTTGCGGGCTTCGACGTGGATACATATTGAGTGCACAGATTTTTTTAAATTACCAAATTATTTTATTTCATGTGTTGGAAAACATGTTTGCAACAAAACGGCAGCATTTGCACGCGATCTCTACTAATTGTTTTGGTGTATAAGCAGACAATTGCACAACCAATCTTATGGTTAACATTTTAGAAACACGGTGGACAAATGATATGCATTCATCCGCTGTCAAATAGAAGCATTTGATATAGATATCATGGTTTGTTTATCTGTGCTCAGTAGGGTAGCCGATGGCTAACTAGCATAGTCCTATAACATGCGCAAAGGCCTTTAGACGTTCGTCTCACCTTTGGATCAAACCGCACAGCTAAAAGAATACAAAGTACAAAAAAAATCAGCTCGTAAAAACTACGTTGGCAAGCTGGCAGTAAAACGTTTAGCTAATTCATTAGCCCTGTGCGCGGTCGCTGAGGTTCAAAACCTTTGACGTCACGTCCGCTTTAACGTAAACACACCCTCGTGTCACTGTTTTGATTGCATTTACAGAGCCGAGCAAACGCATTATACTCCCTTTATTCCCTATTCTGCTGTATGATACAGTTTATTTAGCATTCAGTGTATAAAGCTGTGCCACATAGTGCAGATTTACACTTGGAGTTCAAATGTTTAATGTGGCTCTATCTGATGATGCATTACATGTCTTGGTTTGAGCTTTTATAGTTGGTTGTACTTGATTATGATTGCTATGATTACTGAGTTGTAGTTGTGATATATTTTAATAGAACATTTGTCATCTTCTCATTCACAAACAAAGACCAAAGTAAATCACCCATAGCAAACAATTTTTTATGTCAACTAATTGCAAGTAGAGATTGAACAATATTTTGTATAACGATACGGAGTAATTTGAGGTTTAAGTGTCAGAGAACAATGAAAATGTTCATTGTTTTATTTCTACATTTGTCCCTTAAAAAATGACTATAGCAATAAAAGCAAATGTAAATAAAATATATTTGATGCATATTTTATGTAATAATAGGCCTAATAATTATAATTATAACACATACTAATATTTTTATATAACTAATATATTTTTTTTATATATAAACAATACATATACTAAAATAATATAATAAACCTATACATTATATATATTTTATTTACAGATGCCTCCATTTTTTTGCTACCATAACAACTACTACTAAAACAATAGGAATAATATATTATGTCATGATCCGATGTGCATATAAATGCTTATAAATAGTTTATTTTTTTTACTTTGTTTTTATTGCTGGCATAAATAACTGCTACTTTAATAATCATTTTATATATGTCATTAGATTTTTTTATGGTTGCAAATTCTTTTTTGCTGTTTTTTTTTTTTTTTTTACTTTAAGGGGCCAAAATCCTATGGGTTTCCTCACTTGAGACGGATGTCTGTTATGTTGAAAGAAATGAAAATTACTTCGTGATTTAATAATTAATATGTGAAATGAAATAAAAATTTATGCAAATTATGCTGAACTAGTTTACTTTACATTACATTTAGTCCATTTACAGATGCTTTTTATCCCATCGCTTACAAATAGGACACTACAACAGTCAAAACAACAAAAGAGCAACAATATATAAGTGCAAATGACTAGTCTCAGTTAGCCTAACGCAGTACACAGCAAGGTGTATGTGTGTATATATACACACAGGTGCATCTTCTGCACTAAATTAGAATGTCGTGGAAGTTAATTTATTTCAGTAATTCAACTTAAATTGTGAAACTCGTGTTTTAAATAAATCCAATGCACACAGACTGAAGTAGTTAAGTCTTTGTTTCTTTTAATTGGGATTATTTTGGCTCACATTTAACAAAAACCACCCACCAATTCACTATCTCAACGAATTTGAATACTTCATAAGACCAATAAAAAAATTTTTTTTAGTGAGTTGTTGGCCTTCTGGAAAGTATGTTCATTTACTTTACATGTACTCAATACTTGTTAGGGGCTCATTTTGCTTTAATTACTTCCTCAATTCGGCGTGGCATGGATGTGATCATTTTGTGGCACTGCTGAGGTTGGTATGGAAGCCCAGGTTTCTTTGAAAGTGGCCTTTAGCTCATCTGCATTTTTTTGTCTCTTGTTTCTAATTTTCCTCTTGACGATACCCCATAGTTGTTCAGGTCTGGTGAGTTTGCTGGCCGGTCAAGCATACCAACACCATGGTCATTTAACCAACTTTTGGTGCTTTTGGCAGTGAGGGCAGGTGCCAAATCCTTTTGGAAAATGAAATCAGCATCTTCAAAAGCTGGTCAGCAGAAGGAAGCATGAAGTGCTCTAAATTTCCTGGTAGATGGCTGCGTTGACGTTGGTTTTCAAAAAACACAATTGGACCAACACCAGCAGATGACATTGCGCCACAAATCATCACAGACTGTGGAAAATTTACACTGGACTTCAAGCATCTTGGGCTTCTCCACCCTTCCTCCAGACTTTTGGTTTCCAAATGAAATACAAAACTAGCTCTCATTTGAAAAGAGTACTTTGGACCACTGGGCAACAGTCCAGTTCTTTTTCTCCTTAGCCCAGGTAAGACGCTTCTGATGTTTTCTGTGGTTCAGGAGTGGCTTAACAAAATGAATACGAAAACTGTAGCCATATTCCTTGACACGTATGTGTGTGGTGTCTCTTGATGCCTTGACCCCAGCCTCAGTCCATTCTTGTGAAGTTCACTCAAATTCTTGACTCGATTTTGCTTGACAATCCTCATAAGTCTGCGGTTCTCTCGGTTGGTTGTGCATCTTTTTCTTCCACACTTTTTCCTTTCCACTCAACTTTCTGTTAACATGCTTGGTCACACTCTGTGAACAGCCAGCTTCTTTGGCAATGATTGTTTGTGGCTTACCCTCCTTGTGAATGATTGTGTCAATGATTGTCTTCTGGACAAACTGTCAGATCAGCAGTCCTCGCCATGATTGTGTAGCCTATGAACCAAACTGAGAGACCATTTTGAAGGCTCATGAAACCTTTGTAGGTGTTTTGAGTTGATTAGCTGATTAGCATGTCACCATATTCTAATTTGTTGAGATAGGAATTGGTGGTTTTTGTGAAATGTGAGCCAAAATCCTCACAATTAAAAGAACCAAAGACTTGTCTGTGTGCATTGAATTTATTTAATACACACGTTTCACAATTGAGTTGAATTACTGAAATAAATGACATTTTCCACGATATTCTAATTTATTGAGATTCACCTGTGTGTGTGTGTATATATATATATATATATTAATAATAGATATAGATAGATATCTATATATATATGTATATAAATAACATACACACAAATAAAACAAGTAGATAAAATAGAAAGCTAGTGTTTGTTTGTTGTTTTGTTTATTAAAAAAAAAAAACTACCTGTAAAACAGTTGTTTTCTGTTGAATTTGATATAGCAAAGGATGCCACGTATCGTTAGACCCGATAAGAATATCAGAAAAAATTCTAAATGTCCGTTATTGATCTGTCTCTAATAGCTAGTGCTGTCTGTGGTGTTTTACTGATCTTTTATAAGGCCTTTCCTCACATACGTCAGCATCTGTTAGTGCACATATAAGGGGTAAAGAGAGCTCCAGTGTTATTACTCTAGTGTATGCTGTCACGCCTCCTGATTACAAATTGGTTTCATAGATGTTTAGCGCTGCATAATTAATGCTTCATCACGCGTGTGTGTTTTATCCAGCTGCACTGTTTCATTATTAGTATGGGAAATACAGTACATGAGGCTGATAATGAGTCTAGGAGAAGACATCTCATGTTGGCTGGACTATATTTAACCCTCTTGGGTCAGTGGCATGTAGAATGGTCTTACAAATTGAATGCATGAAAAAAAAACCTTCCCTATTCTTTATATACACAGCTGATATATATATTAAGAATATAGCAGTGTGTTCATTTAGACTTGATACTAGACTTGTTAATGAAGTTGACTAACAACACCGCCTAATTGGATGGAAGATAGCTAGCTTTTAATGTGTATCAGCTAATATGCATTCTTAATTATAAATGCATATGACTTATTCATAGGAAAAAAGGCTATCGTGTAAGATCATAATGTTGGTTACATATTTTAGAGGTGAATTAAAGCAGTACCTTTGTGTTTTTTACTGGTTTTAAGGGAAGTCAAGCGAAGTAATTCGTGGCTCTTATTTATTGTAAGTTTAGAGAGGCTAATTGTCACTATAAATGGGGTAAGTTGTCACAATGGCGTTTCATAAAACAGTAAAAATGTAAATGGTAACATACAATGAAATTGTAATGAATTAATTGTTGAAATATAAAAAATATATAAGAAATATTTTCTGACCTGTAATGAAAATTTGTTAATGGTTAATGTGTCATTTGAAATCTACTTAGTTTTATTGTGGTCTACTGTTACCCAGCAACTATAGAAAAAATATCACGGTGTTTTTATTTTAAATAGTGGGCTAAATTGTGATATAGATTTGGAGATATATTGAAAATGTTTGGTGAGATTCACGGTATGAACACTAGGTGGCTGCATTGAGTCATGATACACTTCTGCATCGTTACTGTTGACTTTGACAGAAACATAGAAGCTGTTTATAAATCGGGAAATGTGATATTGTTGAGAAACTCATTTTACATTTAGTATTTATAGCTTTTACAGAAAATTGTTAATTTCTAGTTTCTGCATGTTCGTTTTGTATTGCTTCTAGAAGTAGAGTTTTGCTGTTTGGGTTTCAGCAAATATTTTCCTATGGAAAAATAATTTAATAATTTATTTAATACAATATAGCTTAATTATTTTCGTACACTAAATGATGGATGTAATTTATTTTGAATTGTAAACCTTTATTTTTCTTTTAATATGACAATGTGTTATGGCTATCCAAACTATTTAATTTGGCAAAAGACAAAACAGTATGTTGATTTTTTTTAAAAACTTCAATACTTTTACCAGAGGCACTGTTATAGTTGGCCTTGTCTTGCCTTGCATTCTCTTATTTGCCGTTACTGACACAGGATAACTATTTTCCAGTTGAAGGCACGATGTGTCCCGTCTGCCAGCGTGCCAGAACCCTTGAGCTCAAGGTGGGCCACAGAGACCCTGTACTGAACCTGCAGGGACCACTGTGTCATGAAGCACATCCCGTAACAGAGCTTTAACATACTGTATGAAACACAATGCACTTACATATGTTAAAATGTTCTGAACAGCTCTGATGTTTGTTAAACACACCTGGTTGTTGCTCTGTGTGTTCAGAAACCAGATGAGAAATCAAGAACCTACAGCTGTATTGTGAAAATCTGTTATACAGAAGTTTAATTTAGGGTTCTCTCTAAAAATAGCTCACTCGGTTTTAAAAAGATTAATTCGGTAGATTGTGTAGAGAAGTTTTCTTTGATGGTAGTGTCTGATAACACCTATATTGTGTATTTATGGTATATCAGTATAAATCCTATTTTTAAGCTTGTACTTCCAAAAATTAACACTATCATTTCTATTTTTGTGTATATATATATATTATAATTGTATTATTTCATTTGCCTGTTATAAATGAATAACTACATCTAAAACATTTAGCATTTAAAACATTAAAAAGTAATTAAAAGCTTTTCCCTCATAGTTACTGGTATGCTCAAGCATGTCATTCAGCAATGGAAGGCCAGGATAGACAATGTGCATATTGTGTTAAAAGAGAAAGATTTCCATTTGATCAGACACAATGGAGGAAGACTTGATCTCCGCTTTGCAATTTCCTCTCCTTCGTTAGAGGAGCCAAACACGGTGCGATTAAATTTACTGCCAAATTAATTACCTTTTCCCCAACTTTAGACAATAATACCAGAAGCTGTCTGTCGGAACACATCTCTAATTATTTTATTAATGTTTGATTCACAGTTCAGGTACAGTGATTTCAAATTTTTTATTAACTTTATTATACTTTGAAGTGAATGTGTATTATTATATATTAGATGATCTGAATTGAATTACCCAAGTGCTAAAATCAAATCAACAGATTTTTGTTTTCGTCTCACAGATATCGTTAAAAATTGAACAAATCTATTGTGTAATTGAAGCCACCGAGTTTTATTAATGAGCCTTTTTCAAGCTTTCACAATTTGCCTCCTAAACCTCAAATGGTGAAATAAATGAATAGAATTTAATCACACAGTCATACTGCATGAAGCTGTGCTTTCCATCATCACATGTGAGAGGAAAAGAATTTCTATTTTTTTTCCCAATATGTTTTAGAAACGCATGCAGTTTATAATTAATTTAAAGTTCAAAAGCAAACAATTTTTTTTTTTTTTTACTTATTTCTTGCTGTATCTTCTTAGACCATATATACCATTTAAACTACACTACAATTTGATTTTTATGTAATAATAATAATAATAATAATAATAATAAAATGCATTATTTTTTTTTTTAATTATTATTTTTGTGTATTTTCAGTTGTTTGTTGCCAGGTACTGATCTCTGACTCTTAGTCTTATACTAAAGACTACTAGCAGGAAGCTCAATGTCAAACAGTAACATGTATTCTGCAGGCATGGCAAACATTATTTAGACCCGCTTCTGTGGCCAGGGTATCAGGCTTGGGGGTCTGGAGCTGTATCAAGCCATCAGAGCTGGCTTATCCGGACTCCTGCAAGGCAATGCTTGCCTTCCCGTCTGGCTCCTGCTTAGATCCTGTCTCAAGGAAATAGGCACCAGACTGGCCACTGCTCCCTAAGACCCACTGCGAACAAGAGGCATAATGCGGTTTTGTGCAGTGGACATTGTCCTTTGTAGATGAGTTTAAATGCTTGAATAAACCACTGAACTTGGTAAATGAGCATGTCTGAATTTGTTGATTCTGAAATAATTTTTATTTCAGAAAAATGTAGCATGTGCAAAGCAGCATATTTTCTGTTTTATTAAGTAGCTTTCCTTTCATCACCATGTTTGGTTTCATATGAAATTATCCTACTAATGGCAGTTTTGCGGTGAACAAGCTTAAACCACCAGTAGTTATCAGATATAAATCATTAAAAAGGTCAGCTTGTCCTACAATGAACTCGTCTCTCCTCTTTTGAAAATCTCCTCTGGAATCGAGCACACCGTGTATATGCATGCTACAGCGTCTATATTATGATGTATGAAGTGCTTCATATCAAATGAAGACCGTGTTTCTGGCTCATACTTTTTATCAAGCCCGTCTGTGATGTGACCCCGGCACTTAACTGGTTAAAGTGTGTCCGCAATCCATCTTCAGGACCCCCTGCATATTAACATTGATCTGTTGGAAATGAAGAACAGACGTGTGTTATCGTTTACAGTGGGAAAATTTTTCTTTTCATGATAGATCTGGAGAGCAACATTTCTGACAAATGGCCTTTCTAATGTGTTTTGTTTTCCGTCAATAGTGTGGCTCTTCTCTGGATTGTGGATCAATAGAAGCAAACGCTCGGTGTGGTAGGATTTAAAGGGATAGTTCAGCCAAAAGTGAAAATTCTGTCATTATTTACTCACCCATGTCATGCAAACCTGTTGGTCTTTTCTTTGTAGGTGAACACAAAAAGAGTGACTTAGAATAAATTGTCAAGCTTCTTCTTTTCTATATGAAAGTGTGGTCCCATGGTCTGTTTTTCCTGAGGACAAAACTGCTTTCACGTTAATCTTCTTTTGTGTTCTGTAGAACAAAGGAATTCATACAGGTTTGGAATGACATGAGGGTGTGTAAATGATGACAGAATTTTCATTTTTGGGTGAACTATCCCTTTAAGATTGCTCTTCAGCGGTTTCTTTCTTGCCTTTTGTACAAACTTTGGCAACGGTACTCTGCATTTTATGTGTTAATACCCCTCTGTGTTTTTGAACAAGTCTGGAATATTCAGTGGTGGGTAGTCCGTATTTGGGGGGGCATTTTTACCAGTGAACATACATTTTCAGGACTGTTTCCAGAGCTTTTGGGTGTCTCTCATGTGTGAGACTGCTCAGTGGAGAGTAGACTCCCCTCGGTAGAAACATCTGTTGTAGAAGGGCCTGTCACTTTCCCTTTTGTAGGCTCTGTCTCTTCCTCAGACTGAGACTGTCATCAGGTTTGATCATTTACGCGGCTCAGAGAATAATGTAGCAGAATTGGGCATGCGTTCATGCAGTTGAGTAACTCGGAGCGTATACGGTTTTTCACCCTCAGATTCGGTTTCGAGAAGAGATGTTGTTTTTGTCACCAAAACCAAAATTTGAAGAGTGAAATATCTTTTTTTCTTAGAATTTTAAATTGTGAGATATTTGTGACAAGTTTTAACATTATACTTTATATGTTTATGTAACAACTTGGAGAAGCCAACAAACTTGACTTTAATCCTCCTTTTGTTGCATTTTATGTTGTGATATTTATGTTGTGGCATTAACTGCAAAAATAACAGATGCGATAGGCTTAAGCTATTTGCATGGACAGGCAGGCTCATTCATTCAGCTGCCTTATCTCAAAGTTTTCATAGATGAGATATACCTGTGTCTAAAATGGCCCAAAGGTGTGGTGTCTCAAGACAGACAGGAAATGTTTTTAGAGCAGCACCACAACAGTGCCACAAGGCTCCTCACCTCCTGGTGTCTTCAGGTCAACTGCCATTTATCTTGTGTCAGAGAGCACCTTGAAGTGATTCTTCATCTTATCTTGACATTAGAGCTGTGTCAAAACATGATGTCTGTGCCGCTGGAGGGAATCCATAAATAAAGGTGGAAATGCAATCTGAGCAAACAACTCAAGCTTAATCTGCATTTATTAATACACTAAGGTGCTGACATCGCTGTGTATGCTGAAGTGGTTCAAGTCTAAGGACATAAGAATTATGTGACATTTTGGGATAGTTCATTCATGAAAATTTAGCTGTGGAATTGAAATCATCCCTCTGCATCCCTTTTCAGTACCTGGGTACTGAAAAGTTTTTTTTTTATTATATGTGGTAGCTCACTGTTTGTTATGGAAACTTAATTTAGCAACTCAAAGTTGCTAAATTATTTAATGTAAATGTGACTCTTGTAACTGCAACTTTGTTTCTTCAGTTTATTTATTTTGTTAAAAATATTTTGTTAAAAACAAAATAAATAATTTATATTCTATTTATTTTCTTTTTTCTATTTATTTTTAGTAACTGTAGCTTTGTATCTCACAATTGTAGCTTTAATTTTTGTAAATGTGACTTTATATCAAAATTGTGATTTCATCATAATTGCAACTTTATGGCTCTGAAGTATGGCTTTTTTTGTTAATTTTACTTTATATCAATTGTGACGATCATAAATTGCACTTTATAGCTTTAAATTGTGTTATTTTGTGTAAAGTGTGAGTTTATATCACAATTGTATTTATATATATATATATATATATCTCACAATTTCAAGGTTATTTCTTCTAAATGTAAGTTTATATGTCAACTTTTTGAAACTCATTGCAACTGTTTATGGTAATTGTAATTGTGGCCTTATTTCTCACAAAGTGACAATTTTTTTTTACTTTTAACTTTATTTTATTATTACCCATTTTACTCTTTAAATACAAAATTGGGCTTCCACACTTTGTCAAGTTGTGTGATCTCTCTAATGAGCCCTCAAACAGGCATTTGATTTCTGTTGGGAAAATTTTTTCACTTCAATAAGATATTGACAAGGATTTCATTGTTACAACTATTATTGACACTTTAACAGTTACTTTATTAATAGCTCATGGCTATCTCTGCACAGTTTGAGTAGTTTGAGTTGCCGTAATTGGATTTGATTTTTTGCTCCTTTGTTTATTGTCATTGTAAATGCGGCACATATTTTTTTCAGCACAAGAAGTGCACAGCAAAATACACCATTCACAATTAGATTAAGCTCAGCCAGACCTTTGCAGTTGGATGCACAGGTGGTTACAGGGTTCACCTGCCCTCTGTAAAGATTGACTTGCTTATGAAAATACAGGTTATTTCAGGACGAAAACATGCTTGGCTTCAGCATAAGGGCCCTGTGCCTGCACTCTTGCCTGTCACCATATTGCTCCTCTTGCGCAGCGAGTGGAATTCCAGCCCCGGTCTGCCCGCTCTCTCGCCAATGTGTGCGTTTTGTTCAGAGACTGTATTCCATTCTTCTAACTTTGTTCCATTGACTGAGTTGCCCCGAGTGAGCTATGAGAGACGCTGGCTTTCTGTGCCAAAGGTACGCTAGCATTACTGTCTGAAGAAAATAAAGCTTGCTGTTTCGCTTTGCTGCCACCAGATGCAATTCGCAGCATGAAATACGGGCGGTAGTCTCTGGCCTGCTGCGCTTTGTGCAAAAAAAATTGCCAGGGTGCCTTTCTTTTCTACTCTAAACCCACCATTTTCATTTTCAAATGATACAACTGTAGTCGTTTGTCTTTTTTGTATTTGTCTTTCACTCATTGTGAAGCTCTGTATATTTTCTCAGAGGTGCAGATAATTTTATTAAATTTTTTTTTATTTACTATGAAAGAATCAGAAAATGCTAAAGAGAATATTCCTTAATAATTTCATCCTAGCTCCCATAATTAAAGATGTACTGGATTTTCTCATCCAATATAGAATGTATAAATAAATAATAATAATAATAAACATAAATCTGATAAATAAATATAGCATGTATCATTATTTTTAGTTCTGAGATGATCTGTGTCTTTGGGGTTTTAGAGTATTAATATGTGACCCTGGACCACAAAGCCAGACTTAAGTCGCTTGGGTATATTTTTAGCAATAGCCAAAAAACATTGTATGGGTCAAAATGATCGATTTTTCTTTTATGCCAAAAATCATTAGGAGATTAAGTAAAGATCATGTTCCATGAAAATATTTTGTAAATTTCCTACTGTAAAAATATAAAAACTTAATTTTTGATTAGTAATATGCAATGCTAAGAACTTCATTTGGACACATTTTCTCAATATTTAGATTTTTTTGCACCCTGAGATTCCAGATTTTCAAATTGTTGTATCTCGACCAAATATTGTCCAATCCTAACAAACCATACATCAATGGAAAGCTTATTTATTCAGCTTTCAGAAGATGTATAAATCTCATAAAAAAAAAAAAAAGACCTTATGACTGGTTTTGTGGTCCAGGGTCACATATGTACATTTGTTGAAGTGCGTTGTTGTTGTAGATTGGCACATAATAATAAAAAAAGTGATTACAAGTTCCTGTCTCTTATCTACCACAGACAATCCCTTGACACACGGTATTTTTCCCATGGCCAATTACCAGATCACCTTTCCAGGCTCCTGGTTTCTACGATTCCACACCTGTGCTATAAAGTGCAGAAATGTTGTCTTTTCTCCCAGTGAGACAACACCAGTTACTGAATTGAGCTTCCTCTTCAACAAAAGCACCTCTAACTTAAAGGCTAAAGTGTGTTTGTCCTGCGAGCTGTTTTAAGAGGCATAGTTGTTTTAGCCTCACATTAACCTTTACCATTTTTATGGCTACTTGCAGTATTTGTGTCAAGGGTATATATTATATTTTGTATATTTTAAAAGGATATTTTTGTGTTAAATTAAAGCTTTCACTTGTATCTGGGATACACTGTATAGAATGCTTTTTTTAAGTAAATAAAACGTATGTTTTACAAGAAAATTCTACTTGAAAATGTCATGTTTAATTCATTTTACTTGCTGTTTGTCTTTGTAATTAATTGTGAAATTTACGAGCAATTTTTAAGTTAAATAGTTTTCTGCACCTTTTTTAGTGTATAGTAGGGTGGACTTTATTCAGATAATTAAATAATAATTCAAATGATTAAAAAATAATTTTATTTATTACAGAATTGTAAGTAAGATTTATTTGTCTAATTGACCTATTCTAAAAAAGGTCAATATAAATGTGTAATGTATGCAGTGTAAAATCGTATTTGGTGCAAAAAAACCTTTTCTTGTGTCACAGTGTTGCCATTTTTGTTGTTTTTTTCAAAAATAATTAATATTGAAGCTTCCTCAAGGTGAAAAAGGCAGATCAGAAAGGCTTTTACATGCTTCGGATTTTCAGTGAAGCCCATGTCATTTTCATATTGATTAATTATCTCCCCCTCTGACGTTCCAGCAATGAACTGGCCCCTTCTCTATCTTGGAGATATATTTTATCTTCCTCCACCATTCATGTACACATTTATTGAATGTGGAGACCTCAGGATTCATCTTTTGGCCACCATAGAAGCATAACTAATGGCAACATTAGAGTGGTTTTGTGAACGAGGCGACCGGATGCAGGTTAACCAAGCAAGAAATAATCTAGGATTTTATATCCTGCATGAACGAGCATAGGATATGCCAGGAATAAATTCATCCCCCAAAATAATTTGGGAGGGTGCGTTTTCAATGGGGCGGTTTTTGGGGAGTCGGATTGCCGCCGCTGATATGAAAGAAAGGGACTCATATACGCATGTGTGGCATTTATAAGCAGATAATCGCTGTCAGTTTAATGTTCGGTCGAGGTCAAATGATCTATTTTGTCTCTGACCACACGTCTAGACAGCTGCCATTTAGAACTTCACGTTTCTTTGTGTGCATTCAAGACTTGGCCTGTTCTACTCCTCCTTCCCAAACAAGGATTTTTTCGAGCGGTTGACATTGCCACACAAGCTGTCTGTGGAATCCCCTTTAATTAAAGTGACATTTGAAGCTTTTCTTGGCCACTAATAAACCTGGAAACCCATTAAGATCTTCCTAATTACTCCGTTTGGGAGGAAGGAGAAACACATGGGCAGCCAGCGCAGGGGTTAGCCCGCTGGCATTTGGCCCCAGAAGCTTAGAGCCACACAAAAGAAAATTTCCCCTCGGTTACCCATCCCTCCAAGCTGAGCTCTGCTCCCCACGTGTTTTCCACCCCCCCCCCCCCCCCCCCCCCCCGCTAGCATCGCGATGAATGGAACTATATGACATGTCAGTCTAAGAGTGTACATTCATGGAGTTGAGGGAATGTGTGAATGAAGCCTCTTAATTAGAGCGGCCTCCGCGAGTCACCTGACTCGTCATTAAGGTGGCATTAAGCGAGCCCTCTGTTTTAATACGACCAGGGGAGGGAGCGCCTCTCTTTGTATGCGTGAGTCAGGCATGACAGTGAAGCGCTCGGCCCGAGATGAATCGGAAGCTAGTTAAAGGGATAGTTCACCCAAAAATGGAAGTTCTTGCGTTATGAACTTACACTCATGTTGTGTGGCTTTTCTTCAGTCGATCACAAAAGAAGATATTTTTCAAAACGCCTGAGTGATTTTTTTGTTTTTCCCCTGATACTATGAAAACCAGTGGGGTCCAGTGTTTGTTTTGGATCCGTCGAACTTCATTTCAAAACAAAAGCTTGAGAATTTGAACATTTGAAATGTAACCATTTGTATTGTAAATTGTAGTGTTAGTTCTTGTAAAGAATAAACCTAAACTGTTGAAATATTAATGTAAATATAAAAGTAAATTAGAATATCATACTAATGAATTAGTAAATCATACTAAATATGTGTTTATAGCGTGCACTTTACCTTATCTGATGTTTTTTTCTTAGTTTGAACTCTAGGGCACCAAACGTGACTCGTGAACCCACTTGTCTCCCAAAATGGCTGCTGCACTAACAAATAAAGATGAAGAAATTCTCTTATTGTCATTTTTCCGCGTGAAGCTCAAGTCTAAACAGCCCTCTGGTGTTTTCTGGTACAAACAGGCTGATGTGTGTTTAGTGCATGTCCTGGTCGGCAGATTAATGACATTAACGAAGTTTCCATTAGGCCAGCGATGGGGGGAGACAGGGGCGTCCATGCGGAAAGCCACATGACTGAAGCACTGATAAGAGAAAATGAAACACATCTCTGTGGGCCAAGAGGGGCCAGGAAATGCCACTCCAAATTAGCCGCCGGCCCAGTTTGTTGTTACTTCATTAGCCCAACAGCCTTGGGAAAAATAAAGAGGGAGGTTACGACCTCTCCTGTGTCCAAATGGGAGGCCCAAAAGAGAGTATCTTCAAAGTTTGCCTCTCTCCCTCGCCCTGCTCTCTGTCTCTCTCTCTTTCTCTATCTAAAGACAGGTGGCTGGGAGGGATGTTCCTGGCACCAAACCAGAAATGACAAAAACCACACTAGATAACAATTTATTTAGCGCTCAAACACAGGCCTGGGGATAGCCATCAGGTAGCGTGCCGCCCAGCGCCAACACGGAGCAAGAAGGCCATCGATGCAGAGCAAAGAGCAGAGCCGAGCGGCTTGCTTTGTTTCATGTTTTAGCATGCTGAGACATTTAAAAAAAAAAAGCTCAAGTTCCACAACTTTGGTCCACAACTAAGCTCTTGGTGTTGCTTGTACAAAACCCCTTTACAACAGCTAAAACCCGAACAACCTTAGCCTTGAGTTGTGATCAGGTTTCTGTGTTTTTGGGTCTGCATTAGCTTAGCATATTTGTGGAAAACAAAACCCCTTGAGGCATAGTGTGGCCCTTGTTGTTGGTAACGTGAGTGCGATAGCAGCTCCTCATTTAGCCGTTGGTGACTTTATTAAAGTGTATGGTTTCAGACCCCTGGTGCCTTAGCTATTGTATTCTCACCCCTCTATAGCAGGGTTAAGTCCTCCGCTGCTTGTGAATACACAAAACACCTCTCAGCCACATTGACTGCGTTCTAATGCATTCAACTCGCACTGAACGAGAAGTGATTGTTGCTCTTATTTGTCCTGGAGTTAAATGACATAAATGGAAATCTTAATATTGGTCTTCTTTTGTGTCCGTTTCAAAATATTTTACAACTGTTGATGGTTAAAGGGGTCAGTTACATATTGGGTTGTCAATTTAGCGTGATTTAATTTGGAAATAACGTGATCAAGAAATGTACACAATTATTTGTTAATTGACTACAATATTTGTGTTATTCAATTGTGAAGTACTTTGCAAGTCAGCACAGCCTGATGCTGTAATAAACAACAGAATGCAGGGATCTTGAGAAGTGTTTTTCAAAGTAACTACTTTTAATTTGACATGGCGTCCTAAAAATAAGGCGCCCATGGAGCAAATGAGACGCAAAATCAATTTGTATATGTACATAAACCAACAACTTCTTAAACCAAACAAGATATTTCTTTCAACCAGAAGTTAATTATATAGAAATAAAACTACAACATATAAACTTATATCTTCAATAATTTATTCTGTTACAATAATCAAATGTTTTGGGACTTTGGGTCTTTTCTCAGTAAATACTAATATGTGATTAATTTGATTAGCTTGCGGTCAATACATTTGTTTTATGTTTTTAAAATAAGTCTCTTATGCTCACCAAGGCTGCATTTATTTAATCAAAAATACAGTAATTCTGAATATTAGCCTCATTAAAATATGATTTTTCTATTTAATATTTTAGATGTAATTACTGGGTTGGCAAAACAGAATTATCAGCAGTCATTTTTCCAGTCTTCAGTGTCACATGATCCTTCAGAAATCATTCAAAGATGCTGATTTGGTGCTCAATAAACATTTCGTATTATTATCAATGTTGTAAAAGACTGTGCTGCTGTAATGATTTTGGCGAGAACGATGATACCCCCCCCCCCCCCCCCAAAATACATTCTTTATTGATCAATTTAATGCATCCGTGGTGAATAAAAATATTGTCTTTTTCAAAAAATGTAATAAATCTTATCCCAAAATTTTGAACGATAGTGTAAATTATTTTATTTAAAATAAAATTCTATAATATCTCAGAAATGACAGTTACATAATCAAATTTTACGTTGTTAAATTGTGAGTGTGGACGTAAGGCACACATTTGCACCCAGACATACTGCACGAATGTACATGTTTATCTGTTCTGATCACAGATGTGGTTGTCTGAGGTGGATGAGGTGTAGTTTGTACTATGTTCACAGAGTTTTGCTTTGCCAAGTACTCAGTGGAGGGGAAGACACACGGCGGCCTGTCTGATCTCAGGTGCTAAGTGAGCATGTAATATTCACCTCTAGGCTGAAAGGCAATCAGTGGCCAGCAGTTGGGAAATTACAGCGATGAGCATAGCAATAACGCTCTGTAACGCTTGAGTGTGTGGAGGCTTGTTGTATCGTTGTGCACCTATACTTAAATATGCTGTGGATGAGTTGTTGCACTTCATGGTTTTTATGTAAAGGTGATGATAGAACTGTATTTCACTCTCTGCTCATACATTTTGTGTATTAATGCTTTATTCTTTGAGGAATCAATTTTAAATGATAATTTTTGGATGTTTGCATCTATGAGTTTGGACATAGCTCAGTGTAGCCTATATGCATTGTAATCAGTATATTGCTTATAACACAAAACCTGGAGTGATTTTAGAGTGTAAACGAGAAGTGTGAAACACTGTGTTTTAAGCTCTTGTGTGAAAATTGTCATGCCAGCCAATCACACTGAATCTATATTTTGTTTTTAATGCATGCTATATTGAGCTTTTTGTTCACTGTCGATGCTCAATGTGTTATGCCCTTTAGAAGATTGCATCGACTTGAGTATTAATTTATTGCTGTCACTGAATAATTTTTTCCCCCGCATACCAAAAATAGTGTTGTTTACGTAATATATGTGTGTGTATTGTGTATATTTATTATGCATATATAAATACACACGTACAGCATATATTTAGAAAATATTTACATGTATATATTTATATTCATATAATTTATATTATGTATAAATATATTTAATATATAAAAGTAACATATTTTGCTTAAATATATACATGCATGTGTGTGTGTATTTATGTATACATAATAAATATACACAGTACACACACATATATTATGTAAACAAAAACTTTTATTTTAGATGCGATTAATTTGACAGCGCTAATTAAAAATGCAATACATTAATATGCAAGACATTTCAAGATTTAGTCTACAAATATCTGATGTTTGATGTTTTATGTGTGAGGTTTGCTGTAATGAGGAAGCCATTAAGAGTTGATACATTTGCAGTTATGTACTGATATAAAGATTGATCTTTATATTTGATTTACTGAGCTATCAAACATTTTCCTGATGAAAAAAGAAACCATTTCAGTGGAATTATATTTTAAAATATTAATTATTAATGGACAAAAAGCAACAACTGAGATTCTTCATACTTCCTCAAAATGTCTAATCCAAGCAGTTAAAAGATATTATAAAAATATTTAGAAAATATAAGATTGTATATCAATTGCTACTGTTTATATGGATATAATATATATTATAACAAACCCTGCAAATGTATCATACTTTAAATATATCAAACATATAGATGATATAGTAAATATTTTACGGTGCAAAATGTCCAGGCTCCACAGTACTTATTTTGCAAAAAAAATAAAAATCTGTTCTATTTTCTAAATAAAAGTTTGGTGTTGGAAGCATTGTTTTTTGTTGTATTTCAAAAGCATAAATATGTCGGTTGCAAATTTGTCATCTTTTTCCTACAAAGAGGCATTTGCCCTGCAACATTTCTGAGTCAAGCTGACTCCTAATTGTCAAGGCCATTTTGGGCACCAGCGCTAGTATTAGTGCTGTTTTCTTTTAGTTTCATTAACTCCCCACTGGAGCCAAAAAGCTCTTTAGTGGTGATGGCTATTGTTGGTGCCCTGGTTACAGCTCCACTGAGCACGCAATAACATTTTATGTGCTTGAGACGAGACTCGCTTCTTTGAGTGCTCCTCAGGAGCCGGTGGAGAGGTCATTTATACCCACTGCTCACTCTGGAGATCTCTACCTCTCCATCTCAGCCTTCCTCAGCATTTTGGAGAACAAAAGCAAAGAAAACAAGTTATTTTAAAACAGACATGGTCCTCAGACAATATCTTGAACTGAAGTCTTGGTCAGCGGAACAGCATGAGAAAGATTTGTTTTATTAGATTTTTTTTCTATTAAAAAAATATAAAAAAAATTGCTGAGGTAGTTTTAAATAGAAAATTTCCTAAATTCAAATTGGGATGTTACTAATAAAGCATTTGGACTTTAACATGCAAGCCTATGTATATTTAAAAAATAATAGCAAACAATAGCAACAACAGATACTCCAAGTTTCAATATATTGTTTTGTCTTCTCATCTGCCCACAGTGTAAAATGGTTAATTATTTGATTTACAGAGTATTTATCAAGGTGTTGTAATTTCCAGACACCGGTAAAGACGACTCCTACCCAAAGTGGCCGTGTAGACACTCGGGTACCAGAGAAAAATGTCTCTTCACATTCAAAGCCATGTGTTATTTAGCTTTGTGGGCTGTTAAGCGGCTGGGAGCGGGACTGTGTAGCGAGTGTTTATGGAAGGTGGAGTAAGTGTGGGATCAAGGTCATCTCTGAGCAACGCTAGAGTGATAGGCCATCAAAGAGAGCAGTGAAAGAGCTCTGACAAACACAAGAGGGCTTTTATTGACTTCAGTGGTGTTCCTCAGGTAACAGTGAGGCAGGGCCGAGATGGGAGTCTTTTATCTCTCTTCTTCTCTCTCTCCATCTGGAGTTACCTCTGCTTTGTGGGCCTCTTTACCTTCACCTATACCTGTTTCTCTATATCTCAAAGAACATTTGTATTAAGAGAATTTGTTCTAGAATTAACTTTAGTTTTAGCAGTGGGGAAGCTGGGGCAGTTTTTGCTCAGTGCTCAGTTTCTGATGGCAAATTATTTTGTGAAGTCAGTTACTGTATGGACACATTATAAAGACTACAAACATTTATTTTTTTTAGCATTGCTCTGAAAGAAAACTACAGTTCATTGAACACACATTGACCTTTTGTGACAACATGCCCCATTATGCCCTTGTTGTCACACTATGTGGACGTGGGCTAAGTTGTTGGGAACTTAACAATGGGAACAATGTTGTTACCAATGGGAACCATAAATAGCCTCAAGGCTTTTTAACAAAATTTAAGCAGTAAAACTGCAAATGTTTAAAGTGGTTTAAAGATGGCTTTTTGGAGATTATAGAGAGGATATCAACTTTTTTTTATTATTGTATGGATATTTATTTTTGTCAAATTCAAATCGAAGTATAATATTCTATTAAAAATCAAATTATACAAAAAATGGATTGAGCTAAAAATGTGAAAACATACCTATAAATATGAAAAATACCCTTGTCCTGAAAATACATACATACACTTATAAAATATACCTTCATTATATGGTTGACATTTATGGGTCAGTAAGATTTTATTTTAAGGAATTAATAATTTTATTTAGCAAGCACACTTTAAATTGATACAAAGAAATATGTATTTTATTTAAATGTTAATTTGAACTTTCTATTCATCAAAGCATTCTAAAAAAATGAAAGTGAAAAGTGAAAAAAATTAATAATGAAGAAATGTGACAGTTTCACAAAAATGAATATATTAAGCAACATAACTGCTTTCAACATTAATAAATAACAGGACATGTTTCTAGAGCACCATATCAACATATTAGAATGATTCTGAAGGATCATGTGACACTGAAGACTATTCAGCTTTGCCATGACAGAAATGAATTACATTTTAAAAGTTAAAATAAAAAACAGTTATTTTAAACAGTAATAATATTTCAAAGTGTTACTGTTTTAACTGTATTTTTGATCAAATAAATGCAGCCTTGGGCATAAGAGCACAATAAACTTTTCAAAAACAAAAATAAAAAACAAAAAACTTAATAACAGCAAACTTTTGAACAAAATGTCAGTGGTATTGTGTTCACTTGTTTACCAAAGAGCTAAAGCAAAAATGTGATCTGTTAGTAAGATGTAATTTAAAAAATGTAACGCCAACATACAAAATCACTGCTGATGAAAACACAGAGTTTTGACTCAACCTTAACTGAACCTAACTGAAGTACAGCCCTTGTGATCTTTCCCATGTGACATCCATGTTTCGCTTATTAAACAGATGTTAGAAAATTATAATGATTATAATAAAAAATGTCATCTTAAAAGCCCAACCAAAATGGGTAAGGGTTTGGAAGAGCCTGAATAGCTTGTTAAATCTGGCCATCATTGGTGTGTGTTGTAGCTCAGGTCTGGCGTGGTGTGGGTGAGACTCTGCGATTTGAGCGGCAGCGACAGATGCCGTATGGTCGGTGGTATTCCCAGCAGAAAGAGACGCCCCTGGGGTCTGTTGACATCTGACAGTACATCAGGGATCAGCAGTGCCACACTCATGTTCTGATGCCATCGTATACAGTATGTCAGTGATCACATGTACCGGCCCATGCTGAAACACACGCAAGGTGGTGTCATCTGTCTGTGGATGTGTTCAGCTCTTCACTGTTTAGTGCACATTGAAAATGTGTTATTCTCGAGCTGTGAGGTGTGGACTGAAACCTGTAATGTGTCAGTAGCAGCGATGGGCTTGATTCCTGCCAGAATGGAAACACAACAGTACAGTATTTTAATGCTGGTTAAGGCATGAAGACATGTATGATTTATTAAATTTATAGCAGTGTAGAAATAACTATCATTTCAAGTGTGAAAATACTTTTTCATCGAATTTTCAAACAAAGCAAGGTGTAAAATTTTTCAGTGTCATTTAAATAATGTTTAGGCATGAATGTAATGGCTTGATATAAATGGAAATATTTTAGAGGGGAGTGTTTAAGGAACTGCATTGCCAGTGTTTGACCAGTTGAGGCCATGCTTTCCCCAAACTGGGCAGACAGAGTGAGACCGGAGGACGGATAGTCTGCATCTGTTCTTCTCAAACAGAAACAACCCCTTTCAGCCCTCCTCCTCATTTTCATATAGAGCCCACTGTGTTCCTGTATGCAGTCAGATATAGACAATCACATTATTTATTTAAAAGAAATTATTTCATCTTATTTTGTCAAATTTTTTATTTAATAACATTTTTGATTTATTGATTATTATAAATGAAAGTGTTTTGCTTTTTGATCAGTCATACATACATTTTTATTATTTTTGTTATTTTATTTTTTGATTTGTTAATGATTATCCATGAATGTGTTTTACTTTTTGGTCAGTCATGAATCAATTTAGTTTTTTTAAAAATATTATTTAATTAAATTTTTATTTTATTTTACTTTATTTTATTATTATTTGTTGAGATTAATACATTTTTTATATTTTATTATATATTGTTGTCTTTTTTTTTTAACAGTTTGGGTCGGTCCTGCATCAATTTCTTAGTTTTATTTTTTTATTATTTTATCTATTTTAATTTTACCTCATTTAATTGGGGGTGGAATGTGTTGATGATTAGAAATGACTATTTTATTGCTTTTTGGTCTGTCATAAATTTTCTGCCATGGTTTTCAGGCTTAGGTATAGGACCCCCATGCAGAATAGAGGATTGGAGACAATTTCCCTGTTGAAAGGTGGTCTACCTGTGCAGGCCGGGCCAGGGGCAGCTGCATGTCATTTTTGTCCCAGCCAGCCAGGGTCTGTCAATTAAGGGAACACAGGGCAATCTGTGGCCACTGAAAGAGATCCCCTCACCCTGCTTGCTGGCAGAGAGACGGGCCTTTGTTCACTGGCATGTCTCACATACTTTCTGAGGCCAGATAAGCCCGGGCTTCATGAAACCCGGCTTTATATTTGGCCACTGTAATGTCCCCACGAGGGCAGAGCGTAGTTAAGAAAGCACAGGCAGTGAAAAGGTAATATTCCCCTCCTCATTACGGGGTCGGCAATAAAAGCCACAGGTTAGGTGGTCCTGAAGTCTGGCTCTGAATATTTGCTGAATGATGCACCCCCCTCACACCCCCGCCTCACCTCCTCCCCCTGGCGGTGTAGAAATAAGCTGGGAAGCTAGAGGGCGGCTTGGTTGTTTCCTGAAATCGGATTAGCAGCTACTCTACACTTAGATCTGCAGGGAAAGGGGCTTTATTTGAGCCAGGCTCAAGACCACCCATCAGGTAAACAGGTACATTAACGTGGGCCTAAAGAGAGAGAGCAAAAGTCAAGGGGAGAGAGGAAGAGTGAAAGATTCGGTCATTGATAGGGGCGGTCTCCATTGAGGCTAATGGCCTTTTGTTTTTCCCCTGTTGATTTGTACAGAAAGTTTTTAATCCAGAGGGACCTTGCTATTTGACCTGCAGAGGCAGGTGCAAATGTTGTCTGATTTATAGAATTCAAATTAATTTTTTTTTTTTTTATTTTAGAAACGTCAGTTTTTCATTAAAGGAATAGTCTACCCAAAAAAGGAATACCCACCCTCAGGCCTTTCAAGATGTAGATGATTTTGTTTCTTTATCAGAACACATTTGGAGAAATTTAGAATAACATCACTTGCTCACCAAAGGATCCTCTGCAGTGAATGGGTGCCGTCAGAATGAGAGCACAAACAGCTGATAAAAACATTACAATAATTCACAAGTAATCAACACGACTCTAGTGAAGTGAAAAGCTATGTGTTTGTAATAAACGTGTCATTATTAATACACTTTTAACTTCAAACCGTTGCTTCTAAAATATGTTTCCTCTGTCCTGAATATTGATTTCTGTTGTGAAAAATTTGTCTTGTCTGAATCAGGAGAGAAAAAGGCACAGTTTACAAACTAAAACTGTTCTAAACAAGTCTGTCAGTGGATTTTGATGTGAGAGGACAAAAAAGGATGGACTTTTTCACTGGAGTAAGCGTTATTATGGACTCACATTTTGGCCAGAAGTGACTGATTTCGTTCATTAAATTTTTATTTTTTTTTTCTTTTCCTTTAATCATGGATTTGTTTCTTACAAATATGCAGCTTTTCACTTCACAAGACACTATCAATTATTTGATGGCCTGGAGTTGCGTGGATTACTTGTGGATTATTGAGATGCTTTTATCTGACGGCACCCATTCACTGCAGAAAATCCACTGATGAGCAAGAGATGTAATGTACATTTCTCCAAATCTGTTCTGATTAAAAAAACAAATGCATCTAATTTGATGGCGTGGGTGAGGAAGTTGTCAGTAAATTGTTGTTTTGAGAGAACTATTCCTTTAAATTCTAAAAAAAGAATTGCCCATTCTGCACGACTTTTTACTTTTGTCAGACACACCCTCGCCAGGTTTCACCCCCACGCCTTTTTTTCCGCCGCTTCATCTCCTATGACGATGCACCCCTAGACTTCGCCTCACTGCCGCCACCTGATATTTAAAGTCCAGGCCCCCCCGCGGCCATGTCGTAGCACCACCAAAGCATCCTAAGGAAATCCCTGAGTGCTTCTGAAAATGAGTTTTTGGCAAGTTGCTTGAAGACATGCTCTTCCCTGCAAGCCACCCAGGCTTTGTTAGCATTGCTGGCCTGAGCATGGAGCCTTCAAGACACCTATTATGCCTGACTCAGTGGGGCAGAAAGCACAAGAGCCTTTTCTGCAGTCATGTGGCCACAGTGGCATTATACACAGTTGAGTATTAGATATTTTGTGAGTCATATAAACAGTGCAGAGGACTGTGAGGCTGCCTGGAGAAGTTTTGATAATTGGGAGTTATATAAGTGCCCAAATCCTCAGCGGAGGCTTGGAAGAGTTTTCCCCCCTCTTCTTTCCTCCTATTATGTATTTTTGAAAAGCCAAGACGGCCTCACAGTGGAGGTGACAAATCCTTTGACATAAACTGTTGTGTAAAGGTTAGGGGCAAAGCAAAGTCCTTGGGAAGAATGCTGCTAATTGCCTCGTCCGATTAAGGTTTTTTTTTTTTTTTTTTTTTTTTGGTCTGTTTTACAATGAAATCAGCGCTTGTGTCACGTTGAGCCTTGTTCGGTACTTACATGCTATTGATCACGCTGACGGTTTCCCATCACGAGGTTGTTGTGATGTAGTCGCATCCACGACGAGCATGGGTAGGCCGGTATGGGTGCCGGCCGGGAGAATGGAGATTTTATTAATCAGTGATGGGCAAACTGCAGCACGGTCAGCTGTCAGGAGGGAGGGTCGGGCAGGGGCTTCCTTCAAGAAGCAGACAAAACGGCTCTTATTTTTCAAGATACTGTTGCCACAACAGGGCACTCGGGAGCATTTGTATTTGAAATGCGGGTATGCGCTGGCCCTCCCTTGTGTGTTAATGCATGAACTGTTAGCAAACCTTGCTCTTGCAATATCTGATAATGAGATTCAGATAGGAAAAGAACGCAGTTGTAATTTAGGACAGGTTTTGTCATGTTCATAATGTGTCACAGGAGAGGGAAGCACCTGGTAGACATTTTAAAAACGTTTTACATGAATCGAAAAATGTAGTTCTAAAAAGTTAAGGTTTTATATTCATTGAAAGCATATCTATCTGTCTGTCAGTCTGTCTAGTATATGAAAAGTATTAAATATTTAATATTTAAAGGATTTTATATACAATACATATTTTACTTTTAAAATATGTAGTAAGGTAAAAATGTACTGGTTAAATATTCAATATTATTGATTTGAATCTCGATTATGTTGAGAAATTATGAATATTATTTGGTTTGTACACACACACACACACACACACACACACACACGCACACACAAAATAATATAAAATACACACAAAAAGTGTAACATTCTTTAATAAACAATTACGTTTTACCTCACTACATATTTAGGACATTATAATATAATATAATATAAAAATGAATAATTAAAAAACTGTCCAGTCCAGGCTGAAATATATAATGATTTAATGTTGTCTTGTCTTGTTGACTTTCATTGCCTATTTTCTTCATCCCCCTCCGGTTGTGGCCCCAATTATAAACAACATGAATTTTCCCCAAAGCGGGTGCATCCTCCTGCCCTGTACAGCTGGCCGGTGTGAAGCCCTGCTCTCTAGCTGTCTATCCCCCTGCCACCCCAGCTGTGAGAGAGGAGAGTGGCTGGAAAAGGACGGCAGGCCGAGGCACTCAGGCATGACCCTGACCATGTCAGAGCGTGTGTGCTGGGGGCATAGAACTGAGTGCCTCCAGCGGTGTGTTTTACCAAGCTCACAAACAGAGATTTAGTTGCCAGCAGAAACCACTCCACCTTCTTTCATATACAGCCCTGAGAGATCTGTTCATCTCTCACACAGCTTTGCATGTCTTGCCTTTGGGATGAGACCGATAGCAACAACAGAGCCTGTTTTAAATCCAGTATGCATGTATTTTTATTTTTATTTTTTAACATTGACATTGAAAATTCTGTTATTTACTCATCCTCATGTTGTTCCAAAATTTAAACACAGGTCTTTCAATACAATAGCAGTTCTTAACACAAACTGTCAAATTACAAAAAGGGCAAAAACAATAAAAGTGGTCTATATAACTCGTTTCACAATATTTTTAATCTTCTGAAGATGTAAAATAGCTTAATGTGAGGAACACATTGAGTTCAAGACATTATTCACTAAAAATTAAGGTGTTACACCTTTCACACTAAATAGCGTAAACGTCTTTGGTCATTGTCCATCTTAATTACCTAGGATTTGTGCATTTAAAGTGTTAGTTCAACCAAAAATTAAAATTCTGTGATCATTTACTCACCTTCCACATGTTCCAAACCTTTATTTTCAGTCGAACTCAAAAGAAGATATTTTGAAGAATGTTGGTAGCTGGTATCCAAACAGTTGCTGGTAGCCATTGACAGCCATAGTATTTTTCTATTCTGTGGAAGTCAATGACTACCAGCAACTGCTTGGAACAACATGAGGGTGAGTAAATGATGACAAAATTTCATGTTTGTGTGAACTATGCATTTAAGACTTTGATTCCCTTGTGAGACACATTAAAGAGTGCAATAACTTGCTCAGTTTTTAATGCCTTCTTTTGTTTTTAATTAAATTGCGTTTTATAACAATAATATAAAATAACATATAATATGATTGCGATTATAAATATAAAGACACAATATGATTCATGTATTATAAATACTGTATTATATTTTTAATATATTATATATATTTAATTAATTATTATTTATTAATAAAATTATTAATCTTAGTAATATATTAATTATATATTTATTTACTCAATTATTGAGTTTTATGAAGTGAATGGGGATATTTTTTGTGTGGGCTTGTCTCTGCGGGTGGTTTGCCTTCGGGATGCTTGGCATGGAATTCAGCTGGCGAGAAGGCCAGCCTGGGGCAAAGGCTACTGGTTAAGCATTTTCATGGTGGATTTGAAATCAGATTATATATGGGTCCGCTCAATTGACTTAATGGATTTTAAGAGACTAGATCCTATTAATAACAGCACCGCCCCTGAGGCCACTCTGCCACCAGTATCACAATAATCTAGCATGCAAATTAAATCCTACCTCAATATGCTTGTCTAATGTAGTCTTTTACTTCCCCTTTATTTGTTTAGATGTAATATTATTTCAAATATGGGCCCCTGTACCTTCAGCCAACCCGAGGAGCAGCGGTAATTGCTCAGGAAAATGAAGTGTGTTTTGGGGCTCAGGATGCCTGAGGACGAGCCCGGATCATCATGTAGGAGCCAGTCATATTCTGTCATTTCTCTTTCTTAGATCCACTCTCATTTTCCTTCTATTCACCGCCATCTCTCAGTGGGGATTAGGAAACGCCAGCCATTTAGGACTCTAATCCAAGCAAGTGCCACTGTTTGGTCTGTAACTGAGCTTATTCTGTTTTTTCTCCCGCTCTCCTTTTTTAACTAATGAGAGTGTACTTTGCCTTATTTTTTCTTTGCATCGTGTTACTGTACGCCTTGTTAGGAGTCAAAGGTACGCAGCCTCACATGCGGCGCATACGTTAATCGGCTTTGGTCTTAATGATGACGGAGATTATACAGCGTATAGAGCTTTGACTTTCAGTCTCTGGGTGGTGTCCCAGACCCACCTGCATGGGGTTTGAGCTGCAGACACATTATACTCTGATCAGAAATTAAAGTTTAACTCGGCTGGAGGAGGAAAATCCCCAGAAATGGTAGAATAAACGGCTGCACATGATCTTCCTCTTAGTGAAATGCCTGGTTTATGTGCGATTTATTTGTTCCTTATGGCTGGGGAACGATTTCTCATGTGTTATCTGCATTGCAAAGTAAGGGGATGTTTTTCCTAAAATGCCGTTTAAGATTTTATTTATCCATTAACTTTCAGAAAATTGAATCAAGCCATAAAAGTTGGGAAGTTAAATGAGTTGAATCAGTTCTTTGAAAATAAATGCATAATTAATTTAATATATACCTGAGTGAGGTAGTTTATAGACAATGTCTTTCATATTGAGGTGTAATTGGGCTATGTTCCTTTTGTAATTAGCCATTTGTAGAAAGTGACTGTTTAGCAATAACATGTTTTGCCAATTAGGCTAAGTTATTACAGATGTAGATGAGCAACAAAGAGCTTCAGATATATTGTTAGACATTTCTGTAGTTTCTACATTTACTGCATATCACCCAGTATAATACTGCAAATAGAGTGGTGGAATTATGATGTCACTTTGTAGGCAAAAACCTGGAAGCGAGTTTTTTAGCACTTCCGGTTCCATGTCCCAGAATCAATGGGTTTTTTGAATGGGAGTTTAGTTAAATCCCCTAAAATAAGGTCCGTGGTTCACACAAGCTCAAGATACTTTCACGTTTTATTCTACGACATAAAACACACCAGTTACACCCCACTCATGATTTTTTTAAAACTGTTACGTTTCTTAAAAAAGACAGTTGTTAACAAGTTGCTAAATGAGACTTTAGGCACTGTCGGAGACATTAAATGTAATCACGCCGAACAGTTGATCAATTTACAGTATATTCCAGTTGTAGTATAATTTATAGTACAAATACTTGTAGACTAACCAATTAATAGTTTAGCGCATTTTATATTGTTACTCAACAATGTTTTTTTTTGCTTTGTTCCGAAATGCAACACAAGTCTTCGGATGGAAGATGCTCATTTTAACGTGTTCCTACTGATGCGGAGACTCTGGGTTCGGACCATAAGGTAAACTCAAATGATTACTCCATGTAAACCCCAACATTATGGTTTAGTCCAGGCGGAGAGGAAAGAGTGAAACTTTAACAATGCATAGTATTTAAAGGGATAGTTCACCCAAAAATGAAAATTAGCCCATTATTTACTCACCCTCAAGCAATCCTAAGTGTATATGACTTTCTTCTTTCAGGTGAATCCAATCGGAGTTATATTAAAAAATTCACATGCAGTGCATCAGTCCAAAATAATTGAAATAAAGCGCACCCCATCCATACTAATAAAAAGTCGCCTCACACGGTAGCCAGGGGAGTGTGCACAAATGCCTCCTGAATCGATGTGTTTTTGTAAGAAAAATATCCATATTCAAAACGTAATAATTGCTTTAATCTAGCTTGCGCCACTGTTGTACACTGAAGGAGCCTGTATAGGAGGATGACGTAGGACATCGGCGTTGCGCATGCGCCGCTCAGAAGTGAATAAGATTAGCAGCAAGTACAAATATGTGTGTGTTTGTCTGTGTGTTTTGTCAGATTTTTGCACACCAGTTTAACCTAGTAGCCTAACATTTACCCGTCAACATGGCGGTAACTTTACTGTGGTAAACTGCGCTGTCGTTTCAAACGACTTTTTTCGCCTTATTGAATTACTGAATTTAAATTATTTTTAATGAGAAATACTTATCTTATATTAACATTAAGTTAACTCATGTGAAATTTTGTTCAGGTGTTAGTTAATGTTGGCCAGTAGCCTATATTTATTTTATAAAAATAAATTGTATGTTAGCTAGGTTATACTAGTTTTATGTCTAGCTGTCTTTCTAGTTTTAGAATTAGTTTGTTATAGATTTTAGTGGAATTTAAGATTTACTGCATTTTTTATATTTGTGTTTTAAAGGCAACTGCAACGAAGCATCAAGAAAGACATGAGCATGCCAGCCACCCTGAAACTGATAATTCATGGTAAGAGAACAACTTGTCTATGGTTTTGAGAGGTTTGTGTATTCTATATGGGGTTTGCCATTTAAAAGTGTGTCATTTCTACTTCTTGTTTTTCCAAGGAACACATTTCTGTCACTAACAAAGTGGATGGTGAGCAAAGGTGGTGGCCACTTTTTGGATCGGCACCTGGGTTTGGCAGATGGCGATGTATTTTTTCCACATTATGTTTCTGTTGCCTGAAGATTCTTTGTGAGGATAAATCCAGAGAATACAACATAATGCACTGCAAAATATCCTAGGACAGGAGATGTGGTGAAGATGCACTGTTCCAGCATTGGAAGACTGTATTTTTAAGTGTTATACATGCATTGATTAAATAAAGAATTTGATATTTTGTAATTATTTTGTCTGTTTTAATTGAATGTCAGTATTACCTATGTAGGATTAAAATAAAATGAATTCTATATAAAAATGATAAAATCAAATGAAATCTATATCAAAATGAATGAATTACAGTAAATACAGGTTGAATTGAGAGTTTTTTTTCCAGTAATTTACTGACTAAAACAGTACAGTTTGCTACTGTTAAATAAAATACGGTTGCTACTGTAAGAAATCTAATTACAGATATAGCTTACTGGCAACAGTGTACATTTCAGGTATTGACAAATTGAAGTAGGCTAATCACAGCTCCGGCACTGGTTCAAAAAATAATAAATGAAAAAAGAGAGAAGAATATTTCCTGTTTCCCAGATATCAACTTGTTAGTTAATATCAGATAAAAATAAATAACCACCTTTCAAACAAAGGTATGCTCGAGAGTGCGCACCTCATTTCAAGCACAATTAAATTGAAATGGAGTGTTGTAGGATCAATAGTCCCCAGTTGATCCAAGGGGGCTGTCAGTCTGTGGAAATGGCACACATATGGTAATACCTCAGCTTAACAACAACTTAGAGGATTTACTGTTGCCGTTTTCAGACCAACATGAATAACAAACAGTCGTCCACCCCCTGGGAGCCATTTTGTTTTATCCCAGCTTCAATTAATCTTTCTGGGGGAGGATACCATTTAAGATAAATAACAGGGGGAGCTAAGGAGGATGTATTGAGGAACTAAACAGTAAAGTATGCTAATTATGAAAATGAAAACCTTTTTTATGTAAATGAAATGCTTTTTCTTTTAAGCTGTACGGTGCGTCCAAGTAAGAGAGAGAGAGATTTTTCCATTGTTATGCAGAAAATAAATATTTGTAGCCTAAAGCCCTCTTCAGCGTAGGGAGTATTTATACCCAGGTAAGCTTGATAATGAAATGATAATGTATGTATATAATATTGTACTCTTACTATCTGGTCGCATTGTTCACAATTTCCTGAACATTCAGCAAGTTAATAGCGAACAGTATTCAAACACTCAAAATACATGACATCATCTTTTCTAGCGACTGCATGGTATAGGCTGCATTTTAAAGGTGCATTCAGTAGTTTAGTGCTAATTTAAAAAGTTTTACACATTAAGAAATAATTGTTTTGTGAGGACTTATCTGAATGGTGTACATTGTAGATTGTAGAAGTTTTATATAAAAAGGGTTTTAATTATATAGGTCACTCCTCAGTGTATTATTCCATGCTCAAATGACATGACCCACTGTATTTCACTAAATGACAGAGAGAACCCTCACGCTATTAGTGTTATTTGGTAAATGAGTGTAAACATTGGTATGGCAAATGAAAGGTTGAAAGATTTGATGATTTTTTGTTGGACAGGTAAGGGTAGACTGTTCTAAACCTCAGTAGAATAAGTACAAATTAAGTTGAATAAAACTCATGAGAAAGAAAATCCTGCTTAATCGTGATAAATGGAAGTACAGCATCTAACACCACTGTGGTATCACTACTTAAAATATGCGAAAAATATAATAAATTTTAACTAGGAACCTGCTGAATGGACTTTTAAGGAGTCATTCAAATGCAAGCATAATTAAGTTACCTTTCAAGATTTTTAGTTTTAAAATGCGACAAGCTCAGTCGAAAAAAGGTCAACCAGGATGAGGTAAATATCATATTTCAGTCAGTATTGAAAAGTATTGCTAAAAAACAGAATTAAAAAAGCTGTTTTGCTTAATATTTGAAAATGCAATTTTATGCTTCTTACATTATTATTGTTAGCTTAACAACATGCTAATGCAGAACTTTATTGGAGTCAATGAGCACATTTACAGGCACATCTGATAGTTTACTGAAACCCATTTTAACGACCTACATGCAAACCAGTAATCTGCAACACAAGAAAACTGTGCTTACAATACCTTTATATAAAAAAATCATGTTATAACCCATTATTGACATCAAAACAAGCATTTGTGTATCTGATTCAGATTTATTATGTGAGTTGTGATACTACATAAAGTATTAAAACCCCCAGTACTGCAAAATGCCAGCTGAAATTTATATCCTCCTTGTTCACTTTCTACAGAGGCAGGTGTATATAAACGCACTCAATGGGGAGCTGACCCTTTTGAAAAAAACAGCATATGCTGGTTAGGTATGTTTTGAAGCATGGCTGCTGGTCATGAGCTGGTTTAGGCTGGTCATGTACTGGTCCTAAGCAACTAGCTCTTGCTCAGGACCAGCTTAGGACCAGCACATGACCAGCTAAGAACCAGCTTAAACCAGCTCAAACCAGCAGTCATGCTTCAATACATACCAAACAGCATATGCAGTTTTTTTCAACAGGGGCGTCTCCTATGCACGTAATGCTATTTTATGGTGTGCATGTGCGTATGTAGAGTATTCCAAATCGTTTTTGAGGTTCCATTTCAGTTAGTATGCTGTTTTAAAAGGCAGCTCCCTATGTAGGCAGGCGATAGCGGGGCAGTTCACTGGGTTTTGTAAAAGAGCCATTGCGTGACCCAGACTGATTCTGCTTGATTTTGAAACCAGCCTGACTCTTGTACTGAGCTGTGCTGATGAGTGCAAAAGCAGACAGGCATATAAAGAGGCATATCACCCTGGATGATGAGAGAGCTGAGGTCAATTCCAAATTGATTTCCTTCAAGTGCTGAATTGATGCATTCCATTTGATCATGAAACTTTGCCATTGTGATTGAATATCTGCTTCAGGAGCTTGTATTAGAATTGACTATGGTTTGTCGAAGTGCTCTCAAACCAGGTGTGCAATTGAGCCACGTAGCGTGTATGATCGGGTATTAGCCAATGTGCCTAACTACGTTGTCACTCGGTTTTAAAGTCATTATGTGGATATTGAGGTATTTTAAAGAGTTTAATCTAGCACTAAACCAGTGAAAGTGCAGTTTTTCTGTGTTTACCCGAGGCTGAATGCCACTCTGATCTCTTGCCTTGATACCGATCGCGTTTGGCGCGGGAAAGCAGACATGCTACATAGAGGCAATTCCCTGTCCTCTTTCCCCAGGAGTATGTTAAACCAAATCTAAATTGCTACTATGATTTCCTCAGCAGGCCCTGATGGAAAGCGAGTGATGTTGGTAAAGAAATGAATAAATGAGGAGTGGTTCAGCTCTGGGGCCAGTTCTCCGAGCCCTTGCCTTTCTCATGTAAATCAGAAGAACGGGAGTGGGTTAGAAGGACAATTCCCAAGCCGCCACTTGGGTGAAATGCAACTTTCCTGTGCTTTGAGAGCCCACAATGAGGAATTTATTTGGAGGATTCAGTTAATTTAAAAGGAGTCAGTGACTCGAGGGAACAGTCGTGGCTTATGCGCGTTCAAGACAACTAGGGCAGCCACTACCGGCTTTTCCCTATAGTGCACCACCTCCGGTCCATCTATTGTGTACATGTGCTCGTATACAGCGATACATCTGAGGTTTTTCAGGGCTGGGAATTCATCAGGGTGAGGAAGTGCATCGGTTTTGGTTATTATGTTTTAAAAAATCATCTGCAGCTCCCTATGAGGCAACAAAAAGGAAAAAAAAAATTGCTCCACTAGAGGCAGTACCTTGAAATTGACAGCTGTTATCTCGCTCCAATGTGCGGCACCATCTGCTACTGATGCCAGACAACAAAAAGGGTTAATAATCTATGATGTTTTCTTTTGGCACTGCCGCCACAACCAGTCAAAGTGTTTTGTTCTGTGCCAGCAGATTGTATCAACCAATAGAATCAAATCTTCTATTACCTGCATACTACCGTCGAGGATGCGGTTCACTTAAAGGCTAAGAAATGCTTGGGATAGTGCCAGAAATACACCTGAAGGTGCTTAAGAATCAATTTAGATGTCATATGTAATATTACTGTCTTTGCATTGGGGTAATGTATGTAATATGAGTTGCACAGAATGTTATCAGCCTATCAGTGTTTAGTGTGCGCAGATATTAAAACAATGGCACACAAGCTCTCTCTTTGATAGCTTCCAAAGAGGATGAAGCCTGCTGACATTAATAGGCTTCCTGTGGCTAAATAAGCAGTGGTGAAATAACACTAAATGTCCCCAGATTGTTTGACAGACAGGGCCGGAGACTCAGAACAGCGGGTAGTTATTATACAGTGTTCTAGAGAGGGACATATTGCAGACCTCGGGTCCCACGTCTAACCCATTACAATGCAGGGAATCACTCATGGAGGGCCGAGGCCAAAGTCAAAGCCTTCAGTGTGTAATCGTTTGTACCGTCTGCCTCAAAAAAGTCAATGTAAACCCAAATTGTGAAAGAACTCCAAGACAAAGTTGAGCAGAACTTTTCTTTGAGCAGAAAATAACACATATGGACACTTCATTTGCCCAAAGGTTTAATGTTGACAAAAAGCTAGCAAATATGTCCATAAATATGTGGTTTAGCTGGAAGACAGGCTTTTTTTAACGAGTCGCTCATTTAGCATTCTGGGGGACCGTTCACAAAATGGTCCAACATAGAAAGCGAGCAGCAGGGGGTAAATTGGAGCTCAGAGATGAATTATCATATCATCAAAATTCCAGACTGCGCCAAAAACAAAATACACAACATAGAGCGAATCACATTGCTCTGTTTCTCACTTTTAGATTGTAAGTTAATTTTTTTCTCCTGTTTGTTGTATTTATTTACATATAAAATCTGAGGAGTGATTTGCACTCAGAATTGCTGTTTTTCAGTAATCATGTTAAAGTTATTGTTCTCGTAGCACTGTTGCTGTGATACACAATTAAGTGAATTAAAATCCAGACATTACAACCAACAAAAGCATATTTTATGATTGTGGTGGCTCACTTTCATGTTGTCAGTGTGCGTGTGTACAGTTAGACCTTTTCAGTAGTTGATAAAGTGAGAAATGAGATGGATATTTCTAGTTTCTCTATTTTTAAACACAAAATAATGTTTAATCCAAACCAGATTATTTTATTGTACATGACACATTGACATTTTGCTTTAATATTAATTCTTTGTTATATTATTCTTTGGATAGACATAATCCAAATGTAATCTGTCTTGCAAATAGTAGATTGATAATTTAATATAGGCCAATATATGGATAATATAAAATATAAAATCGGTATTAGCTAAAATTTCCATATTTATGCATTCCTAGAAGAGAGTGGATGTTTTGAAAAGTTTATTAGATTACGTAAAGATAATAATTGCGTAAATATTAATTTAATAAATTAATGACTTTGTCCAGTACATCCTGAATGATGATTTGGTGTTTTCTGTCTGATAAAGGTCGAAGTACTGTAGGTTTTAGAAAATGATCTCAAACAATAAATAATGTATTTGCTATTCAAAGAGCATAATTAGTCAACCTAATCTACTATTGTACAAAATAAAAAGAAAGTTGCAATTACTGTTTTTTTTAATACCATCCAGTATGGTTTCTGTGTTTTCCTATGAAAAGAAGATCGAAATGTATTTGAAACACATTTATTTCATGCTAAGTGTACTACAAATACAATTACATGTGTACTTAATATAAATACCCTGCAATTATAGGGTTACTTAAATTCTGATAAATTGGAACAATTCGTTTTGTACTTAATGCATTTTAATTGTGTCCAACTAAGTCCAACTAAAAATATACGGAAGTAGCTTAATAATTTAGAAATTTCATCTGGTCCTTGTTGATATATTGTTGTATTACCAGCATAACAATGGAAACTACTTCTGTATTTTCAATAATATTCCAAGGGGTCACATGTATATTGAAAATAGCGAGGACCTCGGACATACCTTTGGCTCATACTTTACTGGTATAATTGAGATGACTCCCCCGGTTTTACATAAACAAAGTGTAGCAATCGGACATATAGGATCTAAACCATCTTAAACCATTGAATTGAAATTAATATATTTAATTGTGCTAAAATGGTCTTATTTCGAAATATTTGTACGTTCTTTTAGGTTCACTTTAAATATTTTGCATTTAAAGACTGATACCATTCAGAGATCATACAATCCTTATCAATAGTGACATTAAAACACATTTTAGGCTTAATATTAATAAATGTGCATTGTGCACAAGTAGTAATCCATATAAAGTTTAATTACAATTTTTATATCAGTAAGTCTTGAGCGATATGTCAGTAAATATGTTAATAGATTTTAACTATACTTAGTATGAAATAAATATATATTTAAATGTATTACATTTTTACTAGGATTTACATAAAAAAATCCAGAGCCAGAATGAGAAAGCGAGGATAAATTTGTCAAAAGCAGCAAGTAGATGTGTCCAGTGATGCTAAAAGAAGCATTACCTGATAACTAAACATGATGTCCATGTTTCAACAGAGTCTTCTGTATGTTATAGCTACATTATGTGTGTAATTCGGCATTTGAAGTGTAAAATGTGGATTAGGTGCTTCTCTTCATGGCTGCAGGCTTCCGTTCTGGTGATAAAGAAAACAGCGGGGCTCTGGACGCATGGCGAGATGAGACTTGTGCGATGGTCAATAATCTATTACCACACATCGGCCTCCACAGAGTGACAAATGCCCATGACTGAAATAGGACTGCAAAGGTCAATGTTGGTCTGGTGACCTCAGCCCCAACTACAAAGACTGAAGTGGTTTTACACTTGCAGCCACAGTCTCCAGGGGCAAAGACAGACACACAGTCTTTTGAGCTCAGTCTTTTGAGCCTGAATTTGGTGGAAAAATCAGAGCAGCTCAGTTCATGTACACTATATATGTGGTACAATTAAAGGGTTAGTTCACCCAAAAATTTAAATTAGCCTATAAATTACTCACCCTCAAGGCACCTGGTGTTATGACTGTTCTCTTCAGAACAAATGGCCATTCGGAGTTTGGGTCACTGACGAGATGTTTTGAGAAAGTGTTACATTAAATAAATAAGTAAATAAATAAATAAAACAATGAACCACAAACTAAGCATTTGTTTTAAAAGAGGTAAAATACCTTATTTATTTGGGTTAGCCTTCAACGCAAGTAGGCTATATCCGTCTTATTCATTTTGTTAATAAAAGTTAGATGTTTAATATAGGCCTATGCAAATTTGCCATTGTACTATTTTATGGCTGATGTGTTTTAATTGATAGGCTAATAATGAACCACAAACTACAATCGTTTTACACTTAAAGAAAGGGGAAATCCAAAAACTGTTTATTTGTGTTACAATGCGGGTAAAACATATTTTCCTTATATTGTTAATAAAAGTTCAAAGTTTAATACAAGTAAAATTGTCATCGTACTGTTTTATTGTATAGCCTTTTATTATTAATAATAATAATGAGCCACAAACTAAGCATTCGTTTGAAGTAAGGGGAAAATTCCAAAAACCTTTTATTTATTTGTTGCAACGCGAATGTCTTATTAGTTCTATTAATAAAAATTTTATGTTTAATATCATTACTTTTTGTCATTTAGGATTGGCTGAGGTTTTGTTGGGATTTTTTTGTCATGGAGATCGCCTGAAGTAAGAGAAAACCAGACATTGTTCATATCTTAGGGACTCCCTGCGACGTTCCTCCATCGGCACCCCACAACCAAAAAATTTTTGTTTTCTTCACCAGACACTGAGGGAATGATCTGACATTAAAAGAGATGATAGGGTGGCAGCATGGCAAGGGCATGTGGGGGTTGGGGGGGTGGGGTGGGGCTGATCCGGTGGTCTAGAGTGGGCGTGTTGCGTAGTGATGCCTGGGTCGGGGTGGGGGGGATTCCGGGGAAATAGTCCTCGCTTGGGGGGGGGGGGTGTGGGGTGTCGGTCTGCGTAGCGGTTGCAATGGCTGTAGAAATGGTCATTAATTCTTGATTTGGATACGGCACAGACATGTTACAGGTAATAATATTATCAAAAAGTCATGGCAACACATGACTTCCTTAGTCAGTTTAAGTTGAAACGGCTTTCACAATCAATTTGATTAAACTTAATTCATGTTTTACTGTTGCATGTTTTACTGTTGTTTTACTGTTGCTTGTGTCTATGTTCAGCATCTTGTGTGACAAGTGCCCAATTTTTTTTATAAGACACCATGTCAAGTTAAATGTAGTTATATTTTGAGCTTTATTCTGTTGTGCTTCCAGAACACATCCTATATGAAACAGTTCCTTACTCATTCTGTTGAGGTTTGTTAGTAGTAGCTGTATCTCTGGACTAACAAAAATCATTGTTTTAGAGATAATTTAAATAATGCTAAATCATTTCAGTAAGTATTTACAATAAGGTTAGATTATTAATGATTTAATGTATTAGGCAACGTCATTAACTTTTTTTTTATTTCAAGCATTCATTGCTCTTAGTTAAGGTATTATGAAAGAAATGAATTATCAGTAGTATATTTGATAAAATAACATTGACTTCAGTAAATTTTTACACTTTGAAATGCCAAAAATGTACTGGTATATGCAGAAATTAACATGATATTAGTAAATGCTGTATTGTTTATTTCATGTTAGCTATTAACTAATATTAACAAACAGAACTATTGTACAGCCTTTATTATAATTTCTAATTATTGTGCTTTAACTGAGCTAGAATGTGTCTACCTATGGCTGTTCACCAAAAAAATAAAAATTCTGTTATCGTTAATTGCCCTCATGTTGTTCCAAAACCGTATGACCTAATTTCTTCTGTCAAACATAAAAGAAGATATTTTGAGAATTTTTTTTGGGCCATACAGTGGAAGTCGGTGGGCACCAAAACTGTTTGGTTACCAACATTCTTCTTCTTTCATATCCGTAAAAGAGAAAGTCACACAGGTTTGTAACAACATGAGGGTGAGTAAATGATGAAAGAAGTGTAATTTTTAGTGGGGACGTTTCCACCATTGACTAGTTGACTTAGGAGGAGCTGTGGTAGATTCTTGGTTGGTGAAAGAGTGGAAAAAATCTTAAGACAATACATCAGTAACAGGTAGAACATCATTCCAGTGCTCTTATACCAGTCAATTTATGCCACTAATTCTAATTCACAGCCACCCAAGCGTCACCCACTGCCTCATCTTCTCTAAAACAAATCCACACTCACACAATTGCTTGTGTCCCCGAGGGGGGGGGAAAGTGAGGCTGTAGGAGGGGTTCTGCAGGTGCGGTGTTCAATTGAACACTACTCAACTCACTCGAAATATTTGGCGATAGCAATGTTGCTTGTCCACAAATCACAATGGTTGACAATGGAGTTAGCATCAGCTGCTTGGATTTACTGAGTTTAGGGCGCTAGGCCCTTGTGCTCTGCGGCATATATGTACTTATTATAATAATTGCAGTAACTAGGTACTAACCCTGAACCTATCCCTAAACCTAACCTTACCCCAAGTAGTTACCTATTATTACCCTACCAGAGGGGAAAGGAACTACGTATATTTACCTTGAGTAGTGTACTTAAGTAACACCTTTTGAGTATCTGGTAGATATCAATATGTATACTCGTAGGCGAGAGGTTCCGGGGAAAGTGGTTCCGGTTCAAGGGGTGTGGGCTTTTGGCTGGGTGTGGTGTAGGAAACCCACACAAGCATAAAAAGGCCATAACTTAGACAGTATTATATGACTTAACTTCACGACATTTGAAAGCAAATTTGTACTTTCACTCCACTCCCACTACATTTCATCAAGGTCCTTTCGAAGTAGAAAGTCGTTACTCTCTGTTGCAGCTTTGAACAGTCATGGGTGATTTTTTTTTCTTCTCTAAAATGTGGCTTTCTTTTTTTTCAGACAGTTTATCAGTTATCACTCTTGTAGGGCTACATGAAGTGAGTTCCCAGCATTTTTTAAAACCTGACCAGTTCCAAATGTGATATTTAATTACAGCAATTCAATAATAAGAAGTTAATCTCGATGAGTTTAGTTGTGTAGTATAAGGCTTATCACCTGGCAGCTGGCTATTGGGCTGGTCTGAGGAATCAAGAAGAGAGTCGGAAAAAGAAACATTTGGCTAAATTGATATGTACGGCGAAAAAGAAAATAGAAGAAGAGGGAAAGCATATAAAGTCACAGAAGAACTGTTGTGCGTCTCATAATAAAACACAAAAGGTGTTGGACTTGACGCAGCACTGCACAGACCTTCTGTGTGTGACATCAAACTACAGCGAGAGCGATTAGACAGCATTTAAAATGTTTGTTTTGATGTCAAATAGGTCTTGCTGTTTTGCTTTTTGTTAAAGCAGTGTTGCTGTTGTAAAAGTTATACATCTACAGTTGTGTTGCAGGGTTTTAAATCAGGGTTGATTTTTTTCTCTCTTGCTTATCACTCTGTATTTACAGGATTTCACTGTCCACTCTTTTCAAATGTGGATGAATGGCTACACATACTGTAGATGTGTGCACACACTGTCAGAGCTATGTGAGATTACTACCTTCCTGCTTTTGTGGGGGTGGGTAGGGTGTTCATAATGTTTTTGTTTTTGTTTTTCCCCCATAGTTTCAACATTCAAAAGCTCTTTATTCCAAATATACTACAAGCTAGTCAGTAGGTGTAATGTATTCTAAGTTGCTTCAGAAGTATTGTAAGTATTACAAACAACAATAATAAAACAGTGCATTGACATTAAAAGGGAAATTTACTTTTGATACTAAAGTACTTTTAAAAGCAAGTACTTCTGTACTTTTACTTAAGTAAAAATCTGTGTTTACAACTTTTACTTGTAATGGAGTAAAATTTGACCAGCAGTATCTGTACTTTCAAGTAATAGAGTCGAGTACTTTGTCCGCCTCTGCCCAGTTACTGTCCCTATGTAAAAATAAAGTGCATCTTATGTAAAATAAAGTGCAACACATTTTGTTTTTAGTTATTAACAAAAAAAATAAAAATTAACCATAAGCAATTATGTGTTCAGTTAAGGTAGGGAAGAAGAGTAATTAACGTACCAGGTAACAAGCTAGTAAAACTCTGAGCATGATTGGAAAATGTCAGTATGTTTTAAGCACATTTCAAAAGTGAAATGTGTAATTAACATCAGTTTCAGTTCTGTGGGCTTCATCGAACAAAATATGGTGCAAAAATAATGAATATTTTTAAAGGGATCATATGATGTTGCTAAAAAGAACATTATTTGTGTATTGGGTGTAATAAGGGGGGGTGTTTATGCGGTTTAAAGTTAAAAAAACATAATTTTTCACATAATGTACATTATTGTTTCTCCTCTATGCCCCGCCTTTCTGAAATGCGTCGATTTTTACAAAGCTCATCGGTCTGAAAAGCGAGGTGTGCTGTGATTGGCCAGCTATCCAGTGCGTTGTGATTGGCCGAATACCTCAAGCATGTGACGGAAATGTTACGCCCCTACCATACTGTGATGCCCTGTCCGGCCGGAGCGACGAGACAAAAACATTAAAACCCATTATAAATGAGGCATTTGTTGCATCCAGTGGGGACATAATTACTAATTTTATAATGACTTATACTGTCTTTTTTTCTTTCTTCTTTTGCATCGCGCAACGTAAACATAAAACTCTGTCTGCATTTGTGATCAGAGAAATGACAAACAAGTGCTACTCTACACTGCCCAAAACTCGCATTTGAATCATCAGTGGCAAATCCTTTAAATTAAAACGTACTTACAGTCTGTGAGTCAGAACAGCTGGCATTGTAGTCTACTCTACCAGGATCAGGAAACAGTCCTCCATAAAATGTGCTGCACACAAATGAATATTTGGTTTGAACTGTTCTGGAACAGTGTTGTAAATACAACTTAACCACTGATTTCTAGTCGTGTCCTCTTTTGGAAGGCCAAACAAAGTAGTTTCGCTTTCACAACGAAACACACGGGCTAGAGTGAGCATTTGCGGCCGGAGCCTAGAGTGAGCGGAGGCCGTCTGCTAGAGTGAGCGACTCTGCTTCGTCCACGGTGAAAGCCGATCCGGCGATCCACAGCGCGAAGTTGATGTATTCCCTCAGCGACCAGCACGGATCAGCTCTAGGCATGACGAAGCGGATATCATCCTCTTTTGGAAGGCCAAACAAAGTAGTTTCGCTTTCACAACGAAACACACATCAACAATACAACAGCGAGAATAAAAGTTAGTTTTGGATTTGAGACTTTAGTCTTTGCAACTTTATAGATCTTATTTATGCACCAAGAGCTTGTAACACTTCAAAGAGAAAGGAAAAATTTAAATCGCATCATATGACCCCTTTAAATGGGTTTCCTTGGCACTCACTCTGTATGCCATTGGTTGGATAGCCCAGCCCCAAAGTCACGCCATTGGTTGAGCACATGTCGTCATGTTAAGCTGGTTTGGATACACTACAGAGGCACAGTGTTTCACTTTTTGGGGAAATCAAATACTTAAAGGCTTACTTATATTGGTAAGAAATTATGATTTTTTAAAAGTGGATTTATTTGATTAAAATACTGTAAAAGAGTATTTAATAAAATAATTGTTTTCTATATTAATATATTTTTAAATGTTGTTGTGTGTCAAACTTTTCATCAGCATCATTCTCCAGTGTCACATGATCCTTCAGAAATCATTCTAATATGCTGATTTGGTGCGGAGTAAACATTTATTATTGTGTTGAAAACAGTTGGAAACCTTTTTTTAAGATATTTGGATCATTACAAAATTCAAAAGAACAGCATGTATATCTTACTGTCGCTTTTGATCAATTTAATACATTCTTGCTGTATGAAAGTATTCATTTGTTTAGTACTTTCTGCCCCCAACTTGAAAACGGTAGTTTATGTATATATACTTTAATAATCTTAATATTAATTTTACTTTATTTATATCTTTTGGTTTCCAATATTTCCATAGAACGTGAATAAAAAGGCTTATATTTTCAAAATACATCCTCATATTCTTTAGCAACAATCTAGCATTCAGCTTGTTTTTTTATTTTATATATGCTGTTTAAACGAATATGGCAGGTTTGTGAGGCGTTTCGCATAAACAGGATCAGAGTGTATGTAGTCAAAGTAATATACATGAATATTAATCAGCTTGTTTTCTTGTCCCACACAAGTGTGTCTGATAGACTGAGGTCTCGTAATCTGGGGGCAGGTATATAAAGAAATTAATCCAATGTTTCATGTTGCATTTTTTTCCTTTGTAAAGAAAGCACCTTGAGCCAGGACTTGTACTTTGAAGTGTTGGGTCTCTGCATATTGGCTTCCATGTAATAATGATAAGAATGGACGTGAGGCATTTAAGTAGCAAATCAATAGCAAATTACATTTTTCGACTCTGAGGCACACTTTCACAATCACGTGTAATTAGCCCTGACAGTCCATCCCAGGCTGAATTAGATTGCTGCCTCTTGTCACGTTACCCATTTTTTAAGTCTACTTTGGAAGGGGGCACGTCAACGCTTTATGGTGCATTTCAATGCCTTGTGACAAAAACAGTGGCGTGGCTGTGTTGTTTATCATAGCTTCCAGGCTAGAACATCTGTCCCAGTGTAAGGCTATCAGCATAGCCTTACTATCAGCATACTGTAGACTCTTAATTAAAGGGAAATGGAAATTTAATCCCACTAAGCCAACTTGTTTGCCATAGATTCGGCTTACATTTGGTGAAATGCATTTGTCAGAACTATCCGCACTGCACGTCTTTGAGATTTAACGAACTGAAGAGTCAAATTGTTCTCACCGTCATATCACATGACCCAGAATGATCACGCTAGCTCTATATTCTCAAGGAGATCGCATTGGAAGGGCAGGTCTTGAAGACTCCACCTGAAGTAGGTTAATCAGAGAACACATGGCTCTTGCCTGGCGGTATTGGGGGAAAATGGGCTAGAACCTGATTTAGATAAAGCATGATGACCCACAGGCACTCCTATATAATGAATAGTGTGACGACAGCGTCCTCCAAAATGCACTGCTTGTTGGAGACCATTCTTCATCTTGGTACTCCATATGAATAAACAGGGCCTGTTTAATCTATCTTTCCTTCATCTGTTTGTAGGGCATATGGTCCAGACTCTACAATTGCTGAAGTGCTCATTCACTCGGTTGTTTTTTTGTTTAATTATACTCATTTAAATACATGGCTGTGCGTTTACGATCTTCAACAGGCAACTAAAATTCTTATAAGTTCTTATAATCTTTATTCAGTCTATCCACTTATTGTTTTCTCTCTTGAAGGTAAAGTCGATGCTTTTTGAATTAACTGCACCTGACTGACATGGCAAACACTCTCAATGGGCTTGAAATCTGCAGACAACCCCCCTTTTAATAGACTTACACCTCATTTGGCCTCTAAAGCCCATTGAGGGGTCCCAGAGGATGGGTGAAGGCAGGTCCCCTCAGAGACCGCAGGTCGCCTCTCACTCCTCTGTAGCCAGAGTAAAAAGGGGAGAGTCCTGATTAGAGCATGCCTCCCAGCCAGAGGAGACTACAGCAGGACAATGCCGCATTTTTCTTTTCAAAACAACAGGCCAGCCCGTCTGACCTCTGTCAACGCCAATGTATGTCACTGTGAAGATGACACTTGCACACACACATACAGAAACAACAGAGCAGAGGAAGACCGCACTCGATTGTTTTTTGTATTATGTAAATGTGTTTTCTGAGTATGCTCTGCACGTTTTAGTTTGCATTCGCAGCATGATACACAGTGTTGCTTCATTTTTTGAGCCTTCAACCAGAGTTTAATAGAAACAGTGTAATAGAAACACTTATGGATTAAAATATATATCCACACACACACACACACACACATATATATACTGTATATATACTGTATATATATATAATATATATATATAATATATACTTGTGTTTTATACTTGTTCATTGACTATGTATCCCTTTTCTCTGGCAATGTTTTTTTTGTTTTTTTAGAATTTGTTATGTTTTACATTACTTAATAGCCTACTTCTGACATTTTAAAAGCATTAGCAATTTTCACAATATGCATTGTTTCAAAGCAGCTTTACGGAAAGTCTGTTATGTTTATAATGCCCTAATGATTTAACAGAGCAAGTTTTAAGGATGGGCAATATGTATATTGTATAATTTATAAATAATCCTCTGGATTTAGATCTTGCCATGTTGTATTAATTATGTTGTGTAGCATATATATTAGTGCCACAGTATGTCATTAAATGTCATATAAGAGATATAAATATTAGTTGGTTTTGGTCTAAGCGTCAAAGAGCTTTTCTCAAAAAGTATGAATACATATATGATTAGTTGATTATAAGTGAATATAACCAGTTGTTGAAATGTCTGATTTGAGTTCAACCTTTTTACATTTTAATTCTTGAGAAATATAGGATATGGCTTTGATTTCAAATAGAGACAAGCCACATTTCAGACAGAATTTCTATACTGTGATGTCTATCGTTACTATAGTAGAAAATTACTCCTATTGTGGTGAAGATTTTAGTCACATTGGCAACCACTAATTAGTTTAAATAGGGAGCAGCTAGAAAGTCACTTCATTGTGAATTATAATGTTCCATCATGTCTTAAAAATAGATGTTTTTTATTACATTGATTCTGCATTAGTGGCATCTTTAACTTGAAAACAAGCAGCAAAACTGATTTTTTAAACAAGATTTTTTTTCCCCTCACCACAGTTACGAAAACCCCTTTTCAACTCTCCAATATACTTTTAAGCTGAATGTCTATACATCTAGGAGTCTGAGGGAAATGCTTTGCAGGAAAGGCAGTGCAAGGAAAAGCCTCAGCCTGGGTTCCTCCTAAAAGCTATTCTGTACAGATGTGCGTGGAATTCAATATCCGTGGTGTGTGCAGTATATCACTGAGCTGGGAAGAGATAGGAAATGCAGCTCTAGCGCTGCTGAAGAGGCTTTTGGGGGCTGAGAGTCTTGGAGTGACACTCTGTATTCAGCCCCCAGCAAAATATCTGATAGAACCATGAGCTTTCATTTCTACCAAACAGAATACTAATGCACACGCTGTGTGGGCTTTAGCCACAGAAATCCACCTTATAAGGTTAGAACGGGTTTATTTATTTAAACCGAGAACATGTGGATGAAACAAAACAACCAAAATAATACTAAAAAAGCATTTATCAGACTCATCAGATGGCTGAGGCAATTGCCTCACTAACCCTGCTGATGTGTGGCAATATGGCAAGTTTCCACAAGTCAGGCCTGGGTGAAGTGGTCATTAGAAACAAACATTGTCATTTGGAATGGATCGTTACTCATCTGAGTATTGTTCTCTCGTATTAATATGGAGATGACCTTCTCAGGAGGGGGCTGGCTTTGCTTAGCAGCAAATTATGATGAATGCCAATTGCTATTTATGATATGCCGCAAAATACTTATGCATCATAGTGTCATATTCAAATTAGTGCCCGTAACCTTGCGATCCCTAAAAGTCATATGTTATGAATTTGGGTTGGTGGCATTGTTTACGCTGCATTAATCATGCAAACACGCATTTGGAAAACAAATGGCTTGTGTGTTTTTTGGAAATGATTCAAAAAGGTCTGGCTCTGGTATCGCTCGCTCAATACACGGCGAGAATAAAGATGACGTGGCTGTGGAATGGCTCAAATAGATGCTTTAGTTTTGATTCGATTTCCTTTAAAAAACAATTTTGTACTGCTAGGAACTGCTTCATGCTTTGCTGACACAAACGTGTGTAAGACAAGCTGTGTGAAAGACCCATCAGCCAGCTGTAAGTATAAAATAGAGTAAAGAAGTCTGAAAGTACAGTGAAAAATTGTCTCTTTAATCTTCCCGTACGGCATTTTTATTTTTTTAAAGGTTTGGCAGTGTTTATGACGGCTGCCTGTAAATATAAAATAGTATAAATCTGTCATAATAGTCTAAATCAGTACTCACAGTGCTCAAAGGCTCGGAAAGTGTGAAGAAAGTAACTCTCATAAGGCTTTAAAAAAAGAATTTGACTTCTTTATTTGCCATGATTTGCTCTCAATCCTTTTTTCTTTTTTTTTTTGAATGAATGAAGATTATTATTGCTGACATTATGCATGCTGTCGATTATGGGACGGCTTGACCTAAGTTACCTAGTTACCCATATTGGATGCAGGTCAGTAATTGAATACCCACGGCAGACGTGCCACTATTTCTTAGTGAGCTCAGCTGCTGAATGAGCTGTACCATCATTGCCATCCAATGAATAGGTTACAGCACGTCTGAATGAAGGTTATTCTTGGCTGGGACAAATAAAAGGATGTTGGTGATTTCATGAATCATAATGAACATGTGATGTGCACATTTTTGAGAGCTTAACCAAGCACAGCCCACAGTTCCTTTCTCTCCGTCGCTCTGAAAGGTGACATCCAATGTTCTGATAAGGCACTTAATGTACATGAAGAGCCCTTGCATAGCTCATTTATTCATTGGCTGTTTCAAAAGCATCCTTTGTCTACACACGGGGCTTATTGTCTCCATATTAAGTGGGGTTCTGTGAAGATTTGAACAGCATCTTGACTCCCCTAAGTTGAAGTGCGGCCGAGGTTAAGTGGTCTCCGTGCTCGCAGCACCCATCTCCACTCCTGCGTGACAGCTGGGGACTAGGCCGTTGCTATGGTTATAGCTCCTTCTGTTGCATTGCTGTGCCCCGGACTGCTCATTTGAGACAGAAGCAGTGCACCACCCAGACACGAAACGGCGATCCGTAAACTTCCAGACGGGCTGATTTCTTGCCGTTTGCCTCCCTTCATCCCTCCCTCCCTCCCTCCATCACTCTCTCTCTTTGCATTGCTTATGGCATTTGGCTGTAACTGTACTTGCTTTGTTTTCACGCGTTTGCAACTTTTAATTGCACACAAATTAAAGCAATTGCATAAAAAATGGAAAGTCATTTTTGGAACACTAAAAGTAAATTCCATTCACTCGAGACATCCTTCCTCCAGTTTATATTACTCTCTCTTACAGAGCACAGTATTGCAGATGGAAGCTTTCCAATTGATAGTGAGGCCACTGATCAGGAAAATTATTTCAAATAGTTTTCACCACTACCCTCCCCACAGCATTGGCCTTTGTAATGGAGCAGGAATAGTAAGCATGTTTATGGATGTTCTGTGACGGGAAAATATTAAGATAATTGTAAATGTAGGCATATTTATCCTAGTAAAATCCTATATAATAATAATAATAATAATAAAATAACAATGATGAGTTTTGGATTGTTGGTGTTAAAAAGAAGAATAATAATAACATGTTATTAATATTCTGAACCGGTAATAATAATAGTAATTAAAATAAATAAAATTATTATTATATGGTTGTATTATTATTTTACGGGTAACTTAGTGAACAATTATTAGTAATAATAATAATAATAATAATTCATTTAGTCTTTTTTTTTTTTTTATAAGTGTTGTTGTAGTAGCAGTAGTATTATGTAAAAAATATGAATAAATTATGCATATTTAAACTTGAATATATTTTGTTATATAATTTGTAATTTATAATATAATTTAGTTTGAATTAAAAGAGCTGTGACACACTTAGCCTAGTTTGGCCTATAGATCTTTCGGTCTCTCTTTTATTATTTTAATTTAATTTAATTTTTTTTTTAAATAGACAGACAAACTTATTGTGCAAAGTGTAAATGCATTCCACATTTTGCGTAATGAACATCTGTGCTGAACTCTGTACTGTGATCTATGAATAAATGGGTAGATATTGACTGGTTGTGGCAGTTTATTTCTAGAAACACTGTTATTTCACTAATGGGGGGACGAGCACATATGGATTCATTTTTGTCACCGCTGTCAGTTTTAGCTCCAAATTAGTACATCCACCCTCTCTTTGTTAGAAACCCTCAGAGAGACGGCACTCCTTATCTCAGAATCTTCTCAAATCACAGTGGAACACAAGCAGACAAACAAAAACATTTCCTCTAGTGAGAGGCTCGTCTCTTGCAGGGCGAACATTAACAGCTCCGTATGCAGCTGTGCTTGTAATTGTGTTTTTTCTTCCGAGAGTCGTAAAGATGAACTTCAAAGACTTGGTTTAGTGCTTTCAACTAAAGAAGAACCATTCCGATCCCAAAGCGCTCCACTTTCTCAATTACAGTCAGTTCATGACTAGATAGTTTTTCGACTGATAGGTTAGATGTGGGTTACTTTGATCTCAAGTCTCAAAAGTACATTCCAAACCTGTCCCACTGCAGACGTAAATAGAGCGAGTGGACATCATTCTGGCAATTTATAGGGCTTCAGTTACCCCCGCTAGTCGTTGGCATGCCTAAACTCCGAGCCTGGCTCTTCCTGTCAGCACCTGTTTGTTGCTGGGCCAAAGTGCCTGGGCCGTGGAGCATCTGGAAGTCCCCACAGCGTTAACCTGCCTTTAGCACCTCCTCCGTCATGCTGCCGGCCGGCCTGCGTGAAGGGTAAATTCAGGCCGTGCGGCGGCGGGCCCCACCGGAGCCTCCGACCAGCAGGCTCACATTAGAGGACATTTGTTCCACAATATTGCTGCCTCCTGCTTTCCCTAGGCTGGGCTCGGCGCAGAAGGTAGAGGCAGATATTTGGGTTGTGGCCAAAGCATCTCCATAGCCACCTCGCTAGCACTGCAGGTGCTGAGCTGGGCTCCCCACTGCTAGCGCTCAGGGTCCAGAGCCCACACCGCCTAACGGAACAAATGCCGGCCGCACGCCGAATAAACTTATCTCGCTTGCATGACAACACATACCCTCGGGTTAGAGCACTGCGCTAGTTTTGCAAAGCAAGCGGGGTCAGGAGAACATCTTCGGCACGAGGGGGGAGGGGGAGGAGGGGTTCCTCCGCAGACAGAAGAGAGGATGAAGGATGGCGTCCTTCTTGCTTTTGTATTTGGCTCCAATATGCAGTTTTGATAAATGAGCAGATACTAAGTGTCTTTTTAAAGGAATAGTTCACCCAAAATGAATATACGGTCATTGTTTACACCCTTGTGTCATTTCAGACCTGTATGACTTTCAAATGTGAAACACAGAAGAAGATGTTTTGAAAAATGCGTGTTTTTATCCATACAATGAAAGTCAATGGGGTCTAAAATGTGTTGTACACTCTCAGGAAAAAATGTACGAAAGCTGTCACTAGCGTGGTACGCTTTCAAAAAGTACACCTTTGTACCTTTTTTACCCCTAAAAACTGCATTTTAGTACCTTATCAATATACATATTTGTACCTAAAGTGTAAATATTAGTACTTTTTTGAAAGGGTGTCGTCCCAGCTTTAGTATATTTTTTCAGAGAGTGATGGACAACCCCCCCCGAAACAATCTTTAAAATATGATGATTACCTAACTTTTAGATTGCAAAATTTTTGGGTGAACCAAACCTTTTAAAAGACACCTTGTTTCCGATGCTACGCTGTCAGAAACAAGGTGTAACCTTGTCATTCTGGTCTCACTCAGGAAGGGTTAAAAGGAAGACTTTGTACCTTTTCTACCCATAAAATGTGCATATTAGTACCTCAGTTAAGGTGCTACTATGAACCTTTGTAATCTGTGTCTTTGTAATCATCTGAAATGATTCCAAATCACAATGGCAGACTCCATCCTGGCAGGTTGCAGTGATTAAGTAGGTTTTAATGTGAGATCAATTACTTCAGTTGAAGTATAATGGTGTTGGCATGTGTTGAGTTGAATGGCTCACTTCTCCCATGCTTTTAGAGCCCAATAAGATTTCATCAAGATCCTGATGTAAGGGTGCCACGGGCATGATTGATCACCCCCAGCAGATTATCCCCCCAGTCCCGGCCACGACCACCAGAGGCCAGCCGTGTCCGGGCGTAATGATTTGCAATGATCGGGGTGAGGATTTTGTTGATGGATGAAGCTTTATTAAGAGGTCAGGTGGTCAAAGGAAAAAGAGCATTGACCATACGGGTATTGACACAGGCCGGGGAGACTGTGCCGTATGTCTTTATCATAATTAAGTGGGGATACTTAACCCTGGAATGATGTGGTTCCTCTTGTCCATTGGGAGGCACGAGCAGGCCTACTCAGGGAAGATCTCCTACACTACCCAGCCTATTGTCAAATGATATGCTAATGGAGGTGACCCCTAGTTCGGAGAGGCTATTCCCACATCTGAGAGGTTACTTTCATGAACTGAGCCCACTTAATGAAGTTTAGGATGCCTTTTTATTATTTTCCACTTGGTTATTGTGTAATAGAAAATGAAAGCTATCAGCAAGATTTTATTTTGTTAATCACTGACTATACTGTTCTAAAGAAAGTTTACTTAGCATACCTCACTTTGTGAAGTTCAGGATCTTTCTTTCTTTCTTTCTTTTTTTTAAAATTTAATTAGCAATTAGTTGTATAAATTCTTATTTTTTTAGTTATCTGTATAAAATATTATTGTGTAGGATATGTGTATGCTGTATGTATGCATTGTGTCTTAAATAGTTTTTATGCTATCACATTGGAATATAATTTGATATACTATTTTTTTTAATATATAAAATATTGAATTTATCTTTCTATACATGAGGATATTATTGCGTTTTGTGTGTGTGTGTGTGTGTGTGTGTTATATTATATTAATATCTATGATATAATATATATCTATATATATATATATATATATATATAACTTTATATATTTTATAGAATTTTTCTAAAAATGAATTATTATTATAAACAGCCATTCTTATCCTTTGATTAATCCTTGACCATGCTGTTTCAGATAACGCATTGATTTTCTCAATTCATACATCATTCATTTTAGTTTCATTTCTGGTTTTTGGTTGGAAAAAATGTGCAGATAGCAGCGGATATTGATACAGTCTGAGTTTTATGCAGCCGATGCCTAAGAAGAACCTTGGATTTGGAGGGGTCGTCGCTGGCACACATGAGTGCATGCATCAGAGAGCAGGAGTGCTCAGCCAACTCCCCCAAAAAGCCTGTCCCTCGGTACGGGGAATTACACGACCTCTCTCAGCTCACCGTAACCTCCTCATTATACACACACCAATGAACTCGGATCATATTTTCCTGGGCAGTGGGAAAAAATGGAAATGGGAGGGAGGGTGGTGCCATGCATTTGAACAATGCTTTGCTGTTTTTTAAAATGACTCCATGGAGAAGTTCAGATCCCGTGTTGCCATACAGACATTCCCATTTGCATTTTCGGTATTTTTGGAGTGTTTTTTATGCCCCCTATTCTTAAACCACAGAGAATAGTGTAAAACTGGCTCTGACTATGCAAAGTAAAATATAGCATTTTGCCTTAAATCTTAAATCAAAGAATTTAAATGCTTCAATATTTGTATCTTTTAATAAGGAATATGTCTCAAAATAATGAAAGCATATATGATTATTTCTTTATTTTTCATTCTACATAAAATAGCTTTGCAATAATCAAATAGTATATGATTATTTCTTTAATTTTCATTCTTAATTATACATATAAAGTAGCTTCAGTTTGAAAAGAATAACTAAAAATCATTCATCTGTTTTATTCCCTATTTATTTTCAGTCTCTGAAAAGAATAGTAGGCCTATTTGGTCATTTGAGAGCAAGAAGGATCATTGTAGTGGACACTGTTTATGAGCCTCCTGTGCTGTCTCTGTCTGTGGTCTCTGTCTTTCGGTCCCTCCATTCATTTTCAAATTAACCTCCTAATAGACCTCATCTGTCCATGGAGAGCCTATTAACTAAAGATCTGTTTTCATCTGCTGGACAACTTAGGACAGGAGAGACCCCTGCCACACAGACCTCCGCTCTCATGCAGCGAGCAGCCAATCCCCTTTTTGTTGCAGCAGCCAGCAGCCCCACCCATATCTCTACCCCCCTCCATACCCCTCTCGTCCCACCCCCAAGCTCCCCACCAGAGCTATGACGCCTGCGCCCCCCCCTCAGCCCCCAGCCCTTCCCTAGACAGCCGTCGAACACAAATAAACCTGACTACAACCCATCACTTGCCATTCAAAAAAAATAAACCCAATTTAAAGATTCGAAACCCCACGACGGGTAATTTAAAAAGGACTTCATTACATATAGTTAATCTACCTCCAACGGCCCGGGCAACCACCCTTTCCTCCCGGTGTCTGCGATAGAATTATGGGAGAGACAACTTAAATGCTTATCAACCGGCCCTTTGATGTTACAGCAAGCACATCCAGGCGGCTCTCATTTTAATTCCTCCGGCTGCCACGGCGCCGACAATGGGGTGTGCGACTAATGCTCTTTACCTGCCCTGTGAGCACAGGGGAGGTGATCACCGTGGTCGGTGGCAAATGGAGTAGGGTGAGCCCCAAACTGGCAAATTTAGTGTCTGTGAATTAATGAAAATCAACAGTGGAGTCTGACGACTGCCCCTGAGGTGCCCGTTGTTGTACGGGATTAGTGAGGGGGGTGCTGTGATTTGGAGAAGGAGGAAGATAGAAGGGAGAAGATGACTAGTGAAAGCCTGTTTCGGTGGTGGTGAGAAGGCATGGAAAACCTCACACTGTTCGCCTGAGGATAAACGAAGGAACCGGGGGGATTCGGACAGCTAACGATATCCGAGCAATTAACACAGACTGTATGAGAAGGAGGAAACCTGACAGTCTGAGGAATGTCAGTATGATTAAAAGGCATATATTAATTAGAGACGTGTTGCCTCTTTATAATAAAAGGATTATCGTGTCATGTCTATGAATATGTTTTACATTTAGGTCTGGTGGGAAATAGGTTCCTACTCAAAAATGAATTTATGTCTCCGTTACTGTGGTAAATTTAGACATCTTGAACGGTTTTTGTTTGTATTTGCTTTTAAAACAAGAAGAAAAATGTTTTGTCACTTTCTGAAATATCCAATAGCTTTTAGTTTATATCACAGCCATTAACATTGTTTGCTGCTTGCTAGTAATGCTAGTCAGTTGCAGGTATTAGGGAGTGATGATACTTTGTAAACATCCCTGTGGACAAGAAAACAATATTGTTTTGTTTTCCTCAACGAACACTCTATTTTTATATATTTGAAAACACCTTGAAATGGCTTGACTTGAATTATTTGTTCTGTTGAAACGGGTTGAAAATGGTCCTGTCCCATTCTGAAATATCATAAACTAGTCATAAACATTGTTTGCTGCTAGTTAGTAATGCTAGTTTCAGGTATTAGGGAGAGATGATACATTATAAACATCCCAGACCAGTTAAGATAAGTTAACAATATTGTTTTGTTTTCCCCAACAAACACTATACTTTTTTAATATGCTAAAAATCAACTTAGGAAAGCACTATAGAATTCAACTTCATGTCTTCAGATTCACGTTTAGTAGAGATAAGATGCAGATACAGTCCGGCTGGTGTTATCCTGCAGTCCCTTACTTCTCCATTTTTTCCGTTGGCGATAATAAGGTCAAATTTAAATACGAAATTCCTGACAGTACATTTTCTGACACTGCTACCTTTAGGTTCTGCATGGCTGTTTGAGTCAAAGAGTGGTTATCTCTTATATTGAGCTGTTCTAACCTCTGTCCGGTCTGATTAAACAGACCACTGTGAATTTTCTTGTTATTCAGGACCAGGTTTCAGGGTCACTTACTGTCGAAAACAAAAATGCATAGGCCAGTAAAAGACCGTACGCATGGTAAAACAAATATTAGTCCTTACAAAGTTTTGATTCAAGTTAAAGGGTTGGCATTTCTATTACAACTGGACTTTTGGGCTTCTAGTTTTGTTTTTTAATTGGAATGTATTGCAATAACACTCTCTCATGATGTGCTCAGGGTGAACTTTTATTACATTTATTTGATTTTCATTTATTTATTTGTGGAAAGAGGTAAAGGCTTTTAATTGTGTTTGTGTGCTCCGGGACCCTAGCTAACGTGTAAAATTACAGCATTGCAAAAGCTAAGCCTATATAATTAATATCTATGATAATATTATTATACTCTTATATAAAAAGAATATATATATATATATAATATATATATATAATCATTGCATTTACTTTATACATTTCTATGGCGTATATGTAACTATTATGTCAGTGTTTTTGCAATGCTGTAAATGTAAAAGTTAGTACAGTAAAGTACAAAAAAAATATTAACTGTTTTAATGGATTGTATTAGAATGTCATGATTCTGGATGGCAAGCTAAATTTCAGCAGCATTTTTCCAGGCTTCATTGTCAATGATCGTAGTATCTTATATATTTCATTACATTCTATTACATTTCGCATTTGCATTATTATAAATGCTTTTAAAATTCGATTTTATCAAAGAGATTCATGGTAATAAAACAAGAAAATAAGGATTCTTTAAGCAAAATGTTTCAGTTATGAACCAAAGGAGTTGGCTGTAAAATGTCTCTAAAACGTAAACATTTCATTAGTAATAAAATACACAATTTATCCTGTTCAAAACATTCAAAATTCTGCTCTTAACATTTGTGCATCAATAACTGTTTGTAATCTTTTGTTGTTATTATTTTGTCTTGTGGAATATACAGTTATAATATTTGTTTAGTAGCTTCCGGGCAGTACTAAATAAAAAAAGAACAGTTTGTATTATCCTAATATTAATATTTTATCTTTTATACTCTCTATATATCTATTGCGTGTGGTTGTTTTGGTTTTAATTCACATTTAAACAGAACTCATTATACCCAGTCTCTTCATTTATTATCACCTTCTTTGTCTCAGCACTAGATAACCATAGATTGTCAGTCCTTGATTAAAACGTTGACTTTTTACTCAGAATTAACCTGATTATTGTAATTGAATGTAAAAGCGTGTAGCTCAGCACAGGCCATGATCAGTGGAGATGGATTAGGAGAGAAGGCTTTCAAATTGAATACAGTTTTCCCCTCTCAGCCCATTAATTGTGCCGTTTACCACTACCTGAGTAAGTGACCAGTGCTATTTAGTTTCTCTAATGATGATGCACAGTGGGCTTTTGTCGGAGATAATTAAAAAAAAAAAAAAAACGGCTCGGCCTTTCTCTCTCAGCCTTTACTTTTGGCCCATTGACAGCTGAGCACAAACGAAATATTGAGCTGTCCTCTTGGCAGCATCCTGAATGCCAGCATCGAGTTCTTCAAATGGTCTCTTGTGCTATTTCAAGAGCTAAAAAACATATTGGTCTCTGGTCTTCTGCTCATGACTGACAGAAGTTTTTAAATGCACTCTGGTGTTCGGCTGTGTGCCTCTCACTCGAAACTCGTGACAAAGTTTTCAAAGTTTTGAGTACATTTTTTTTCTTTTTATTTTACATTTTCTTCAGAGCTCAACAAATGTTTTTTTTTTGCCCCATATTGCAATTTTTTTTGTCCCATATTGCAATTTTTTCAGCTGTTTCCTTTTTCCAGTACATTTTTCCAGTGAAAATTAATAACAAAATACTGCAGTCCTGCAGTTTGGTTCTCTAAAGAACCTTTTAGTGAACAGTTATTAAAAGAACCATTGCATTTATAGTGTGAAAAATATTTTAAAGAACATTTTCAGAAAGGTTTCATGGATGTTCAAGGTTCTTCATGAAACCATAGATGCCAATAATGAAGTTTTATTTTATTTTTTTTAGAAGTGTAGAGAGAGGAAGAGGAGAAGAATCTCCTTTCCTGAAGACCCTTCTGAAATCTCCCTTGATCTTCTCTCTCTCCATCTGAGCAAGGGGTTTGCTATTCCACACATGACCACAGGCTAAGTGACATCAAGCCTCATTATATTCATCACATGCCACATTTGTAACCTGTTAGGGGAGTAAATTGTGCTAAAATCAGCTGATGCCCCGTCCCTATCCCCACTCTTGCAGAGAAGATGTTCTCCACTCTGAGATGTGCAGCACAGGGTTAATTGGGTGGCTTTGGCCCTGTTATATTTTCTGCCGTGATGCCATATCTAACACATTTCAAAGCCTGACATGAGAATACATTGCGTCTGAATGAAAACTGCAGTTCACTGATCTTCTTTGCAGCAAAATGAGGAATATGACATTTATTTGGAGAGGGTGGTCGGAGGTGCTGAACCTCATCTGTAGTAAACAGATAACATGAACAGATGAGTCTGTTTAATGAACTCATTTGGTTTCCAGCAGAAATGACTTTTTAACCTGCTTTCTCTAGAGTTATTCTCAGCGAGGGATATATCTGCTGCTATTGCGTCTTCTTGTTGTTTTAACCTATAGCACATTGTGCTGTGCTGTTAATAGTCTTTGTGTCAAGAGAAATAAAGGCCATAATTACACATCTAGGTAAAATAGACTTTAGTATAAATGCAGTAGTCTTTACCAAAGTGTGTTATGTACATAAGTCCGTAAACAGCTACAAATAACACATTTTACTACACATGAAGTGCACACTAATAATAAAACACTTTGCTTAATTTTGGCTCTTTTTTCAGTAAAAATCTAAACATATTTGAAGCATATTTAAAGTGTATGTGTGTATGAAATGTACACTGAACAAAATGATAAACGCAACACTTTTGTTTTTGCCCCCAATTTTCATGAGCTGAACTCAAAGATCTAAGACTTTTTCTGTGTACACAAAAGGCATATTTCTCTCAAATATTGTTCACAAATCTGTGTTAGTGATAGTAGATAATCCATCCACCTCACAGGCGTGGCATATCAAGATGCTGATTAGACAGCATGATTATTGCACAGGTGTGTTTTAGGCTAGCCAAAATAAAAGGCAACTCTAAAATGTGCAGTTTTATCGCACAGCACATTGCCACAGATGTCGCAAGTTTTGAGGGAGCGTGCAGTTGGCATGCTGACTGCAGGAATGTCCACCAGAGCTGTTGCCCGTGAATTGAATGTTCATTTCTCTACCATAAGCATTGGGCAGTACATCCAACCGGCCTCACAACCGCAGACCACGTGTAACCACACCAGCCCATTACCTCCACATCCAGCATCTTCACCTCAAAGATCGTCTGAGACCAGCCAACCGGACAGCTGCTGCAACAATCGGTTTGCATAACCAAAAGAATTTCTGCACAAACTGTCATAAACCATCTCAGGGAAGCTCATCTGCAAGCTTGTCGTCCTCATCGGGGTCTCGGCCTGACTGCAGTTCGTCGTAATAACCGACTTGAGTGGGCAAATGTCCTTAGAGGGGTTTGCCAGGGCGTTTATAGCCCAATTTGACCGCCTAGGCGAAATCCCATTGCACCCCCCCCCAAAAAGATTTTATATAATATAATGTATATATATATATATATAATACCGTGGGTACGGAAAAGTATTCAGACCCCCTTAAATTTTCACTCTTTGTTAATTGCAGCCATTTGCAAAAATCATTTAAGTTAATTTTTTTCCATCATTAATGTACACACAGCACCCCATATTGACAGAAAAACAACATTTGTTTTTTTGTTTGAATTGTGGATTTTTGCAGAGTTTATAAAAAAGAAAAACTGAAAATACAAGTATAAGTATTCAGGAACCTTGCCTGTGGACATCATATTTTAACTCGGTGCTGCCATGTCTTTGATCTCCTTGAGGGGGATGGGTTTTTTTTCTACACCTTCATTGAGTCCAGCTTGTGTTGATTATACTGATTGGATTGATTAGAAAGCCACACACCTGTCTATATAAGACCTTTCAGCTCACAGTGCATGTCAGAGCAAAGAGAATCATGAGGTCAAAAAGGAACTGCCTGAAGAGCTCGAGACAGAATTGTGGCAGGCACGTCTGGCCAAGGTTACAAACAAAATTTCTGCTGCACTTAAGGTTCCAAAGAGCACAGTGGCCTCCATAATCCTAAAATGGAAGACGTTTGGGACGACCAGAAAACTTCCTAGAGCTGGCCGTCCGGCCAAAACTGAGCTATCGGGGGAGAAGAGACTTGGTGAGAGAGGTAAAGAAGAACCCAAGGATCACTGTGGCTGAGCTCCAGAGATGGAGATGGGAGAAAGTTGTAGAAAGTTAACCATCACTGCAGCCCTTCACCAGTCTGGGTTTTATGGCAGAGTGGCCCGACGGAAGCCCCTCCTCAGTGCAAGCCACATGAAAGCCTGCATGGAGTTTGCTTAAAAACACCTGAAGGACTCCAAGATGGTGAGAAATAAGATTCTCTGTTCTGATGAGACCAAGATAGAACTTTTGACCTTAATTCTAAGCGGTATGTATGGAAAAAACCAGGCACTGCTCATCACCTGTACAATACAGTCCCAACAGTGAAGCATGTGGTGGCAGCATCATGCTGTGGGGGTGTTTTCAGCTGCAGGGACAGAACGACTAGTTGCAATCGAGGGAAAGATGAATCCAAAGTACAGGGATATCCTGGACGAAAAAACCTTCTCCAGAGTGCTCAGGAACTCAGACTGGGCCGAAGGATTACCTTCCAACAAGACAATAACCCTAAGCACACCGCTAAAATAACGAAAGGAGTGGCTTCACAACAACTCTGACTGTTCTTAAATGGCCCAGCCAGAGCCCTGACTTAAACCAATTGAGCATCTCTGGAGAGACCTAAAAATGGATGTCCACCAACGTTTACCATCCAGCCTGACCGAACTGGAGAGGATCTGCAAGGAGGACTGGCAGAGGATCCCCAAATCCAGGTGTAAAAAACGTGTTGCATCTTTCCCAAAAAAACTCATGACTGTATTAGATCAAAAGGGTGCTTCTAATAAATACTGAGCAAAAGGTCTGAATACTTAGGACCACGTGATATTTCAGTTTTCTTTAATCAAATCGCAAAAAAAGTCAAAATCGGTGTTTTTCTGTCAAATGGGTGCTGTGTGTGACATTTAAGAGGGAAAAAAAAGTAATAAATGCTTTTAGCAAGGCTGCAATTAACCAAGAGTGAAAAATTAAGGGGGTTGAATACTGTACGTACCCATGAACGGTATGTATATACAGTATATGTATATATTTATATATATACACACATATGACTGTTAAGATAAACATTTTGCACAGTTTATTATAATATCATCTGTAATATCATTGTGTTGCCACTAGATGCCTGTATAGCCCTATGTAACAATCTCTAGTAGCTAAGACATTGCACATAAATCACACATAAATTAATTTTATTACATTTGGATTTGGATACGTTTAGATATTATCAATGGCTACTTTTTTTTGTCTTTATCTGTTTTTTGTTAAAACATTTTGTTGTTGTTTCTTGAAACATTGACTTAAAGTGTCAGTTATTGCATTATTACTTCAGTCAAAGCTATAAAACCCCTTTGTTACCCCAAAATACATATAAAAGCTTTATCAGTGGCATAAAAGTAACAAATGCAGCTACTTAATCATTTGCTACTCATTAAGGTGTGAACTTCCCCTTTAAATAACGTGACGCTCTGCCCTCTATGCTCCCATTAAGCGCTGTTGGAAGGTAGTGAATTGTTTCAGCATTTCGACACCTCCGTAAGGCTGCATTTAACTCAACAAAGCGGTCTAATAAAAGGATGTATTGATCTCGTGAATTAACAAATTTTACTATACAAATATTTTTTAAATTTGATGTTAAAGTTTATATGGGAATATCAGGGCGTTCAGGCATCGACGAGCTAGGCGGTGCCTAGTGCGCAAGTGGTGCAGTACTGGCACTTTTAGCATGTTTTGTTTGTTGTGACATAATCTCATCCATAATTACTACCAAACAGTGTGTCTCTAACTTCCCATCTCTCAATTCTATATTAGTACAGATAGTCGAATCGAATTATATATGATTCGTACTGACCACCCACAATACCTGTTATTTCACCACGTTTTTTGTAAATTATCAGATGCTGTACCCGATCTGCTAGCCCCCAAAAATAATGCCTTATTTTAATAAACCACCTACGATCTGATGGTAGATGCACCGCTTCTCGAAAGCTTTTCCTACGTTGTGTGTTTTTTAGAGCGCGTAGAACAGGGCTGAGGGGATCAGAGGTCTGTAATTGCTGATGATGTAGCATGCAACGTCATAGTTTGCATTTGGAGTGCTCAACAACGCGTTAGATCAGTGGGCTCTGTCAGTGATTTGGCAAGGTATTTGGCCATGCAATAAAGCTAAGTTCAAAGGCCAATTTAAAAAATTGGTACAGTAAATAAAGTGCACAAAATCAGTATTTTGTTTTAGGCAGTATTTGTGGCACTTTTGTGGGACATTTGTCCAAAAAGGTGTGCGTTTTTGCGCCAATTCATGTAAGGTTAGCGTGTAATGTAATATGCCTATAACTTAACGTCCACTTAAAAAATATCTTGTATAGTAAAATTCGCTTATTCACGAGATCAATACATCCTTTATTAAACTGATTTGTCGAATTTAACGCATCCTTGCGGAAGTGTGAAATGCTGAATCAATTCATTCACTTCCAACAGGCTTAATGGGAGCAGCTTCATAGAGGGCAGAGCGTCACGTTATTTTAAAGGGGACGTTAACGCGTTAACAAGTAGCAAATTATTAAGTTGCTGCATTGGTTATTTTTATGCCACTGATAAAGCTTTTATATGTAGTTTGGGGTAACAAAGGGGTTTTATAGGTTTGACTGAAATAATAATGCAATAACTGACACTTTAAATCAATGTTTCAAGAAACAAACAACATTTTTTTTAACACAAAACAGATAAAGACAAAAAAGTAGCCATTGATAATATCTAAACAATATGTAGTAGTATAGTATATAGTATCCAAATCAAAATGTAATAAAATTAATTTATGGGAGATTTATGTGTAAATGATGTGCAATGTCTTAGCCACAAGAGATTGTTACATAGGGCTATACAGGCACCTAGTGGCAACACAATGATATTACAGAAACTAAATTGTACAAAATGTTTATCTTAACAGTCAATTCACAAATAATGCATTCAGATTTGTGGAACTCAATGCACTGAATCTCCACAAATTAGTGTTGTTACTATGACAACCAATTTGAATGTGACAAGCAACTGGTGTCTGAAAAGAATTATATGTATATAATTTGGGGGGGCAATAGGGATTTCGCCTAGTGTGTCAAATTGGCTAGAAACGGCCCTGGGAATATTACATGACAAGCTGATCATTTAACAATGCATTGGCGCAAAAAACGCACACCTTTTGGACAAATCTCGCAACATAATTTATCAAGTGCCACAAATACTGCCTAAACAAAATACTGATTTTGTGCACTTTTATTTACTGTACCAATATTTTAAACTAGCCTTTGAACTTAGCTTTATTGCATAGCAAAAAAAAAAGCGTTACCTTGTCAAAGCACTGACAGGGGCCAATGATCTAATGGAGTTGTTTAGCGTCCGATGCAACTTTGGCATGCACAACGAGGCAGCAATTGACAGCTATCTGATCTAGGTGGCATACAGGCATCGTCAGTTGATAGACTCTAGGCCCAAAATGTTGGGGGGCATCAAGTGGGGGGTGCAGTCATAGTCAGGGTGATCATGCCACTCTTATCAAAACCCTGCTAACAGTTCCAGCTACGGCACTCCATTGGCGCCCTTAGCGGGTTCGCCTAGGCGGCCGACTAGCTCGCCAGCTCGCCTATGCCTAGAACCGGCAACCTGCGTCTGCCTTGGAGAGGTGTTCTCTTCACGGATGTATCCCGGTTTTCATTGTACAGGGCAGGTGGCAGACAGCGTGTATGGCGTTGTGTGGTTGAGCGGTTTGCTGATGTCAATGTTGTGGCCCATGGTGGCGGTGGGGTTATTGTATGGGCAGGCGTATATTATGGACAACGAACACAGATGCATTTTATTGATGGCATTTTGAATACACACAGAGATACCGTGACGAGATCCTGAGGCCCATTGTTGGGCCATTCATCCACGAACATCACCTCATGTTGCAGCATGATAATGCATGATCATGTTGCAAGGATCTGTACACAATTTTTGGAAGCTGAAAACATCCCAGTTCTTTCATGGCCAGCATACTCACTGGACATGTCACCCATTGAGCATATTTAGGATGCTCTGGATCGGCGTATAAGACAGCATGTTCCAGTTCCTGCCAATATCCAACAACTTCGCACAGCCATTGAAGAGGATTGGACCAACATTCCACAGGCCACAATCAACAACCTGATCAATTCTATGCGAAAGAGATGTGTTGCACTGCATGAGGCAAATGGTGGTCACACCAGATACTGACTGGTTTCGGACCCCCCCGGACCCCCCAATAAATTAAAACTGCACATTTTAGAGTGGCCTATTATTGTGGCCAGCCTAAGGCACACCAGTGCAATAATCATGCTGTCTAATCAGCATCTGGAAATGCCACACCTGTGAGGTGGATGGATTATCTCGGCAAGAAGTGCTCACTAACACAGATTTAGAACAGATTTGTGAAAATATTTTGAGAGAAATAGGCCTTTTGTGTATATAGAAAAAGTCTTCGATCTTTGAGTTCAGCTCATGAAAGATGGGGGCAAAAACAAAAATGTTGCATTTATAATTTTGTCGGTAAGTAAAAAATAATATCTAATAAATTACCAATATTCACTGAAAGGCAGTCTTGTTTGGCGATTCTACTATTTGGTAGATAAGATAATTCAGAGATTTTTTTCAGAGGAAAACATATACATTTAATTCACATACAAATAAAAAATAAAATTAATAAAATAGAGGCACTGAAAGCAAGTCTTAGTGTTTCCCAAGAAAATGCGACTTGCTTAAGACTGTTTTGATAAATATGGAGAACACACAAACAAGGGGGGACTTACATAGACTTCTATTACGTTTATACGACCAAACAATATTTCTATCCCCTAACCCACCTAACATTAAACCTACCTTTTACAGAAAACTGTTGATTGTTACACTTTCAGATAAAACCTCATTTACTATTTAATTAAAACAAAAACCTAGTGTGGACCACAGGCGGTCCTCACACCATGTCAAAAAATTGCAGGTTTTTTACTATCCGTGTGGGGACATTTGGTCCCCACAATGTAGCATAACCAAGTCACCACACAAACACACCACAACACACCACACACAAACAAACAATAAATAAATATTTTTTGTTGCAGTACATATTGTTGATTTGATTTGATTATATTAATATAAAATAATACTTGTAAAATTATGCAACATTATAGAATAGAACAGAACAGAATAGAATTAATTTTAATATCATACATTTATTTTAATATTAATATTAAAATAATATCATACCATGATAATCTCCATATTCAGGTGCGCTGGAAGCATGCTGTGTTTCAGTGAGTACAGGTGGGCATGAAAGGAAGAAAGTCTTGTCATCTTGATTTTTAAATATGAAATCTCACTTAAGTTCTCCAGAGGGGAAACATGCTTCACCCATTCTCTGCTACAGCAGAAGAGAGAGAGAGACAGAGAGAGCAAGAGAAATTTATGCCGCCACCAGTGCTGAGCATATGCTGGAATAATTAGGGGGGAAAATCTTGCGCTTATGCAAACTTCCAATTGCCAAAAAAATAATCTGTCTCAAACAAAGGAAAGACCCCTATGGTGCTGGGGTCTATGGTTTCTGTCATACCTATTCCTGTGGGGTTTCACATGACAAAATGCAGAAAGTTGTTTTGTCCCTCTTCCTGTCATGTTACACCCCTTAACCGGAGTATTTCCCCCCCTCTTTCTCTCTCGTCCTCTCTCTCTCTGTCTCTCATGTTGTCTTGCTGTCTGTGCTGTCAGCCCATAGCCTGGCACCTGCTCTCATGTTCCTAATTAGTCTCATTTAATTAATTATATTCTGCTGCACATCTCCTTATCTTCCTCTCGGTTCAGTTTTTTTTCTTCCATTTACATTAGGCTAAGAAATGAGCCACTCAGCTTTGTGTAGTGAATTTAAATAAATGTAGCCCTTGTAACACCACTTAAAATAGAAGGAAGTCTGACTGTGATCATTTTTCGACAGTAACCCTCTGTTGCATGAATTATTAAAGCACACGGGAATAAAATGTCTTAATGTTTCATAAAGAAACAATACACACATATATACATATATATACATATAAATGTAATATATTATGTGTCTACTGCAATTATAAATAAATAGACGAATATAGTATGGAAAACGGCATTAAGGGTAATAATGTACATTAAAGAGATAGTTCACCAAAAAAGGAAAATTTGATGTTTATCGCTTCACCAGGGCATTCCAGATGTAGGTGACTTTGTTTCTTCAGTAGAACACAAACGGAGATTTTTACTTTAACCGTTGCAGTCTATCAGTCGGATAATGCATGGAAATGGTAACAAAATCTATGAGAGTAAAAAAAAAAAAACATGCACAGACAAATCCAAATGAAACCCTGCGGCTCGTGAAGACACATTGATGTCCTAACACACGAAACAATCAGTTTGTGCCAGAAACCGAACAGTATTTATATACTTTTTTACCTCTAATACACCACTATGTCCAACTGGCTTTGGGCGCGCGCACGCATCCGGTGCGTGAGGTGTGTACGCACACTGGCGTAGTTTACGTTAATGGGTGTGCTGATATCCAGCCGAAGAGCAATCAACCATAACTTCAGGCGAGCAGGCTCAGAAGTTGGGAATACGTGAAATGTCACCACTCCCGAATGAGTTCGCGCGAGAGAATGTAATCTTTTAGATTTAAGTCGGTTTGAACAATCCGGATAAACGAAAACAAGTACCATTTTGATTAGCCGTCGTACCTACAATGACTGTGCACTGTGTAAACAATGAGTGACGTATAAGCGCGAGAGATCACTTCCGGCGCTTGCGTAAACTAGCCAGAGTGTGTACGCACCGGATGCCGTGCGCGCGCTCAAAGACAGTTGGACATAGTGGTGTATTAGAGGTAAAAAATTATATAAATACTGTTCGGTTTCTGGCACAAACCGATTGTTTCGTGTCTTAGGACATCAATGTGTCGTCACGAGCCGCAGGGTTTAATTTGGATTTGTCTGTGCATGTTTTTTTACTTTCATAGATTTTGTTACCATTGCCATGAATTATAAGACTGATAGACTGCAACGGAATTGAGTTCAAAATCTTCGTTTGTGTTCTACCGAATAGAAACAAAGTCACCTACATCTTGGATGCCCTGGGGGTAAGCAGATACAAATCTAATTTTCATTTGGGTGAACTATCCCTTTAAGCCATACATCTTGTGTGTTAAAAGCAAAAATATTATAGAAATGAATGACATCCATATTGAATCGTCATTTAGCTCAAATCTATACTGATAATACTGTATTGTTTTGTACTTCTAGGCCTTTATTTTTGGTGCCCTCCAAATTTCCCATGCCAGTTTATTCATTCGTCCATTTGCCAGTCACTTAGAGTCAATCTGATATGCGCCCTCAGTCAGCAATCCCCACGTTCAAGGCCTCAGTGCTTCGCATTTAGTTACTGACACACTCATCCGCCGGGCTCTTTACCTTACCTAAGAAAACAAGTCAACTTTAAACATGGCAAGTGAGCCGCAGTCAGGAGCGCACTTCAGCAAAGACAGTTTACCTAAGCACCTTCTTTCTTCTCGGTTAGTTTCTCTATTTCATTTGTCAGATTCACTCAGCTTGCATGCCGCTGTTGTCTATCAGGTTTACTGAAGGTGTGATAAATAGCGATTTTTTTTCAGCAGAGTGGACTGTAGAGGAGCCAGAATTCAACCGGGCCTAATGTGCTGACTTGAGACTCAGACTGGCGAGCCTGTGGGTGATCACTCATCATTTGATCTGCGATAAGGGATTTTGGTTAAGTTCCAGTGGAGTTCGAGTTCAGACAGATCTCGAGATCAGATGGAGAACTCTGTTGGGAAAACAATTTCTCAAATTACTGCATTAAACTCATAAACGACTTGATCCCATGCTGTTGTTTTTCTGATGATCTCTATGTTGTCGACTGCAGTAATGTCTTCTGCATATGGCGAAGATAAACCATAAGACGATCTCATGTGGTGCTTCCATATTGGACACCTGCAATAAATAGACTCCACTGTTTGGCAGATCAGTCCTCAATCTTTTCATCTAGGAGACGGCTATGGAAGACCATCCAAGCTACCTGGGCTTTCAGTCTGGTGGTGGAAAAAGCCTCAAATTTCCTAACCTGCTGGTTGAGATGGGGTGTTTCACAGATGCCTGAGTCCCAGCGCCTCGAGTAGAGAAAGGGCCCCATCAATAATGCAGCCTCTGATCAGACCTTCCACAATGGGGAAGAACAAACTTTTGGCTTGACAGCGACCACGTCACACTGATAGTATTTCCCATGCTTAGATAGCTTTGTATTGACCATATGGACATCATAATTACCAATGGGATGAGGCAACAGTCTCTTGATCACCAGGCCAAAAATCACACAACAACCATAATTAGTTTGGGCTGCTTCAGAGCCCATCCTAGGCTAATCTGCTGCTGTAATGATGTTTTCTGATAGGCAGGATACCACAGGTGCTAATTGATTCTAATCTAATTTTGGAAATGTGCACAAAGAAAAAGAAAATGTAAGTGGAGAAATTTCAGCTGAATTATCAAGCTGTGATCTACTTTCAATTTTTGTTTTTCATGTATTAAGCATTTAATTTGAAAGTCAGTGAGTCATTTATTTAGGTGTTTCTTCAGTCACATCATATATGAATAACTAAATGCAATATTTGAAATTTTCTGCTGTATAAATTACTCCTCTACCATTCATGAATTCCGTTTTTTTAGGTATGCAGGTGTGTAGTATGGCATCAATCTCACTAAGAGATTTTAATAAGGTGACAAAGTATCCCTGTCGGTTTAAAAACTTTGTTTAAAGCGCATTTGTTATGGCTGTGTAAACAACCATTTTCCTACACTTGCATTTAATGGTGTTTATGTATAAGATAAAAAAATGCAATGACTTTTTTTATTAGAAATGCTCTTTCTTCAACTCCAGGATGCCCCTCTAAAGCATAATCTAAATGGAGGATTTGTTATCCGAACTCTGAATTAAAAAACTTATGGACCTTTCCTCACAGGCTATTTATCCCAAGTAAAATGAAAGAACTCAAAATTGCTCATAGATACTACCCTTGTAATTTATTTTTGAGCAGATTTTCTGAGAATATTTCCTCAATGTGTTCATTTTGTAATACTGATGAAGAATTTATTCTACATCTGTTTTATCATTGCCCATTCTCCAAGTCTTTTTTGTCAGAAGTTACCATGTTGATTTTTTTTCTGCTGTAACAAAATGATAGAAATGTCAGAATCTATCTTTTTTTCAGATTTTCATTCTAAGGACATTAATCTTGAATATATTGTATTATTGGTTTGTCTTCTGGGTAAATTTCACCTTCATAAAGCCAGAACCATTCATTGCAAACCTAACTTTAGAATGTTTTCATCTGATATAAATTCCCTTTTTACTTCTTTTAAGAATGTCAAATCCTTTGAACTCAAAGGCTTCTAAAACTTTTAACATTCTTGAGTCTATTGTAAGCTATATTTAAGACTTTCCTTTCTTTCTTTTTTCTTCTTCTTTATCATTGGTATATTTTGTTAATTTGTGTAGCTTGTCTAACTTCATGTGATGTCCGTTAGCCCCATGTTACTTCATAACTGTAGTTATTCTTTCAATTGCAATAAAAGAAAAGAAAAGTGTGTAGTATGAATAAATTTGAGGGCTCCAGATTGTGGTTAAAAGGATCGGCAATTTGACTGAATTTGACAGTGGCGACACTCAGTAACGCTTTGTGTGTGTGTCTATATTTGTCTATATTCATGAACACTCTTATGATTCTTTAAACAAACTCTTGAGTTTTGGTTTGAATCAGGCTCATTCAATAAGTGAATCATTCAGAGCATTCAGAGAACAACTTACTCCCTGAATGAACCACGAATAATTTTCTGGTTCTAAATGAGCCCTAAGCTATTACTGGGATGTTCATATGACAACTTGTATTTGCATATTCACGAGATTTGTTATAATATATTAAAATTTTACAATGTGGTATGCTTAAAAACATTTAAATATTTAACAAAAAATATCTTATTCTTCCTTATATCTGCTATAAAAATTGTATCTGTCACAGTTGGCATCATTTTAGAGAAGTACTTAAATTTTTTTACTTTTTAAATCTGACAGCTCCTCAGCTCCCGTGGCCTCATGGAATAATGAAGTTTTTTTCCACAGAAGCAGCATGATAGGTTATTTGGGTATTTTTCACATACTGTTTCATGACTCCTGTGTATTCAGACATACTATACTCATTTGACATACTGCTTTTCACATACTTCATAGTATGGAAGTGAGCCTACCGCTATGTGTATAATTCCTGCTGTTTTCCCAGACCTGTGATTAATCATGAAATCGAAACGATCAGCATGTAGAGTAAAAGATTCCTCCTCTACGGAAATGGCCATATACATATATAAAGAATCAGAGGCTATTTTTTAATAAAAGAGTGTTTATAGTATTCGAAACGATGGGGTGGGATTCTATTCTATTAACCTGAGTGCAGTGTTAAAGGATCTGTTTATGGAGAGGAAATGACAAGAAATGGGGTTGACAGGCCTGGAGTGAGACAGTTAAATGCCCCTCGCTGCTTTGGATAATTAATAAATAAAGCACCAGGGGAGCCCTGCCATGCCTTTCTCTATGACAGGGGCTGTCTCCAGTGCGCTAAAGCATTAAATGACCAATTTCTGTCAGACTAACTTCCACCACGCACTCTCTCTTTCTTTCTCCCTCTCTCGCTCGCTCTTTTTCTCCCTTCTCTCTGTGGCTTCCTCCTCCGGCTCTCTCTCTCTCTTTTCCAAAGTAAGCTACTTTGCTCTCTTTGCACTGAGTTTTTCAGCGACTGATGGCTCTAGTTCATTTCTGCTGAATTAATTGGTCCCTGAATGAATTCTGTTGACAGGGCAATTCATCATGTGTTTGGCCTGACAGTGACTGGGTGTTGGGGAGGGGGTGTAGAGAGGAACACTGAGCCAGGGGGAGGTTGGGGTTAGGAGGGACGTTGGGGGTTGGTGCTTCTTCACTTTCTCTCCTTTTTCTGTCTTTCTCTGTCTCTGTCTCGCTCGCTTTCTCTATACTCAGACACTTAACGGGCGAGATGAGCCTCCGCATGGAGTCTTGAGGACTCTAGAGGGGGGATTGTGTGTTTTTTTTAGCCTCTCTCTCGGACGTTAAGGGTGCCCTGGGGTTGCAAACACACAAACCCCCTTAGGTAGGGCCTTTGTAGGCTTTCAGAAGATCTCCACTTGATTGGACGGTCAGGTCAGAGGAAATCTCTCCCCTCTAGGCAGTCCGATTTCTCGTTTCCTTACGGGCTAGGTGACATAATCGCATGGAGAAGCAGATTGCGTTACTGCTTAATTATATAATGTCTTGCCCAATGGCCATTAGAAGCGATCATTTAGCCACTGAAAGAAAATTAGATTTGGCTGCCGATGGAAGTGGCCAGATTTTGAGGCATAGGGTCTCTGATCAGACGAGCTTCTGTAAGATTCCTATGCTAATAATACAACTAATAAAACCACCCCGCTGTTTGGTGCAAAGGCCGAACCTGGTAGCCCTGAGTGCCACCCACACGGCGCAAAGCAAAATCAATCAGTGCTTGCTCATTAGGACGCTCACCAACTTATGTAAGCGTCTCTTGGATGGGCTCATACAGCTTGGGTAAAAATGACAAAATGACCTCATAATCACAGCGCAGCCATCAAGACAGCGTCTGAGCGCCACAGCCACTGCAGTGATGCTGGGAAAAGTGGTTTTCCATTCCCATCACTGCCACTTTCATTAAAGCAGTTGTGTTAAATACAAATTGAAACACACTGTGTTAATTACATAGAATATACTTATGTAAAGCAGTATATGCTATATAGAAAATCTCGTAAACTGTATTATCGTACAGCTCTATATATGAAGTTGGATATATACAGGACAATCAGTACAATCACATAAAGCAATATATACGTACTATATAGCAAATCTCAACTACTTGGTTTTTTTTCTTCCAGAAAATGTAACTATATTATTGACCAGCTAATTATATAAAGTTGTACAGTATATAGTATGAAAGTATGTCCAAATTTATCAATATCCACATACTTGCAGTATACTTGTATGGGATTATATACTGTATACTATACAGTATATCTCAACTGCTTGTATCATTGCAAAATGCAAACTATTGGCTTTTATTGGCCATCTCTAATCTGCTAAATGAGATCATAAGGCATGAGGATATGAAGAACATATGAATTTGACCTGACTTGACTTAATTCAGACTTTAAAAAAAATCTGTGTAATGGAGTTAAACATTTAACACATTTTTGCCTTTATGTATATATATGACAAAATTCACAGATATTCAGATGATTACACTCACAAATGTTTCAGAAAGGAACAGGGCATGTAAAAAAACAAAATTAAATTAAATACATGCAGAGCAAATGTAAGTCCCAATAGTTTAATTTGTGTACAAGTTTTTTTTTGGTAGTTTTTAATGGCCATTTATTAGCAGCCTGATTTATCTACATTCTACATACACCCTGTTCTTTAGCAGCGTGGAAAATCGGTTCTTGTCATCTCCCAAATTACACTGTCTTGATGGCATACAGTATACCTAAGAAAGACTCCATTCCCAGACATCTTAGAACATTTCATAATTAGAGGTGTCCCTAATGAGGTGCATTTGATTGACAGCCCCAGGTTGGCCTTTCCCCTCCCCAGCATCAAATATGACAGCAGTGATGATGACGAGCACATAGATGGCTGACAGGACTTACCAGTGAGTGCTGTCCAGTGCAACTCTTCTGGTGCTCCTTCTCTCTCCAGTGTGACACCCCATGACAGATGATGCCGTTTTCTCCCCATTCAAGCCTCAGAAAACACCAGACATTTTCCCATTTCTTATGAATAATGTGTCTACAAATCTTTATTGTTTGTAGGAAATTTACATAGAACTACATGGGCACATTTTCCGTGCGATTACCAATGTGACTAATGCTTGATGAGATGCAGGCGATGTCACGCTGGCCTGTTTCTTGGTAATGTGTATGTTTCTATGTCAGTGATCAGGTTATTCTTGTAAAACCAGCGCAATACAGTCATAGAGCCATTCTGGACTGTCAGATAATAGCGTTTACATGAGCGTTTCTGTAGGATTCATGGAGTTTCTTTTAGGACTGAGTGTTGCGTTTTACTAATTAAAGTGTATAATACTATGAGAAATTGTTAAAGGCTTTAAGTTTATTTAATGAGAGTTTTATTTAATCTCACAAGTTCCAAAAAGTGTGTTCTATGCACAGTGTCATATAATGCCTTTATATAAAGTGTAAACATATAAACTTTGGAATTTGAAGTTCGCTTTCCAAAAGCAGTTCACGTAACCTCAAATTTCAGTTGAGAATGAGACTAAACCATCATGCAATTGTTTGTATAGTTGCCTTCAGCAGTACTGAGCTCGAGCCCCTCGCAGTGTTTGAGGAGCCGAGAGGATGACAGGTGCTTTTTGTAATGCCTTGCTGATGAGAGCCAATCAGCTGATTCCATTCTGCTGCTTTTTTGCCCATCTCCCCTGTTGTCATCTGGCATGCTAAAGTAAAGATGAGCCTGATTGACAGATGCATCCGGGTTCACAGTTTATTGGTTTCAGCAAAAGAAGCAGATATGCCAATTTAGACAGGGGAGTGACAAAAAAGTTTCCATCTAAATGGAATAATTTTACCACTGGGAATTCTCAGCTGGGGGATGAACAGAGGCAGGCCTTTTTCGTTATTTTAACAAGGGCTGAATGACAAACATATACGACAGTAAAAGGCTGACAGAACAGCAGCTTTTGATGCTTCACAGGGGAGCTATGAAATAAACAATAGGCAGAAAAATTGAATTACAGCAGGGTAGGATTGTCTGCTCGGGCAGGAGGAGAGCTGCTGCAGGCAGCAGTCAGCTGCGGAGGGAACCCAATGCATCATTAAATAGTCCACACTCTGTTTTACACTCTCACTGTGACTCCTTCTCTCTGCTTCCATTCATCCGCTTTTCCTTTTCCTTACTTACACTTTCACTCTCGCTAAGATTCTCTTTCCTCTCGTTCTTCCCTAATTGAACTTGCATGTTTGCTTCCCGCTGTTTCTTTCTGCCTTAAACATCCTCTTGTGTGAAAATCAATGCATATATGTATGTTGTTTTTAAAAGGCTAAGTAATTAATTATATGAAAATCACTTTCAAAGAAAAAGAACATATTTTGAAGATATATATATATATATATATAATAATATAGATAGATGTGCTAAAGAATTATGATAGAATTCATTTATTAGCCTACTTAGAATTTATTTTATATTAAATAAATGTTAGAAAATTGGTTAAAAAACAATGTATAAATATATTTGTATTAGGGGTGTGCGATATGATTTTTATATTAAAACATTATGATAAATTCATTTATTTAGCTACTTAGATTATTTTTAGAGTAAATAAATGTTAGAAAGATGGTAAAAACAATGTATAATATATTTGTTATTAGGGGTGTGCGATATACGATGTTGATCGGTGACGATACAAATGTCTACACGATCTGCTTTGTTGAAACATATTAGTATCGTTCTACAGCGCGCAATTTATCTGTTACGTTCTGTGCCTCCGTCTCAATATAATGTACTACATTCACATGAGTGTTAATTCAGCGGTAGAGTTACTCTCACGGGACACTGCACTTATTCGCAATCATAAAAGTACATTATTTGCATCTGCTTTAAAGCCTTGCCGGTGTTCTGACGATTTGTGCTATCCGCTCAGATTGTGCTACCTCCCGTTAAAAAGATAGGTAGCACAAATCGATGGCGAAAAGTGCTACCTATCAGATTGTGCTTCCAGCATGATATTAATAAAGTGTGAGGCTTTATTAACATGTACACCTACCCCAACCCTACATTCTAACCGTACGTAGATAAATCCAGGTTTGGAAGCACTAACCTGATAGTTTAGGGCCTAGCCTTCTTTGTCATAACACCTGTAAATGTTTCATTCGCCCTGCGTTTCTCGACATGCGCTTGTCTTCTGAAGCACATACACTGAAGCGCACGCACTAAAAAGCTGTTCAAACCAGCGCCCTCGCTTACTGGACTTTTATGTCTAAAATGAAAGTAAACAGTTGAGAAAAACGGATAAGTGCCTGAATAATGAAGTATGCAGCTCTTAAAGGGACAGTACTACACATGCTGTAGACTGTCATTAAAGGGATAGTTCACCATAGAATGTATTTTCTGTCATTATGTCTCCACTCACATTGTCCCAATCCTGTATTAATTTCTTTCTTGTGCTGAACACAAAAGAAGATATTTTGAAGAATGTGGGTAACTAAACCGTTGCTGGTCCACATTAAATTTGATAGTAGGAAAAAAATACTATAGAAGTCACTGTGGACCAGCAACTGTTTGGTTTCCACGTTCTTCAAAATAGCATTTAGGTCATCAAAGAAAGAAACTCATCTCAGTTTTAAAACACTTTGAGTAGTAATATGGTATAAATAAAACACACTATTTAATTTTCTTGTGGTGAATGATTCCTTTAATGTTAATCAAACAATAAAAGACAAAGAGAAAATCACTCACTACTCTTGACTGAAAACTTTAATACAGTTGCTTTAATAGGAATCAATATATAGTGTTTTATTTTTATATTTGTTCATTCAATTTCTTGAATGCTCCTGCTAAATACACCTATTGTACGTGAAAATAAAATCGGTACAATAGGTGTTTTATTTGTATATTATGTGTGTATTTGTAATTTGTATTTTTGTTCTCATTTTTAATAACAAAGATAAAATAATGACAGATTTTTATCTTCGCCCACTTTGGCCTAAACATCTGCCACTCTTTTCTATTTTGTTACCTTATAAGGCTTTGTTTTTAAAATAGGAAAATTAGTTTGACTGTACTGCTCAGACAACTTGAAAAATAGTAAAACCAACATGACAAAGAATCATGATCAAATTTTGATATGATATTTTTGCCATATCGCCCACCCATAATTTGTATATATGTAACATTTTGTTTTTTTTATCATTCTATATAACGCAATTGTAATATCATTTAAATTTTATATACACATTTTTAAAATAACATTAATTGATATTGTATATTGTAGTATGTTGTATATACTATACAAACTGTATATACTGTATATATATATACACACCATTTTCTAATATATATATGTTTTCAATATTTTTTCTTTTTTTAATAGCCTCACTTCTTTAAACACTCAGTCAATGTGTAATTTTATTTGTTCTTCACTAACTAAACAAATGATGATACGTTCATAACTAGTATTACTACACAATAAATGTCTTGCAGCTCAGCATATCCTTGAAGGAATCTTTCATGAAAGGGTTAATAATCACCACTACGGTCACAGGCTGACATACAAAAAATTTATTTCTCATATGCACAAAAAAAAAAAAAAACCTGTGTCATAGGTTGATACAGTAATGGCTGAGGCCACGTTGCTTTTTGTTACATATTTAAAAAAAATAATAATTTGCCCACAATAAATTACGTTTGTGATACATAACAGTAGTTTGCATTATTTTAATGAAAGGAGAGGAGAATTGTCTCTGTTGCTGCTCTGCTGCTGTTGACTTGTTTTAAAATGAATTCTGTCAAGAACATGTTTCCAAAAGCCACAAACAAATGTGGATTGCAGTGAGTGGGTAACAATCTCTTCATTCTAAGTGGGACAATATTTTAACTTGGTAGCTGAAATAATAATAAAGAAGACCCAAATAATTTTATTTTTATTTTTGTATTGATTGAATTAGAACTTGTCCTGTGTGTACATTAATGTATAGTTATATTTGTTGACTTTTTCCTCCATTTGCATGCTATGAATTTTGAATAATCTGCTCCTGTAGTAAAATAACTTAATATTGGCAACAAAAAAAAAAACCTTCAGAATTCTGAAGTCTTGTATTGAATTGTACAGGAAGGTTCAAAATACAAAAACAATCCACAAAACCAGGCATGTGAAATGTATTTGCTCATTTCTACAGGCTTATCCTCTATACAGGATTTAGGGATCATTTAAAATGAAGGGTAAAATTGAACGCAGTAGTAAAGGAGAATACAGAATACCATTTACTTGATTTGCATAGAGACTTAAACAGTATGAACAAGTTAAGTAAAAGTGAACCAAAACAAAACATACAAACAGCCGCACATGTGGTGATAGCATCTGAAACCCACCCACCGACGCAGGACTTTTTGTTGCGCGTCTCTGCAAAGCACAACACATTGAAGACACAAATGTAATGTTAATCTTTTTTTCTTTCAATTCTCATATCTACAAATGGAATCAGTAAATTAGTACGATACTGCAATGGTGAAATGTAGGTGATCTTATATACATAGAAGAATTGTTTTCACACTATACACAAATCATTCTACAAAGCAGCAGTTTGTTGCAAATGACATACCTTTGAGTAACAGAATTCACCTTTTTTGAGTACATTGCTGTGGGGCTATGATGGATCTTTTCCTTTTTGTTCAACATTACCACATACAATCAGTATTGACTACTATTAGAACATAATACTGTTTTATTGACAGATACAGCAAATAAAATATTAAATATCAAACTAAATCTTTGGCAAACGTGGTATAAAGTACATTCACTTTACATTTCCAGGAGCGTATGTATGGACCATTTCCATTTCTGTCCTCGGTGGATAAACGTTTGTTCATCCACACAGAAGGGTTACATGCATGTCTACCTCTCAGGACCATAGCCAAACCTTAAAAAAATGAAATTAAAAAAGCTGTAAGGCATTTGTTGAACTTGTTGTACAATTGACTGCTAATGATTACTTTGGTACTGAGCCAGCCAGAGTCAATCTGTCTCAGTTACACGATACAAAAATGGTTCTTTTGCGGACGTTTTTTAAAGGAATCCACACTGAAGGACAAAAAAGGCATATACTAGTTTCTAGCGTATAGCAAGTGTATTCTTGTCCAGTGTTGCAGTTACTTTGTCAATTCGAGTTGACCTTTTTGCTTAAATAGAGCATGTAATCTGACAAACTTTTGAAGATTCAATTGTACTTATAAATCCAGTAATGCAAAATAGTGCAAACGAGAAAAGAGCGGCACCGATCATGATATTAGAGATTACACATGATAAAATGGAATATCCCGAAAAGGTATGACACACAAATGTACACACGCACACAAACCATCAGCTAAACCAAAACAATAATTTAATATACGGTTTTCTTTTCAGGTCATATACAGCAACAGTTAACGTCTTCTTCAGTGTCTGACCTGTTTTTCTTTTTTTTTCTATTTTCTTTTCCCCCATTTTGATTGTGTATCACAGAAAATGTTAAATCATGTTGGTAATTTCATACCACGATTCAGAGATGGCTTCTAAAACTGTTACACTTGTCTGTTTGACAGAAAATGGAGCAATACTGCAGTTTTCTGCTCAGCTGACACGTCGCTGTTCTGTCCGTGAGAGGTAAGACACTAGTGAAATGGTGTAGGACGAGGGCAAATTACGTTAAAGGCCTCAGGCAACCTTGTGTGTGTGTGTGTGTGATCTGTTAGTGATACTAAATACAGTATGTAAAGGAATGTATTGATTGATTTAGAGAGAGAACGAAAACAAAAAAACAACAACACATCAATTGTTACTTGGTATTTCTTCACACGGTTCGTCTTGTTTTATATCTTGTATAATATATATATTTTTGTAGAATCTTTCAAAGTCTTTCAGGAAATAGTTCAGTCATTGTTCAGTGATTTAGAGAATGAGAGCCTTAGTGTTGATGTTGCGTGAGGGGGGTATAGTCGATGTCTGGGGGGGGGGGAACCCGCTGTTGCTTGACCCTCCTAATCCGATCTCGGCCCCGTGAAACTGAAGATCGTGTAGCCATCTTCAATCCCTCTGACCTTAACGCCATTCAGACTGGTACGATATGGAGGCCGTGGCCATGGTCCTGCAGTTTGATTGGGTTGCCATGGTAACTAGTGGCGGTCATAGGCAGTGGCAGCAGTGGGAGGGGCGGAGCCCCGGGATGCGGCACTATAATAATAAGGGGAACCTGGAAGTTAACAGAAGAGCGGAGCGTTTGAAACCACAGCAAGAGCAACACTTATGCCCACTCCTAATCATTTTGCTAATGTAAAATACAATCAGACTATTCTATTATGTTTGGAAACCTTGGCACGCACAAAAACACGTGCGAAAGGCTTATGCGTGTCTTAATTTAGAGATGCGGCGTGTTATGACCTCGCTAATCAAAAAGAGAAATAAAACTGTAGCTAGTTTAATAAAGCTGTATGCAAATAATGTCATTGTAAAATGTGATTGTATTAATCCCACTTTAAAGTGACTAATCCCATAAGGGATAAGCAAAAAGGGTTAATACTCACTTAATAACGCGGGGTTGCTGAACCGCCAAGCTTCATTGTAAGTTGTGTACTGCGGGTGAGAGTAGGGATTTCCTGAAAAGTCGCTTCCTGAAATCAAACACAAGTGACAGGTTAGCAGTAAAGCAAATTGTGTACCTTAAAGGCATATTCATGCATTCAGGATGAAATAAAGCTTGACTGTCAGCAATTTTGGAATAATGTTAATCAACACAAAAAGTAATTTTGATTCATCCCTCAAAAAAAAAAAAATCAAGCTTATGATGAAGAATTTATATTTTTTGAAGCCAGTTTTCGAAGGTTTTTAAAGAGATTTGAAATTTCATAAAAGCACTCCAGTTATTTAATCTGTTAGCCTGTGTATTATTTGAGCTGCAAAGCTGTACAAATATGTTTGGCATTTATAGCATTGTATTGTTGTGATGACAATGAAGTTGCAAAATCAGTTATACCTTTACACAAAAAAGGCAAGTAAACATTTTTTACACTAAAATGATGTTAACATGCTTATTGTTTCCATTTTGTGTCTATACAATTGAAACAGAGAGTATTTTAATGTTTACAGATTTGCCTCTTTAAAGAACCTTACTGTACACTGAAAAAAATGTGAAGGATTTACTTTTAAACCATTAAAAAAAATGCTAGTAAATTTCACAAATAATTACAAAAAACCTGAATTAAATGTATAATTTTGAAGTAGAAAGACTGAAATAGTTTTTTCCTTGTAAAATCTACTCCAATAATGGTTGTTGTTTTACAACAAAAAATATTTGTTTTACAGTGTAATTCAAATTCAAAGAAGGGACAAGTAGAAATGAATTTTTAAGGTAAGGTAATGACATATGCTGCCGATTGAGCTTAACTGAATTAAAGTAATGCTGTGTTTGAAATATTGCATCGCATTAGTTCAGCACATCAGAACTAAAGGAACTGGCATTGTTTCACAGCGCTAGCTAGCAGATGGCTCGCCCTGTCCTCTTTCCTACGCCCTGGTGCTCGGCCATTTTGGCTGAATTTGTTACATTAATCCTGAGCTGGGTTTTGAAGTTTCCTTTCTTTGATTCTGCTGTTGCGCTCTTAAGATTCTCTATTCTTCGGCCGCACCAAAGCCCGGCTTCAAAAAACCTCCCCAATGGATTCGTTCTCGCACACACTCTGCCCTTTTTATTCGTCTGAATTCGACTTTCAGGAAGCGGCCCTGTCCATGTCAGTGAGCAATGCTGTTGGTCCCCCACGTTTCTTTCTTTTATGAGACAATAAAGGCTGGGTTTTATATGAAGCTGGTGAGGAATGGCTTTTGCTTTAACAGTGTTTGGGGTCTGTCACTAAATCTTAGTCGTTCGAGGGCCAGATGAATGGAAGTGCACACAAAACCCATGGCTCTAGGATTTAAGAGGATTTTTCAGCCTGTGTGACCAATGAAAATGAATCTTTGATGAAAACATATTTGATGTACCTGTAAAGATATGTTTGCCCAGCAAATGAATCCTGTCACTGAATTAAATTTGCCCCTGCGAACTATTCATGTTTGTGTGCCGTGGAAGCCCAAGACAGACTCGAATCTATCTGAGGCACTCAACGGTGACCGAGAGAAGAATCCCTCTCTGAGTTTGATGTAAAATATTTGTTTTCCAATTTTCGCACACTGCATGTTTGTGCTCGGACTTTGCGAGCGCTGATGTTATCCCCTGGCTCCACGTACAACTGCATTTACACTTTTCCGACTTCTCTGCGGCTCCTCTCAGACCGTCCGTTTGCATACATATGTGTGTGTTTGTGCTGTTTGGGGAGAGGGCACCGGTTTTGCTGCCAGATTGCATCCTGTCCTGGCAGTGAAACTCAAGTCGGGTCCCTCTGAGAGATAGTGATTTAAATATTTACAGGCCTTCCCGCCCGCTGTTTTGTGACCCTTAACTGTTTGCTGTGAACCTGAACTGCAGGTTAAGTAGAAGGGAAAAGAGATACGCTCTACAGCACTGGAGGCAGGGTGGAGAAAGCTATGTTTATCGATGGCCTGTGAGAGCGTCGAACGGTCCAGGAGAGCGAGGGAGGGGCGTAATGAGCGCTGGAACCCGAGTGGAACTGAGAGGAACTGTCCTATATCCCACACTTAATTTTCTCCTCGGCAGCCGATAAGCTGAGGCTCCTTCTCAGGTTATTGACGAGTTGAAATCGAGATTTACACTGCCCGCTGTTGTCTTTGCAGCCATCCTGCAATTATGGCTCCACATTAATCTTTTTCTCATTAATATTATGCTCCTCATTAATATTATCCTGTTTAATAAACATTAGCCTCACCAGAAATGTCATGCTTGTTTGTTATGCTTGTTTCACTTCTCTTTCACAACTCTCATTCTTAAAATGTTACCTGGCATTCTACACTAATGTATTCAAACAGGAAAGGAAGCTCTGGGCCAATGCTAATTGAATATTAATGCAAAATTGTTATCAAATCGCAGTTTTATTTTCCAGGTGCAGCAGTGCAAATTCAAGTTGGCTTTGCATGACCTCGGGTTTCCTGAAGATGATCAATTGCCGAGGACTATTCGCTGAAAATATTACGAGCTCTCTTAAAATTAACGTCCTCGTAAAAATAGTAATTACACTTACCAGGGACCATTCCAGCAAGTGTAGAGGTGGGGTAGCTGCCCTGCCCAGTGGGGGGAACGTGAGGTGGGTATCCTGGTAGGGTTGTACTCGCCATGTCTCGACCTGGAAAGAAAGTCAAAGTTTGTGAGGGCAGCTCCACAAAAAAAATTAAATTAAAAAAATTAAAAATTACAATAAATAAAAAGTCAACGGGTGCTGGATGTATGGTTATCCTAAAATCTTTATAATAAAATTAATAATAATAAAACTGAAGAGGAAAATCATCCAGAAATTACGCCAATTAATATATAGTATTTGTGTAGTTTCTTTTAAAGATACAGTAAACTCCACATATTTTGATACATTAAAAATTATGATGCATAGAATAAAGTGGAAAAGCACCCCATGCATTAAACTACTTGGTGTTACACCATGCACATCAATAATAAAAATACTCAAACATATTGGTTTCCTTAAAAACACAACCCTGTAACCCTTTTCTCTGAAAATCTGAGGAAACTGAAGTCAGCTGTAGCTTTTTTTTTGTAGACAAATAACTAGAAAACCCACAAGCCGAGCATACAGTAGGTAATGATCACCTCTCCATAAATTCACAACTTGAAAAACTGATGAGCCTGCAGAAGCTAAAAACAACTCTCCGCTTTTTTTCTCTTCTAGGTCACTCGGCCTTTTAACTTCCTCTATTACACAGAGTGGCGCTGCTGGCCTGTTTTGACTGAAATATATTAAACAGCTCGACAGAGAGAAACACAGAATGCCCTCGGCCTGCTGGTGGCATCGCTGCTGCTAAAAAAGCCCAGAACATCACGAGAGTGCAGAGCGCACACTGCCTCCATATTCAGTTCTGTAATTGGAGGTGATGGCTAGCAATCCTGCTGGATGTGCTGGCGCAAACTTTACAGCACGTAGGCCTTCGTCAGTCCCGAATGGGCCCTCGCGAGGTCCCGCATCATTGTTTGAAAGAGGACCAGTGAGGGTTGAGGGGGGAGGGGGTGCTACCCCATTCTAGTTACTAATAAGAGAGCTGCCAGTAAGAGTGGCACACTAAGTCAGTAAGCAATGTGAAAATCTGTGTTTTAGTGTGATGTTGTGCTTTTGGTTTAATTAATGTGAACATAGGGCATATCACAACCGAGTTGTTGTCTTGTTTTTGGTCATTAACTAAAAATATGAGCAAAATTTGCAGTTATAGAGTATGGCAGACACACAATTCCACTCACACATTACCAACAATACAGAGGCTTTTAATCATAAAATAAAATCAAAGTACTAGAGACTAGAGAAGAATTCTCAGTACTTTTCAGGACCGTACAGGACAGTAGCCGTCTCCAGCAGCACCATGGAATATGCCTCAATGGATTTTTGAGTAAATTCGATTTTAAATGACATTTAAAAAATATTTGTATCTTTTAAAAATGTTGCAATTTGACAGTATATATATATATACCATTTTTTATATACACCATACCTTTCAAAAGTTTTGGGTCAGTCATTTTTTTTACAGTAAAATATTATTGCAATTTTAAAAAAATGTTTTCTATTTTAATGTATTTTGTAAATTGTTAATGTTAAATTTAATTTATTCCATTGATAGTAAAGCTTAATTTTCAGCAGTCATTGCTCCAGTCTTCAGTGTCACATGATCCTTCAGAAATCATTCTAATATGCTGATTTTCTGCTCAAGAAATATTTCTTATTATTATCAATTTTGAAAACAGTAGTGCTAAACCCTTTTTTAAAGATTCTTTGGTGATTAAAAAGTTAAATAGAACAGCATTTATTGATATATCGTTTTCTACTGTAAAATAATATAAAAGACTTTACTGTCACTTTTAATCAATTTAATGCATATATGCAATTAAAAGTATTAATTTCTTTCAAAAAAAAAATCCAACTGACCCTAAACATTTGAACAGTAGTGCACACGTAAATGTTACCTTATTTTTGTAATGTCTTATTTTGTGTAGAGCAAATGACCTTGAACTGCCATTGCTGCCCCATCAAAAAAAAGCCTTTGGTTGTTTCCCCCTTTACCAGCGCAGGGTACGTTTTCTAATCTTTCTTTGTATTATTATTATTTTATTTTTATTTATTTATCTGTACCTGCTATAATAGGCTGGCTTGCATACTGGCTGTAGCTGGGGGCATGATGGGCATAGGCACCGTAGCAGGGGGTGGAGGCATCTACTGACACGCTGGGCTGGAGGGGCAACAGTTCCGCTAGGCCTGAGACTGCCAGTGAGGAAGGGGTGAAAGGAGCCAGGGAAGCCTCATGCGGCTCCTGCTTAACACACACGGAGGATGAATGTGACTCTGCCAGGTGGAGAAAAACAACAAAAAAGCCACACACACACAATCAGACAATGCACAATCGCTCGCACTCAGCAAAAAAAACTAAAACAAAGATGAATCATGACAGATGGAAGTACTGAATGGAAGCAGTAAAAAAAAAATGAAAATGAAGTTTGGCTGACAGTGTTTGGTGTTGTTGTGATGCTACATTGCGTTTAGGAGGAAAAGAAGGATTTATGTGAAGATACGACTGCCGTGGTGTTCTGACTCAGTTCCTCGGGTGTGTTCAGGAGTTTTAACAGAGCCTCCAGAGGCACACGCTCAGAAAACAACATTTCTACACGCACGAAGGGATTTGGTCATGGAAAGCCAGGAAATGTGGCTGTGCACTTGTGCTATGTGAGGGTTTTATGTGCGAACACTGATCCACAAATAATTACATCAAAGATGCTTTAAAACTTTTGCCACACATATGTGCTGCCAATTTTTTTTTTTATTATAAAACATTTTGCAATATTAATGTACAAATATTTATATTTATTTTTCTTTCTATGACAAAATAATTATTAATTTCTGTTTTTCAGTAAATTTACAGCTGGCAGTAAAGGCATTAGTAGTCACAGCATCTCTCAGCAAAATATTGCCTCGCACAAAAACATGTGATTTTATTTATTTTGGTTGCTTGGTGCCAGGAATATATCTCTACAAATTTAGAAGTTTTGACATAATTTAAATAGAAATAATTGATTGTGGAAAATTTAGTGTTGGTGTGAACATTGTTATAGATGCAATAGTCACTGTAGATTTGATTCACTCACATTGAAAAAAGAAACTGATTCGTAATATCGCAGTGGTTCTCCATACTTCTGAGTTTTTGGAAAATTACAGGCCAGCTATATTTTACTCGCATTTTACCCACTTGGCAAGTGTTATTTTGGGCCCTGCTTGTTCATACTTACAAACAGAATAGATTAGAACTGATTTTTTTATCTTGTAAACGGATCAGAGAAATCTTTGGTTCCATTGTTTTTTCTATCTAGTTTTTCTGTGAATGAAAAGAAACATATAATTTGCTCCATAATAAGACTTTCAGAGTCGTCTATCAACTTTAGATTTATATCTAAATCTAAATAAAGCAACATTTTTATACAAACCTGATTGAAATTATTTATCCACTGAATGAGCTAAAAATGAGCAAATATAAACAGGTAAATCACTATGAAACTATATCTCTAGAATAGCATCAGCAAACAGCAGCTTGGCTCGCAGATCAATCATGCTCGAATTTCCCTAAGGTTTGGAGGTAAGAGTCGCATCTCCAAACAAAAAGCCTGCAAATCGCAACACAGCCCCTTCGCATTGCCAGCCGTAATATCATTTGGCTGATGAGGTTTGGCATTTTTCATCTTAGTGGGTTTGCGACTGCAGCTCGAGCAATCAATGTGAGCTCTGTCTTCATCTCTCTCTCCACTCATCCTCTTTAACATCCTCTGCTGTTAACACGGTCTGTGGGGAGGGCTCTCACAGCTTCATGATAGCCTCATTAGCCATTTCCCAACTATTGTTGTTTTACAACCAAGCTATGTGCAGAGAGTCGCTCATTAAGATAAGGCCTCCTTGTTGTCAGACGCAACCTGACAACCCGTTCTGACCTAACGCCAGGAAATCAGGCAACTTAACTTGCCTCTTTCCCACACAAATCAATGGCAGAATTTCCTTTCCTGAGCGAGTCTGGGACTAACAGCCGAATCTTCATACAGCAGGAGCAGGATAAACATGACGTTTTTAATCGAGAGACACACAGAAACGAGGCATTTAGATGACTATATTTCAGAGAAGGAGATGACGGCCATAAAGCCTAACTTCAAAAATAAAAAACCTTAGAGGCCAATAAAGGAGAAAAGGAAGAGAGGCTGTCGGAGGAATTAGGCCTCGCGTTTTCACGGCCTCTGCTTTGCTGCTGTAAAGCAGACAAGGGTGTTCGCTACACTGACCGAAGCCCAGTGTTCAAGATCACTGAACTCTGAAACTAATCAGAGGTGGTGTTGGTTATTGTCCTGGAAACAAGCAAGACCTGCAAAAAGGAAAGCTGTCAACCTCCTGATTACTGAGATGGAAGATAAACACTGGTCTATGTGGAGGCGCATCACATCTCAACACGAACAAGAGCTATAGAGTTCTCCACGTCTGTCTCTCGCTCTCATGAATGCACACGTTTCACATGGGTGAAGAGAGAGAGAGAGAGGAATGACTTCCTTTTTTTAAAACCCAACAGCTCCAGCAAAGTCACTTGCCATAGAGATGAGATTTAAAAAGAAAATTATAATCACAGACACCACAATGTTTTGTAACAGTACTGCAATCTTTGACCTCAATTTTCAACATTTTGTCGCAGGGAAAAACGGAATAGCCTGCTTCACCCCGATCAATTACAGCAATGTAATGTTTGGATGGCCAAATTGCTTGAATCCCCAATATAAGTTCCTAAAGTCATTCATTATCAAATGTGTGCTCAAAGGTTAGTGTGCTATTGTGAGTCTGAAAAAATTCATAGGTGCTCCTTCACCACGGCCGCCCACACCTGGGGCTTTATCGCGTCTGGGTGTGTCTTTTTGCCGGGGTGCGCGGGCATGATGGGTTACGATCCCGTTCACCTGACCTCCGTGCAGTTTGTACACCATGGAGCTCCAGGACACATCACGGATACCGCAGTTAGCCGGCGCGCGTGTTCGTTTTGCTGCTCCTCGGGCTGCATCCCAGTTACCGGCGCCGCATCCTGGCACCAATGGCTGACTGGAAGCTATATTCAAGCGGAGATCATCGCCGCATTATCCGCGACCCCCACCGTATCGCAGTCTGCAGTTCCGTTCGCTCGCTTGTCCCGCTGCGATGACGACAGCTATCATCATACCTTCCCAGATTTCCCTGCCTTAGCCTTCCCAGTTTCCTTTAGTTACAGCCATGCGCAGCGGCGAGTTGCCTTTCAGGCCCGGGCGCGTCATTTTTCCTCCTTCTCACCCCCTAGCTTGCTCCTGTCATCCCTCTCCGGAGATTGCATCACAGGGGATCCCTCACATCACCGCTCCGGTGGTTCATGTTCGCTCCGCGAAGGGTGTTGCCCATTTGTGATCTGTTAGCTTACCGGCCGGTAGCTTCCAGTGCTATTGGCAAAGCGAAGACTGTCCAATTAGACGGCTCCGGCGAGAGGACGGCGGTTACATGCCACTTACCGAACCGTGGGTCATGGTGTGACTGGATATGGGCCTGGCCCTTGTTTTAAATCTACGGATAGCTCAGAGCTGACCAGCTATCCCACCTATGTTTACCTCTGTCAGTTTGAATCTCTGTCTGTCGCGCCTATTTGCGGTGTCAGTAGTTGCCCTCATCCGCTCGTACACCGTTAGCAGCCGTGTGGTCCTGTGCATCCAGACGCGCAGCCATGCGCCCTTTTATCTATGTACTCTGCTACGTGTCGATGCCCCCCCTGTGTCCCTTTCAATCACGCAGCACCGCCCTAATCCTAGTATAACCTTCACACAATCTCTCTGTCTGTTTAGTTGCTTAGGCACTATTATTATATACCGTATACATTATTTCTAAACATCCCGTTGACTGGAGTCGAGGTCGATTAGTTAAGCGACCACTGAGATGCTCATTCGACTGTTCATAGTCTTTAATTATTCTGGACTCGATTTGTCTTAAGCCCACAGCATCACTAAATTTACAGTACTCTGCCTTAGCAGGACATTTCAAATGCCATTCTAGTGACGTGACGGATCAGCGTTGAGTAAATACCGACAGACCTAGATCTGTAACCCTAGGGCATCCTGTGTAAACGCCTCGAATACGACAGTTCCTCTAGTGCCTGTCCACTTACGTGCCGTCAAGTGTGTCTGCACAGTCTCTGTTGTCATAGACAGGTTCATTATCATTTCATAGCCTTTAATAGCTTATGCCAAATCGCTCTTCCATTACCCCCTAATATCAACCCGACGCCCTTCCCAGTTGTCCCCCCCAGCGTGACATTTTATTGCGCCCAGGACTAAATTTTATTCGACTGTGCGATTTGAGCGCTAGATCTCCGACTGTACTATCAGCAGGGAGTGGATGTACATGTTATATCTTACATGCATCCAGACACGGCACTGCTTTACCGGTATACAGAGTATGGTGAACTATAGCAACCTCACGCCACGCTCTGTCCTCGTCTCGTCTATTCTCAGTGTGTGTTCTATTCATTGTGTTGTACAATTCATTTTTTTCCCCTTTCTTTTTTTCTTCCCTAATAGTGAGTTTTTGCATCCTTCGAACCGGGACGTTCCTCGAGCTCTTTTTTTGTCTGTTGGAAATAATGAAGCCCTATTACTGCCTTCAAGTCATTTACGAGTACTACGACGTACTCTCATCGGATCATCCGCTTATATCTACCGGGACTCTCCCGCTATGTCCTTTGAGCTAGACAGCGAATAAGCTTTATGTAATCCTGTGTCACTTACCCGCCGCATTGTTGTTTCTTTCTCCAGATTAATAGTGCGTTCGGTCCAGTTGTTGTTATAGCGTCTCATGCATGTATATGCCCCCGGACCCGACACCGTTGTGAAGCTTCATTATACACGAGACTAACCCAACACAATATGTCAATAGACGAACTAGACATACATTTTTGATACTCTGACTCAGGGGCCTTTATATATGGCCTACCAGAAGCAGATGAGGTGGTCTGCACTGCCGCCACCCGGTGCTTGTACCTCAGTCACAGGTGGCCAAGAATGACACCTGACTCTTTATCCGAGGTGTGCTCAAGCCCACGTAGACCTGCGTTATCCAGACAATGGACACAAGCCAAAAAGACCTAGTATTGTCGCCTGCTAGATTGTGCTCAACTCTGGTCGGGTATAAGTCTTGACTCCGTGTGGTGGTTACCTTGGAGCGGGGGACAGATTGTCCCTATTCTACTAACACTCTATCCAGGATTCACATCAGGACGCGGGGCAGAGCTAAGGTTCATCAACCTCCTGTACCCCATCCGCCACACCACACGATACTTCTAGTGCTTTGTCATGTTGCTTTACCGACGCATCATATGGAATGTTATTTTTGAAAAGCTCTCAGCGATTTGATTATTAGCCGTCAGCTGTCAGTTGGCTATCAGTAAACTTAACCTTCTCTGAGGTAATAACAGCCGCAACAATGAAACAATATTTCAATTAGCAAGGCTGACATTAACCACCGCATACCACGAGGAAAAAAAATGCCTCGGCATTAAAAGGCCAAACCGTGCTAGGCCACCATATTTCTTTCTGAGAACTATGAGCTGATCAGACTTATCCATTCACATGTCATGTAACAATGGTAGAAGCTAGGTTAAAATTACCACACTCCCCATAGGGCTGTACTTTGACCACAGTGCGACCACATATTACGCCCCCCAACAAATCTCCATAACCCTCACTTCTTTGCATGCCACAGTGATTAACATTCCACGCGCCGTCGGGTTCGAGTAGTGATCACTCCCCCCCGCTTCTTACACACGGCTTCCGCCGAGCTATGTCAGTCTCACCTATCTTATTATCACTCACTGCTAAGATCAACAATGTCACATTACCCTCTCTACCTGATACGCATCATACATAAACAGCTCATCCTTACCACATAGTAAAAATATTGTTCACATTTTGAGTCTAGACATATGAAAGTAATATGCCAGTGATTCCAATGGGCAGCACGGGACGGTGGATCCAAGCGCTCTTACCGTCACTTATTCGCGGTAGCTCTGGACACGATGGAGCTTTACTCAAATCTGGAGCTGACCGTTTTCCTGGTTGACACACGCCACCTGGCGCCTGACTTAGCCATCCATTCACGTCCAGGGTTCAGTGTGGTAGTATGCGAGATATTCATAGCTGCACAATGCCCGGGGAGGGTCCGAAATCTTTATACGTAGCTTACGGTGGGATTGACAAGCATGACCACTTTTAAGGTGTCAATATTAGATAAGTTGTGTATGCCTCTGAGTGCCAGTCTGTATATTATACAGGTTGTCTCCAGTCTTTTACGATAATTTGCTATGATTTAGGAACGTGCGCATTCATTTTTTTACTCATACGGCAGGCTCACGGTCAAAGTGGACCGTAGTCTAACGGGACCCCGGAAACCCTCACAGTGGTACAAAACGTGTACATTATTTTTCTTTGTCACCAGTCAGTGATGTGGGTGTTTTGCGTGCGAGCCGTTCGAATGTGCATACTCGTGTGGTTATCATACATTAAGAGATGTGATGCCTGGGTTACAGAGATGTACCTGGATTTGGTATACAGACTGCATAATCGAAGGTCCGGGTCCAGCGCTTCCTTTGCTGCATTTGGGACTCCTGCACGTCATCCCCTGACCACGCCCACCACCCCGGGAGGATGACGTCGTTATGCGCCTTGTCGACTTAGATCTGTAACCAGGGACTCGTTAGTCGAGACCGTATTGCTACCATGTTTTTTTCTTAGAGAGAATGATGACACACGACCCTGTACTCCCGAAACAGCTTTCCTGTTATAAGTTTACATGTTTCGTTATAAACATTTGTATCGTCCTTCCATTGTTTGCGACAGTCTTTAAGTCGCCCTTTGAGTGCTCATTGTTAGATTTGTACTACCTGCCTTTTGTCTGTTCTCCTCCCCACCTAGTCATTCTCACTTCGGTCATATTTCCCCACCGTCACTGTCTATACAGAACATCCGATTTTACCGCTTCCCGGGTTACCATTGTTCCTGTTTTTTCTTATTAATATATCTGTTGCAGCGCCCCTTCTCCCCTGCACGTCGTTTCACCGTTCTTGCCCCGGCATGTGTGTGCGTGTGTCCGTGCACCTCCGCGACCGACAATGCCTAACATGAGGCTCCACGCGTTGGACACCACAGGGACTGTACTGGTGACCCCCCTGTGACTGTTGTCTCGGTCTCTTCTATTCCAAGATACCAACCTGCTCATATGTGCTGCTACATGCTGTGCAGCAGTTGGCCCAGAAGAGGCACTGCCTGCTCTCCCTCTCTATTGTTTGGTTGGCCATAAGATGCAACACCAACGTCACACTTTTATCACAGAGCAGCACCCCCCACCAGGGGTACCAGTTGTGTGGGAGTGCGGTCAAACCTTTCTGACAGAGCTACTCCCTACGAATACGGCCCCTGATTCACAATTTTGGCGCTTTTTTGGCCCACGACCATGTTGTGTGCGCGCGCTTTGTGCTGCGCGCCCTTCGGATGCTCATGAGTCCTTAGATATTTTCCTAAATATGGTGCATTTTTTAATGCCCTTGACCTCCGCATGACATTCGTAGACAAATAGGCCTAATAGTTATTTTTTCCCGCGCATCCTCACAAGGTACTTATCCAAAGACCGATTTTTTAAATGTTTACATTTCCTTACCACCATAGTGACTTCCCCCCCCTCAACCCCCTTTTAATTTTGCCGCTCCGCGTTTTTCCTCGTTCTCCCTTCGGTCATCCTCCAAACATCCGCCTTGGCGCCTTCCGGCCTACAAAAACGGACCAATAAATGGGAATGTAGTCTGATTAATATTACATTAAATTAAAAGTGATTTTTCTGGACTGTTCCAGGGCTGTTTTTCCCTCTTGTTTAGCCTCTTTCCTTGCCTTTTTTAATACCTTCTTAGCTTCTCTTTGTGATTGCAAGTCATTTCCAATTCGTTTTGGTATTGATCTTCCAGTAGAAATCAGTTTTGTAATTAGCTGCAAATTAGGCCCTCTACTAGGGGTGAGGGCTGTCCCCCTGATTTATCACCAGTGTAATTCTCTGCGATCGGAGAGAAATTAAAATGAACTCAATTAGGCCACTGCTTTTGCTTTATGGGCCTCTACTTGGAGTTTCAAGGGAAAAATTAATAGTCACTGGTTGTTTGATAGTATAATGAAAGTAAATAAAGCTTATCTCCTGTAATAAGCCAAAAGCTTTAAATAAGAGCTTGTATATACAAGGTGGAGTTTTTTTTTTATTGTTTTTCACAGCATAATTTTTCATGAGACTGAAGATTTGTCAATTATTTTTTGTATTCGTATCAGCGGATTCATGTTGATGTGCAATTATTAAAAACTACATTAATCTGGCTTTAATACACCTTACACTATTTAATGCATATATTAGTGATGCTTGGGCAAGATGCATCAGTTAACATTTGTCTGGGATTAAATCGTATGGTGACTTGATTTCACTAGTTCATCTTAAGAAAAATAAACATCTGTTGGTTCGAATGAGCTCTGCTGTCCACTCACACTCCGTTTTAAAATTAGTACCGCAAACAATCTCCAGATTTTTTGTTTATGAGTTAGTTTGTTAGTATTCGTCCATTTGCCTCAATATTACTAACCTGCTCTGGCTTGATGTGTTCTGACGTAGGGAAGACGTCGGGGTATGACGGCCGCTCAAACACCCGATCCAGAGCCTCCAGCTGCTGTTGAGTGAAGGCATCAGCCCTCAGGTGCTTCCGTAAACTCTCCACACTACCCTGAGAATCACTGTTTGGGCCAGAGCCATCTGAACCATCTATGAGAGGAGAGAGGGACAAGGCCACATGCTAGTACCAGTCGTTATGGTCCCGTTTCTCCCCAGGACAGGCACCCCATCCCTCCCTCCCCGCACCCCACACAACAGCTACATCTAGTGCTGTAGTGCACCTCTCAGCACCGCTGGATGAAAGATTGGAGTATATCAGCTCAAATTCAGTCAGTGCTAGCCTCAAACTGATCCTAATAGCTGTGGAAAGATAGAGCACATGAGGCTGGGAGAGAAAGAGAGGGAGGGAAAGATGTGGACGGCGCAAAGTGGGAGAGAGAAGACCAACACCTCCCCCATCCCAGATCGGCATCAGCACCGTCATCATCTGATAGGCCTGCAGTAATTGATGGATTACCTTCAGAGCAAACATATATTTGTTGGGAACGCCATGTGTTTTAGCGTGAGCCACCTTGTTCTCTTTCCCATCAGTAGGCTGGTGGAAAATGGAGAGCTATTATTTAAAAGGCACAATTTCCTTTAGATTGTAATGCTGCTTTCACTTTCAGATTGCTTTTCCCTGGAAAAATGGGAGGCCAGTGCCGGCTTGAATACAATTACACAGCTTGACTGCTAGCTTATGCATTTCCCTCCATCTCGCTCTCTATAAACAAATGAACAGTTTCCCCTCAGACCGTGACCTCATCACCCTGCCGAAACAGGTAGCCTTCTTTCCCCGGCTCCTCATTTTGCTATTCCGGAAGCCCTTCCGCAAACATTCGGCAAACGTTTGTGCAACCTCGGCAGTCGGGCCGGCAGCCTCCCGCCTCCCGTGTTTCTGGTGGTGGAGGGGCTTTTTTTGCTCCCTTACAAATCTGTCATTCTAAATTTGCAGCAGATTATGTTCTCTCCTCTGCGAGAGCGTAGTGATATATGATATGCAAGGCCCCTATTGATTGCCTGATCTGGTGGCAGGAGAGAGGCGAAATGAACTTGAAATGAACATCATGCCTCAACTCATTGTGCGTATAATACTCTACTTAATCCCACATTTTTCTGTGCTATGGAATTCAATTGATCAATCATGTTCCACTGATAGTACCATTTCAGGGGCTTTATTGCCATTCTACCCACCAGCTTGACCTTTTTTCAGTGGCTGAGGCCACAGGATGAACTGACTTTCAGGAGAAATAGATCCACAGAGAGGTCTGATAAGAGACTGGGAGATATTACGTGCGTGTGAGTGTGTATTTAAGCTACACTGAGGTGACATTTTTTCTCTTCCTATTAATTCCAGTTGTTGTTGTTTTGTTGTGTTTTTTCTTTTTGCATTATCTGAGTAATTTTTTTTTATCAGAGGCTTTTTTTTATAGACAGCTCCCTTGGGGGCCTTCTATAAGTCTGCGTGTTGTTGCCATATAAACCTCAATTGTTCTCTTTGGTACAGAAAATAGAGTCATTAATTACTTTCTATCAGCTGGTCTAAGTGCAAACTGCGATCAATAAGCAGGCGTTCGTCATTTGCTTCGGTGCAGCATGTTTCCCATACTCAAAAGCCCAAAGCGCGCAGGGCCGCTAGTTGACACAGGGGACGGAGCTGCGGGTTGAGCTGTGGGGGCTGGGCTGCTCTCCATTACGTTACAGTTAGGGGAGATTTAGGTTAGATCAAGGTTAGATCAGCATTTCTCACTGGAGTTTTTTGAACGTTTATCAGAGAGTCTGTGAATGCGTGAATGCGGTGATGCTGTCTATACTATGTACAGTATATGGCTCCTGTTTTCATCAGTGCTTGTGCTATATTGATTTCATTTGAACACTTGAGTGTGTTTGTTTTGACATCCCACTGCATTAGCACTCTGGTGCTATGGGACTAGAGCTCTGTCAGATCAGATAACCAGAGTCCATAAAACAGGCCTCCCCTGGGCTTCCTCCTCTGGAGAGTCCAGTTCAAATAAAACTAAGAACAAGAGACAGTCAAGGGCTTATCATGGTGAACTTGTCATTTTAATAGATGCACTGTACATAGTCAATGTCCGTACGTGTAAGTGCTTTTGAATATTTAAAGTGGAATGTCCTAAATTTGTGATATGAACTCTGAGGGAATATATTAGGTTTAGGACGTGTGTTTAGGGTTGACCGGGCAGGTGTGACATTCTTTTAAGAGAACAGTGCTGAGCTTCCTGCTTTCATCTCATCAGATAAGGCTGGTTTGGATGAGAGAGCTTTTTGAAAAGCAAATGAGGATCTCGTGACCCCTGTGACCCTTGACCTGATATCACACATCCACTCATATAGGGGTAGTTCACCCAAAAATAAAACCTCTGTCATCATTTTGCTGTGACTTTCTTCTGTTAAAATGTTTTGAAGAATTGTTTCAATGTTTGGGACCCTATTGACTTTCAAAGTATGGATTTAAAGAAAAAATATAAAGGTTTTAAACAACATGAGGGTGAGTAAATAATAGAATAAAATTTTTGGGATGAACTGTCCCTTTAAGCCTGAAGTTGAGTGTTCCTATTTACAATTTTTTTTTTATCTAAAGAAAAAGTTACTTTTTTATACTTGCTCAAAAACTAGGAATTTGTGTGGGTATGCACTCATTATATAGGCTGGAGAAGCAAATAGGAAAAGAGGCTTGGCACCCCTATTTATGAAATCTACGGTGCGGCAAGGCTGCACAGCACATAACTAAATCAGAAGAAGACGAGACAATGGGAGAAAGAACAAGAGAGAGATGGAGGGAGAGAAAGAGCGAGGTGGCAGCAGCAGCAGCTGCACAACCGGGGTTGTTAATTTCTTGTTATGTTACAGCGTGTTTAAAGGCTTTATTAATTCAATTTAGCGTTGCTGAGCACTGTGCAGGCTGCAAGTAGGAGCTGTGCTTTCTCTCCTTTTTTCTTTTCTCAGGCTACCGCTGTCAGCATGGGTTTCTCCTCTCACCCATACTGTACTCACACCCGGTCCGTCATTTAGCACATCGGCCTCATGTGATGCAACGTTCTGGAACGCAATTAATGAATGCGTATCTCCCTCGCTCTCGCTCTCTTTCCTTTTAAAATCTGCGTAATGCGGCGCACCATTAATTCTCAGCATCAGCGTTCATAATTGACTTTTCCCTGACATGATTCCTCCTCGAGCGAACCACCCTGTCCTTAGATGTTTTCGTGTTGCAGATTTTCACGTTTGAGCTATAGGCCAGGCCGGGGCGGCGGGTCTGCTTGAATGCAGATGTATCAGCCGAGCGGGGGCATAGACCTTTTGTGTCCTTTGATAAGGAGCCCGGCACCTTCTTCTCTGCCGGTTACGCTCTGCAGCCTCTCTCAAATCTGGTCTTTCTCTTTCATACAGAGGCTATCATCATGATGAGATCGGTGGGATGTTCTTATTCGATTTAGACTGAGGCCAATCCATTTCTTGGTTTGGATGTATTTCATTTCTATTCTTTTTTAAAGTAGAATCCATATTGACACAATAGAATCTCACAGGCCATGAAATGGAAGCACAGGTTAAAGCATTCTCGCTGTGGGCCAAACTATTTTAGCATGGGGATTTGAAGTGTGTTGTCGCTCACTCTCAAAGCAATACTTTTAGATGAACAAACAAGCTATAAGTGAAACTTTTGCGTTCTTGTACCACAATGGCATGGATGTAATCTCTTTATCGTACTAACGTCAAATAAATATGGCGCTAGGTCTTATAAATCAACCCACTTTCATTTCTTTCATGTGAACGCATGCTCCCACAGCTGATTCAAGCGTCAAATCTGTGTTTTCGCACTAAATTTATTGCAATCGGCCTACTCCCTATGTAGGTTATGTTTGGTTTCATACAGCTGGAAGAGAGCCGGGTTACACCAACCTGCTAATCAGCCGATGCAAGGACAGGTGAGAACAAAACGGCGTGAAAATACAAACTTGTGCCTGTACCGTTAGTAATTAACTCAGTTCATTCATTTGTGTCATTTTGTAACAAAGTATTAACTTTGACAAATGAGAAATCCCAAACAGGCTTAATTTCCCTCTTTTGCCATTAATGCATTTGGCAAGAGAGGCATTCTATTTTCCATAATGAGATACACAAATAAATCTGGCAATGGATTGAAGGGCCTGTGAAGGCAGCAATAAGGTTGTGGCGCATTCTCTGTGCTGGCATAATTGGTATCACTGCTTGCAGACATATAAACCAATCTTTACACAGATAGGGCTGTGTCTCTCTCTTCCCCTTTAGGCTATTTCTTTTGTCTCCTCAATAGCTTGCACATCCATGATAGAGGAAGGGGTGCTAATTTGTGAATTAATAGCTTTTCTCAGCAGAATTGCAAATTCTCTTAAATGTCACTATGTTCAACTTGCGGGGAGCTATTGCCACCAAAGAACTAATCTTGGGAGGCTCCCCCCAACCCCTACCCCTACCTCCCTCTCCCTCTCTCCCTCCCTTCCTCCGACGGTCCATGCCACGCCGAACGTCACCCGTAGCCGGCGAGCAACATGCTACTTTTAATTTGCAGTAACACATGAAAATGACAGATTAATGACTCTTATGACACCTGTGTCCCTGAAGCTCCTCTGGCAAAGACCTGGTGTACATAACGCGTGTCACACTACATTATCTCCATATCACTCTTGTAATGGGGGACCCTTTTTTTTTAAAGGGCACTAGCATCATCAAATATAAAGACTGCGGAAGCCTACATCTTTTAAATCAAACGCTAACTCATTACACCACCCCAGAACTGGCTGGTTTTAACCTCATTTCACACGTTACGTGTTTCAAAGTGCATCTGCACAGCTCTTCCTAAAATCGGATTAGCATATTTATGTTATGTCATCATCTAATGAAGGGAAGATTGGCTGCGCCCAGCCAAATAAGGCTCAGGTAGCCCAAGGCTGCTGGGCTGCTATGAAATTGAAACCATACACTGGCTGTCGCTCTGCCTCCCTGATGTCTCGGTGTGAAATAAGGGCTAAGTTTAAATAACACAAAGCTTTTTAGACATTTGGCACTGTATCAAATTACCAGCCATGAGCTCTTCATCAGGGACACGGCATGACATATGCCCTACAAATGTCTCGGTACACCTTGAGAGACCTGCATAAGGTCGTGCGATGCCAGAGGAGGGAAACACATTGGCAATGATGGAAATATTTACTCTAGTCGTTATAATGAAAGGTAATCCTCGCTGAAGCAGTATTAAATTTGATATTGTGCACACAAGTAAATTCGTGTTTTCCCGCCTAGTGTTTTATGATGCAATTACACTCAAGCCCTTCATCCACTCTTCACGTTGTGTCAGTTCTAATCAAACTAGGAATAACTACCGCCGCTGCCGTTTAGCTGGGTAATCCCCTCTCGCTTATGTTATGTCCCTTCTCTGTTTTTAGGAGCAAATGGCCTATGACAGTGACAGAGGAAAAGCCCCACGACGGTCTCGGTAAGAGTTTGCCACGCTGTAGCAAATGTGATTTGCCACAGTCGCTTTCTCACAGTGTTTATATATGATCCAGAGCTCTCTCCATAAAGATATCATTAAGCGTCAGTGCGCTCTGTCTCATCCCCCTCCCCTCGACACACAACCCTACACGTACACATGCACACAGACACTCACACACACCCTCACAGAGCACTTGATCAGACTCGAGTGGCTTGTGATTGAGCAAGCAAAGAGAAGGTGGGCTAACGGAACTTACAATATCCTATTTTCCTCCCATCCAAGTGGTTGCCACTCCAGAGAACTAAAGAGATGGAAACATAAAAGAAGCAAGTAGCCCTGCTTTGATAAATGTTTTAAGAGATCATTTCCAACCACTTCAACCACCCTCCCTTTGACTACAGCACTTTCTGTGTTCCCGTTCGGCCCGGTGCCACATGGATGTTTATTCACTAGCATTCAAAAGGCGATTGTATGAAGAGCCGATCAGCCATTAGGCCTCAGGCGGTATGTGCCCTCTCATTTAGAAAAGGAGAGAGAATGTTGGCATGAGCATGTTGGCAGCCCCCATTTTGCCACTATTTCAGTTCTTCAAAACCAAAAAATACACAGCCAGAAAATTGTGAGAAATTAAAACATCAGAATATGTCTTTAGAAGTCAATTATAAAGCGCACATCAGGCCGTTTTTGCATTGCATTCTGCATTTCCAGTCGGTTCTGAGCACATTTCCTCATGCATCTCTTGTATTTACATTGCTGATTTCTTTGTCTTCATTTCGTTGACCTGTATTATTTACAAAAAGCATAAAGCCGTATCCCTGACACACTACCTAAGCGTTATGCTGTCATGATTCAGACCAAATGATAGCATGTAGGCATATTCTTGTTTGCGCAGAGCTACTGTATCATCAAATAAAATGTGCTACAGCCGTGCAAACACCATAGTATCAAGCGGCTGAATGAAATAGTCCAATCTGCTTTACTACATAACAAGTCACTTGAGAGCGCTTTTTTCTTTTACAAAATGCTTTGTCCAGTGCTATCAAAATGCCATCTTCATCTCCCCACACAAATTGGAAATTACAGGGGGCTGTAGAGAGGCCTAGAAAAGGAGTGAAAGGGGAATAAAAGCGATGGAGAGAAATCCAGTCTCTTACCATCATCGCGTTTTCTCTTTTCGCCATTGGAGCGAGGGATTCCTAGGATGCCATTAATAGAGTAGGACCCCACAGGGTCATTGGAAGCGCTTGACACAGGTGGGGAGGCTGTGCTGGGCACTGAAAGAGCACAGGAATAGGTTAACGTATATGGAGTGCTCTCAAGATCACCTTAAAAGAGAATGAATTAACATTAGGTCACAGGCATAATTGATGTCATTACGATTTTTATGTTTATATGCAAAATACAGTATATGCTGTCTCACCTATAGTGTGTCCCGCTGTGGTGAGAGGCGTTCCTGTGCCGTCGGAGGATGGATGGAAAGGCTGCTGAACTTTGGTTCGAATTATCCTACGAAATGACAGTTAAAAGAACACGATGAGTCGAAGTTGCTGCTGGTTAGCTGGATCACTTTACGGTAAGCTTTCACACAGCCTGCTGCGACCCAATGCCTGTGTAAAACTCTAGTGTTGTTTTGGGGCCTTGCTATATAGATGCACTGATTCTGTCACAAATAACCAATCTTGGGGTATTAGGGCCAATCATGGAGTAGATGTGCGAGGCAGAGTGGGAGCTACCACGGAGAGAGTGGATTCAATCAAATGGGATCCCATTTTTAGAAATATGATAAAGTCCCACTACCTCGAAGGTGTGATATGGGGGAAAGTCTTCATTGCACTTTGGTCTGAATGATCTTGCAAACAAAGCATGAAATCACATCAATTCACCTCAATGATGAGCTTCACTGCCTCAAACTGGCCTCAGCTTTAATAATCTCCCTCTCTCTCCCTCTCTCCTTATTTATCTATCTCAATCTCTCCCTCTATCCTCCTCCTCACTGAAGCAAGTGAAGATTGCTTGTAGAGTGTAGATACTGACTTCCCAGATCCGACATTTTTTTTCTAGCACAAACATTCAGGGGTGCCAGTGCGGATGAGGCCCTATTGATTGGGACTTGGGGGAAAAAGAAAGTTGGGAATTAGAGGCAGAGAAGAACAGATGCAAATGGAGGGCTATAAATTATATGTGACAGGAAAGCAATAGTGTCTCATTGCTTCACCAAAGCCCACTGCAGCATCTGATGTCTTTAATCTGGGACACGCTTTTGAGAGAAGAAGCTGTCACCTTATTCCAGGAACACATTTATACTCGTTGGCTACACATTTTCACATTTGTATAAACTATAACATGGATGTAAATTTGATTACTAAGGAAATCCTTATTCCGTATGTGCTGATGATTTGAATGAAGTGAACTGGTAAGATTTAAAAAATTATATTTTTAGTAAAAAATAAAAAAGAATTGTTTAAGTATTATAAGTATTGTGTGAATTTTTTAACATCCAACCAAACAATGATTTAACCCTACGATTTGCATTAGCCACACAAATTCTCTAGCTTGGATCCATGTTCTCGCTATCGAATGAGCTATTTGGAAGGTGTGAATTAATGACTTGCCAGGGTGCTTAGAATTCCCTGTAGAAATATTAAAATATGAATCAATGCTATTGAAAGGATGCTTAGGATTCAGGCGATAGAAGGGCTCAGAACTGGTTGTGTGCCAGTGACTTCATGCTGTGAGCAGGACACAGAGAACACCCCAGACAGTGTGTAATCTTTAATAATTCATGCAGAGAAAATGTGCTTAAAGCTGGGACATCTTCTAATGTCAACAGAGCAGAGGTCAACCTCTTAAGCGCTCAGTGCATGAGGGTCCTGCCTCTAAAGTCTGCTCACTGGTGAGGGAATACTTTTAGACAGGATACAAGAACACCTGTTTGAAATGGCACAAGGCTTACAGCTTGACTAGGCGACTGCAGCCTGTGTTAAATGTTCTGTTATGATCATGGGAAGTGTTAAAATATCGTATTTGCATTTTATTTGCACTTGTCAGCCATATCAAAGTTAAAGAAGAGTGTTCTAGTGTAGTGTGACCCAGTTCACTTCAAAGCACGGCCTTCACTGATGTTTACTGTAGCAAATCCAATTTTATTCAATAATACAGGCAAGTTTTGAAATGATTAGCTCAGAAAACCCAACTTTGTATGATTCAGAATAGCAGTTGAAATAAATTCCAGCTACATCATTATACAAATATATATTTTATACATAAACAGAGGTCCTTACAATGGCCTCCTCTGAGATGACAACTTGAACAACATTGGAAACAAAGGTTTATTGGCTCTTCTTTCATGTCATTAATGCAGATTAAAAATTTACCGCATACATGTGTTGAGACCTGTTCAAATTGCCCTTTTTAAGCAGCCATAGTGCATGAAATGAATTTTTTCAGCCTCACTCTCCCCCGTTTTTTTCCCCTAGGAAATGTCTTGTGTGGGTCGGCCCATGATCTCTCTTCAGCTCATTAAAATGTAATGCTGCTGGCCAGCTCTATGGAACAGTGCCTCCTAACCAAAGTTCATTACTCCTGCTTGCAGGTATGCCTTTTTCACCTTGTTCTTCCACTCTTCTGCCCCCCCTCCCACCACCACGACTCCATCTCACTTGGGATAGTCTTGCTAGCCTTTGTATTTTAATGAGAAATAAGAAAAAGAATGGTAACTAATTGTTAGGACTTTTTATTTTCAGCTGACTGATTTAATGTAGGTAGGCATAAGCAAAGCGGGGCTGCATATGATCTGCCTTGCGTTATTTATGATAACATAAGAACTACATGACTTGTTTGTTAGTCCTTTCTAAGTTTAATAGCTCACTGAAATTGCTGAGGTAGAAGCCCAGTTACCATATTTCAAATTATTACATAATTGTACTACACTATTCTTGTTTAATAATAATAGCCTTATAATAATAATAATAGCCTAATAATAATAATAATTATTATTATTATTTTTATAGTTAAAATAAGTAGAAAATATAAAGAAATACACATCGCCTTTTTTCAAACCCGTTTAAATACCTTAACCTTTTTTTTTTGTCTTGCGTACTATATATATATATATTAGAACTACTGAGATTCCGTATAAGGCAGTTATGTCTAGTCGCGTATTTCCCAGTGCAACTGGATCTGGTTACAGAGTATTGATTGGTTTTCAGCGGGGCAGATGTGATTTTCGCGACCTCAACTATAGATCCTCTGCAGGCTGTGGACAGATTTGGGATTGAATTGCACATTTGAGACCACCCCGAGAGCAAGAATTTAAAAAATCAAATAAAAAAAACGACACCCATTGAATACGCATTGTCAATTGGAAACGATGTGTAGTTTTCTGTACAAGGCCTCTAAAGGGTTTTCAAATGAGTTGATGATAATTTGGCCGTAAGTGTTAGGAGTCGCCGTTTTAATAACGGTACTGCTGAAGGTCAGTAGAGAACGGAATTAATAGTTCTGTTCTGTCTTGGACATCATGCTTTTCAAATTAATTTGAAATTTCAAAACTGAAAATCGAAATTCAAATGGCTTTACCTGTTTATAGATGAAACACTTGGTACTGTGTCGTTGTCACAAACGCCCTCGGCCAGGAGTCGGTCTCTGATCTCCCAGGCGAACATTGTGGGATTCTGCCGCTTGTAATCTGCGATTTTATCCACAACTTTGGGCGTCGCCACTTTTGGTTTGGACCCCCCAATAACTCCAGGTTTAATACTGCCGGTTTCATAGTATCTGGAAAAAGATGAACGATAATTCGTTATTTAAAAAATTCCTTACATGTCAGAGAACTGGCGTTTTTTTTCTTCTTTCTTCTTTGTTTGCTAGCGTGTGGCATTGAGCATATTTATAAACAGTGCGTTATGGATACGGGTCATAAATAGGCTAGTTATATAATCTGTTAATTTAATATATTTATTTATTTGAGTTTTAAATTATCATGTGTGATTTTTCTTCCCAACCCTTGCGGACGGGACAATGTGTCATTTTTATTTTAACACCTACATTTGATATGTTTTCCGTGTTGAATCATTAACGTTCGTATGCTGCGATCTAAAATCGTAATCATCCATTTATCAACCGGTTTCTTTAGCGACTGATATGTCCCATGCACCCCACGATTAATACATGCCACCAACACATATCTCATAATTTCTAAGGAACATTTAAAGTGCAGAATACCTTATAAGATCCTTTTGATAGCTGAAAAATATTTCAGAAAATTCAAAAATCTATAACAGTTTCCTAGAAAACATATCCTTCCTCCTCAACAATGAATTTAAGGTCAGAAATGTTTAATATTAGACCTTTTCACTAAAAGGGAAAAACTTACTAATACGACAAATCACAGTACAATAATGTTTCAGATGTTTATTTACATGAAGCAAACATTTCATCACTATTGTTATTTCTACACGTGTATAACTGGACAAATTGACTGCATCTGTACTTTTTCGTACCTTCCGAGAATTTTGCTGACACAGCCATGGCTGACCCGTAGTTGTCTTGAGATGTCACAAGGTCTGACTCCTTGGTGCGCGAGCTCCACGATTCTTTGCCTGACCACGTCAGGTAGGGGTCTGCCATTCACAAACACCCCTCCTAGCTGGTTCACACCGCCGTGCCCTATATGGGATACAACAACACAGACACAAAAAGCATAACATTACATACATATAGAAGATAGGCTGCGTCGTTAACATGGCTACCAAACAGAAGCGTTTAATTTTCTCTTTCTCCCCTCACCCTCTCTCTCTTTCTCCCTTTTAACACTCTCCGCATGGAAGCGCGCACGCACGCACACACACATACCTGTGCCCATGTGGACAACGATAAACAATAAGATAGTTAGGCTATAATGTTTATCTTAACTAAGAAACATGATGGAAAATGTATCCGTAAACGGTCTTGACGTCCCAGTTCTTTTTATATTTATTGTACTGTTTTTATTTTTTTTGTACTATGACAATATAAAAAAAGGCTATTGAAAGGTTCACGCGGCGACAGTTAATGTTTTCCTCATACAGTTAAAACAAATTAATTTTGCACGTTGGACAGTAGTTTTTAATTTATAGTTAGTTCAATTCATTTCTTTATGTTTATAGATATATATTGTGTCAGCACAATAGCACGATACATATCTACTATTGTAATAATAATAATAATAATAATACAAACATAACCATCTTTTTATACGCACTCAGGATTGTAAACACTGGCAAACGTCATGGGCTATTCTACCCATAAGACCCGCTGCAGTTAGGTAGTATTTTCCTCTACTATTCCATTGCAGCCAAACACATGTCGCATAGATTATGTTTCAACCTGTTTAATTTTCCTTGCACAATTATTGTAAATAATTAAAAAGAGCTTTGATAACTCATATTACAACCATGGAGTAGGCTACTGCAAAATAATTAAGAATTAATTATTTAAATGAGACCCAGGCCTTCCGTCATCTTGTTACAATACGGTGTTTTCAACAAATATCGCACAAACAGCTCTTTTAAATTATTATGGCAAACATCAGGCATTTTCTGTGATTTTTAAAATGTAGAGCACATTTATTTCCATTAGAAATTCCTCGCTTTAAAATGCAGAGTTCTTAAAGACCGTGTTTTGTATAATAATTGAATCTTTTGCAATTAATCTGGTATTATAATTATTACTACACATGTTAGACATTTCTGGCGATTTTGATTTATATTTATATTCTTGCTGTAACTACATCTGTTGCCATCCCACATGTACCGGTAATTCACTCAGATACTGAAGTTAAAAATAATAAATGCATTGTTTATAATATCATAATCATTTACGTTTTACATACAAGGCAGAATAATTCATTTTAAATTAAGCTAAATATTGTAATCGACTTTTTGAACGACTTTTTGTCGGAACAAACGATTTAAAGGCCGCTAAATATAAGAAGCGATCGTATTTTTATTCGCGGTGACTACTTTTCGTATTCGCTTTACTGAGCGTCAAGTATAAAAGTATTGAAACAATCATTTCCTACATTTCTTGTAAGAGCTTTGGAAAACTTAGTAAGAGTAAATAGCTTAACGCGCAAAGGTTATATAGTCTTACAAAGCCAACTCTACCGAAACGATGAACAATTTAGACTTTATTTATGCTAACCGAGGTAGAGATTTTTAAGGAAAATACTGATATTTTACTCACGGTGCATCGCCGAGAAGGGGTCTGCTTTGCAGTGAATATCCATGGGATAGCAAAGGAAGGAAAGATAATCGACTGAGGTCGCCGTCTCGCCTTGATTATGTAGCTTTAATTGGAATTAATAAAGATCGCTATCCGTTCAAAGCGCAGTGCTTCCGATGCCAGTGTACAGAAGTTCTTCAGCGCGCGACGAACTTTATCTCGTGCTGATCAGTCCATTCAGTGAAGACACGAGGCTGGTCAGGTGCAGATCATGTCCTGCATTGGTCTCTCAAAAAAAATCTTTTACGCAGGAACGTTAGCGTAATCAGTCGTTCAGTTAATATTTGTTAGCTACATATTTAAGGGAACGCAAGCATTAGTGGTTGCGTCTCCTCCAGTGTCCTCTGATGAAACTGCAGTGTAAATTCCTCGATATGGAGAAGCGTTTCTGGTAAAGTCTGTGGGGTACAGTCAGATTCGAGCGGGGATGACAGGAAAAAACATGGACACGGCGAGTGTCTCTCGGTCCCCCTCTCTTCAAGAATGGGATGTGCCTGTTAGAAGCTTTGGGCTGAGACTGAAACCCCTCTTCTCAGTGTGTCTGTTTCTAAAAGCTGCAGTCCACCGCCCCCCTCCTTCCCAGATCCCCCCTTGCATAGAGATGGATGACATGTCAGACAAAGGCAATAGATTCCAACACTTTGTGATTCGCCAACGCAAAAAGCTGGAGCACCAAATGAGGAGGTCTCTTCATCTGACACTTCGGAAGGGGAGGGATGCAAACAGGGAAATGAGGAGAGATGGGTTAAAAAAAATCGAGGAAATTAAAAGACAAGTGGAAAGGAAGCGGTACAACCAGCGGCCAGGCATCGTGGTATTTCTAAACTGTATGTTGTCAAACTACATGAATCATGTTTGAATCATATTGGTGACCTAAACGTAGACTGAATGTAAAAAATGTTGTGTTGTTGATGGGCATAATGTTGTCAAGATGAGACTATTTTAAGATGAAGGAACGTCTTAATCTTTATAACAATGGTTTCAATTTCTACTGTCTGTTTTTCTTTCAATTAGGTCTTGTCGGGTGTTTTCACATTTTTCCACCGAACATCGATTGTAGGCTAATGCATTGGCGTTAAATAATAGTAAATTGTTAAGCAATATGTTGGCATTTATTTTCTAAAACAGGACATATGCTGTGATGCATTTCTTTTCTAAAACAGGAAATACGGAAAATGTAAACAATAATATAAAGCATAAATATACGCAATGTACAGATATAAATATAGCCTACAATCTGAATTTCTGACAAATATTTGCTGCATCTGACAGCTATATGACAATCGAGAATTATAAGTATTATCATTGCTTTTGGTACTGTAACAACACTACTAAGTTCGCTGGCCTGTCAAATGTGAGTAAAAGGATTGTGTCTTGACCATGCTGTTTGAACTGCTGTCTTGTAGGTATTTCTGTAGATGGCGCTGCTTAGTTTGCTTTATTTGACTGAGGGAGGCTCTTGAAGTTTGTTTTATGGCTATCCATCAACATTTTTGATTGTTGATGAACTTAATGTTTGTTAGTGAGTTAGGTTTTATTTATTTTCTTATTTTTATTTATTTTTCATGTTATTTTTGCCCAGATATATACGAAAAAATGATTTGTAGAACTGAAATCGATGGTTGTTCATCGTTGACTCGTGGTTTTGTCAGTTTTTTTATGCAATAGTTAATCACTGAGTGTACCCATGTGCTTCAGTTGACGCTTCGCTATTTTTTATTATTATTTTAGACTCTTCTATCTTTTCGCTATTTTTATTTTAAACCAGTTATATCTATCTATCATCTATATATCTATCTATCTATCTATCTATCTATATATCTATCCTATCATTATCTATCTAGGCAAAATTCTAATAAATCGATATAAAATTGTTTCTATAGGTACTTGGTCTCAGAACAAAAAAGCTATTTTCAGCAACGTTTTAGATTCTGGAAAATATGTGTAATGTTTTACTTTTGATGAATTTTTAAAGCAGGTGATAAAGTTCAGGTGCTTTCGTCTTAAATTCCTATTAAAAAAAAAAATTTTAAACAGTTAAAAATTCAATACAATGGTAGCACTCATTTCTACGCATCGTAACTCAGGTTATTGTCACACTGTACCGTGTTGCCATATTATTGGTTTTAATGTTTCTTTTATGTTCTGTCTTTTTTTTTGTAAAAATTGACGTACGCACAGATCGCATTTAAGCACCACAAATGCTGGGTTTAAACAAAAAATTGCTTGTAGTAATAGTATAAAAATGCTTGACTGAAGAAAGAGGATCTTACCACATTTATGAAGGTTTCGCCCTTGTGACGTTGTAGTGTGGCTAAAAGAAACAGGAGCTATATGTATTGTATGCCTCTGGACTAAACTTTGGGGACGATTCTTCTTTTGTTAGTTATTTTTGGAGGGAGCTTTCTGGTCATATGTAAACACCATGGGCTGTAAATTTCACACCTCGACTAACATTACCTAAAGCTGCTTTTATTCCCCGCAAGACCCAGCTTTTTGCCTCCACTCCCTGTACTAATATTAGGTACTCCTCTGGTAAAAGATAGGAAAACTAATTGCAAACAGATCCATAGTGGAATTGAATACTAAAAGCGGGATATTGCGACAATCGATGTTTATATATATATATATTATTATAGATATATTATATATTATATATATATATATATAGATAATTAATATATATATATTTCCTATAATATTACCGTCCTATATCAGATGAGCAGGGGAAAAAGGGAAAAAGGTAAATTGCAATTCGTTGCCATGTTAATAAACAGTATTTATTTTTATAAAAAAAATAAAAAATGTAAGGTCTGGTTGTTTGAAAACACGTTTTACATTTTGCATTCTATTTTTAGACCTACCCAGGAGGGTTTGGAGAGAGTGATCGAACATGTCAAAGAAGAGACGGACAGAGAAAGAGAGAGAAGGTGCAGTGGTATAGTGTATCTATTTTGACAGCCTCTGCTATACGCCACATAAGTTTGTTAGTCAAAGTGAACAGCGATGAACGTCCAATGAGAACGCAGAAAATCACTTCTGTTCCACTATCCAATATTTCTATTCCCACTTTTAAAAAGCCCATAGGTTTCATCCATCACTTAAATTCTCAACGTCACCAAATCGATACTTCACTCCATGAGCCTGCTGTCACGTCAGTGGTGGAGCTGATGCAAGTATCCTTAGCTTTTACCGCAGGAGAACCCATAATGGAATTTTAAGAAGTCTGATACGCTTACTGCGAATTTCAGTCGCCGGATTGTTTTAAAATAACGTATTTAGTTGTGTTTTTCCTTGGGAAAAAAAGTTAGAACTGAAAAAAGTTTAAACAATCTCTGGTCAAGTTTAGAGTAGGCTATCACAGAAATTAAACAGATAGAAGAATTTAGCAAATAACACTGGCATTAATAGTAATAATAATAGTAATGATAATATAATAATAATGATATTAGTGTTTTGCACAATACCTAAATTATACAACAACTATTTTATCGATAAATTCATTACAATTGAGATGTTTTAAAATCCAATACCTCAATAAACCAAAATATGAAGTTTGCAAAAAATTTGACCGCTGTAACCAAAACAACAAAACGGCATTCACAACGCAGTCATGATATCAGCTGTGTCTTTAGATTACCCATTCATGATGTCTATGGGGAACAGATGGACCATCAATTGAGTTCTGTCCACAGCATCAGAGATTGATTTTGTACTTGCTTTTAATTTTACCATAATTAATTAGATTATTACAAGTGTTATATTGATCTTCGCATTTACACCCAAAATAGAAAGTGAATTAGCATATGATCTATGTTTTCAATTAACCGAACATCATAAACGACAACAACAGTAGCCTAATATTAATAACAACAACGACAGTACTAGTAGTAATAATAATAATAACGTTGGAAATATTCATTTATGTAATGTTAATATTGCCATAAAACTATGCAATCGCAAAAAGGCTGATGTTAGGGCGAAATTAATATTTGAATGATTCAATGGGAGATCCCGTAGTAATACTATTATGGATTACAGTGAGCAGTTATGTCAACACACGGGCCCAGCTAATAACATCGCATAATAGCATAATCCCAGCGTGAATCAGTTGCCACTTTAAATGTACCGATTTACAAGGCAAATGCCAGACTTTTCAGCACGCAAAGAACTACCGTAAGAGCAGACTTGCAACATTACAGGGCGGTCAATAAAGGTTAGTCGCTGGTCAAGTAGTTTGCGTTTGTAAGGTACACCTACTGTATGTTCTTACCTGAGCTGACGGCGACTCACCCCTACCACTAGAAAATAAACACTCACACTGTTTGGCGAGACGAAAAGAGAGCCCTGCGCTTACCTGATCGACCAGAGCTGTGAGCCATGGCTTTTCCCTGTCTAATGGTCCGTTTCGTCGATGCAGCCCACTAGATCTGTCCGGCCTCCTGCGTTCCCTCCTCGGCTGGGCGTCCAGCCTCTCCCCGCTGCTTTTCACAACCTTTGACCGATCATCCAAAACTAAACGGTTTAGACGACAACAAAAAAGGAGAGCAACCTCTGCTCCACTGAACTAGATTGATAAAGGAGGGAAAATAGCAATCAAAGCAAATAAAGCGTTGCAGGTGTTATATAAAAAGAATAAAACTTGTCTGCTGGAAGTAAAAGGGGACTGAGAATATGGACATATGCTAAGATCCGCACGCAGGCGTTTACGTGTAGGCTATGGGAGACTCAAAGGTAGGACTTGTACCGATTAATATTCATGATCATTTGAAAATATATCTATATGCTTATGTGTGCACTTATCATCTTAAAAACTTCTGATCGTAAACTTGTATGAAGTTTGCTCAGAAGTTCGCGTAACGGCTGCGTGAATGGTTGTGATAGCTGATTCGTGCTGCTCATTGGCTGAACTTTAAGGTGAACCTGTTCTCAGTAGGAGGGTCTAACTAAATAAAAGAGCTAATACGGAATTTGGAATTATGTTAATATGTTACGAAGTCAGATTAAGTACATGTTGTTATATTAAAGCGTTCTGACATGTTTTGTTACTTTGTTACGTGTTTATAAGCGCTTGATTTTTTTTGTGGGAGGGGGTTAGTGGTTTATATATATAGGCTATATTAAAAATGTACTAAATGTGGGAAATGTAACATTGATACTATGTTGCTGAATAGTTTACCTTGATGTTGCATATTTAATTACCAGGTTAATGCAATTAATGCCTGATGACATATACATTTATTACTGTACAGAATATGCAGTTGCCCAGTCACATCACCGTTTCATAAGGCTTTGGGTTAAGAGACTATAGCAACCTTATAGCACAGTAATCCTTATCCTACCCGCCTCACCAGCCGGCAGAAAAAAAAGGAAAGGCCAAACTTTTCAGTTGAGCAGTCAAAGGTGCTCCCCCCCTGTCACGGAAACAAGCCAATACTCATTTATTGGGGAAGATATTTGGTTGTATTTTAAACCAATGTAACGTTTCCTCTTTGCACTATAATAATACTGCAGTTCGAAGCCTACTTCATTTGCAGTTTTGTTGTAATTCTAAATATTGTAAATATCTTTTTGTATTAAACATCAGTTTTTGTTTAAAAAATAATCAGATTATAGCCTGTGATTTTAATGCCACTTCAAGTGAAAATCGTAAAAAAAAAAAAAAATCTAGGGCAACTCCGCATGGATAACTTTCAAAGTTTAAAATAACATTTGTCGCTGAGGGATTCGATTTATAAAAAGAATCTTGAGAATGTCAAGTCTGTACCTTTGTTAAGGCTGAATTAAACCACAACTAGTCCTGCATTTCTGTCCCTGGTTTAATTTCTTAGAGACATTATAATAGTTACACGTCTCTGTCACTAGTAATTAACATTAAGGACAATTAAATTAGTCTGATTTAGGGCATTGCACATGTAACAAGGCGTCCACCCATGTTTTAATGAAGTCGATTTCTTCGGCCCTCTCTGGCTTCAGTAACCACAATTCTGACGTTTTGGATCCCTGAACTCTGACAACAGCAGATTCACACAAAATGTTTGTTAACTATAGGCGAAGTTGAGGCCATAATAATTTAATGTACAGTTTTACGGCTTTACCACGCTCTGTCGTACTTTTAGATATTGTAGGCTAATACTGCATATTTGCAAGTTACTTGTCTGTTAATGTTCCAGTTAGTAGACTTTATCATCCCATTCCTCTCTTCTCTTCGCGATCGCTCGCTTTTCCACTCATCCGCTCTATACTTATATGTGCATTTGTGATGGGCTAAGCTATACATGCATCTGCATCGAACATTTGAACCATATTGCTCACAACATAATTCCGTGCCATTTTGCTACTTTAATGTACTGAAGCCTTGAGTGGCCGCGCGACTGTTCTCCTCGCATAGTTGGCGTTTTGCAATAAACCACATCTATGGTTTTTATGTCGAATCAGATGAATACGCGTATTATTCGTTGTAAGAATCATTCAATGCACAGCTGATCTACAGAAATAAATACATATCAAAAGTACAGATTTTATTATGTAGTTTAGCCGTAGATGCAATTATTTTAAACTGTTGTAGCCTATTTATTTTAGTAACTTGATCAGTTATTATTTAAGGATAATACAGCTTATGAACTTTTTCCTTTTCTTTTCCTTTTCTTTCTTTCTTTCTTTCTTCTTTCCTTTCTTGTCTCACATACTTGTCTTTCTTATCTTTCTTTCTTTCTTATCTTTTCTATTTCTTTCCTTTCTTTCCTACTAGTTAATGATAGGATAAAGCAAACATGAAGGAGTCCCCGTTTTATTACAGACCTTATGCTTTTGTTTTCTTTGATTTGAGTTGAGTTTTTGGATTGTAGTGATGTGTGGTGTGAGAACCTCATATATAGTAATAAATTAAATACGAGTATGATTGTAACTTGAGAATTATATTTACTATTTTTTCTTTTGAATTTAGACACTCTGGGGTCCTATATCTATATATATATATAGATCTATCTATATATACACACATGCACTCACACACACATACACTTTAAATGTGTGTAAATTATGAAAAAGAAAAATATGTACAGCATATAATTTCTTATTAATTTACAAACAATAATGTATTTTAATAATGTTCCTGTATAATGAGTTTCCAATTGCCATTTGTGTGTGTGTGTGTGTGTGTGTTGGACCCTGAGGCAGTCCAGGGTGCTCTCAAGCCAGCTGCCACTGTTTAAAACAGACAGGAAACAGCTTCCACTAACATGACTGCAATATGGAAAGCTGCGACCTCCTCAATGCACCCCATGGCATGATTCTAATACTCCCCCTCTCATTCTTCACGCACACACTCACATACTTTAGTTAAATGCATTGTTAAATGGTTTAATATCTTACCCTGCTTTGTCATTTATAGTTTCAACAGCATCCTATGGTTGATATTTTGGAGATCATTCATAGGACCTTGACCTGTTTCGGTAGTAACTCAGAAGCGCTTGGTAACGTGTGTCTGGAGTGTGATAGAAGAGAGACTTGGATTTCCCCATGCCGTAGAGATGCTTTGTTTCACCGTAAATGTGTGTATGTGTGTGTCTGTGTGAGTGCATATCTATTATCCTTCTGAGAAATACAGAGCTGCTCGGCTCCCACACTGGCCTCTGATCATAGCCCTGTAAATGCAGCCTGTCACCTTCAGTGGTGTAATGATCACAGAAACAGTGACCTTGATCTATGGCAAGCCATAACGGAGAAGAGAGAGTGTCTCCCACACTCCTCACTCAGATATAACAGTGAAACACGGCATACAGGGGAAGCCAAAGGAGGGTTCAGAACAGGGCCATTTGATTGGCAATAAAGGCTGTTGGAGTGTCTGTAATGGATGTGAGATCTCTCCTGTTATCATCCATTTGGATAGGGCATCGACTGAAGGCGACGTGATTCCAGATTGAAAACTCAGGGAGTGGCTGATTATGGTTTTATTGCATAGTCCATTACACTGGTCAACACTACACACTGTTTCTCAAAGCAGAGGCTGTGGTGGATTAATGGGGCAGCTCTTCTGTTCTCTCCAGCCCCCTCGGACATACGGATCTTTCCTTCCCTTCAGCAAGGCTTTTTGAAGATGTCCCAGTTCCTGCCACATTTAGCTTTAAATAAGTTTCACCCTCCCTTCTTTTTCTTCGAAGAAGGGCGCAGTGGGTTCATGCACCCTATGAGTTCAGCACTCATCATTTATCATCCCTCTCTTTTTGGAAACGATGAACAATATAATGTCATAGACTCCTCTTTTGATGCAGAAGGAAACTTATGGAAACTGTATGTGAATCTTATACCATGTGAGAACTATTATATATATAATATATATAGAGTATATCATAATATTATATATATATAGCTATATATAATCATATGGTTATTGTTTAAGGGGAATAGTTCAACACTAAATTAAATGCATCATTTACTTACGCCCGATGTCATGCCAAACATGTTACTTGCCCAGATCTTTTTTTTAATTAAGTTATTGTTTAATATCATTTATGGTTGTGTACCAAAACATAATATATATAATAATTACATTTTTTTATGTGAATCATTTTATATGTAAAAAATATTCTTGTCTTATATATATAATTAGAGCTGGTATATGTATATATATATATTATTATATTGTGTCTTTTATAATATTAATTAATCTTACTTGTTTCATTACCTGTTCCCGGTCCTGGTGGAATGAACCTAAGCCCAATCAATCCGAGAGCTGTAGTTCTAACCATCTTTAAGAAGCGACTAAAACAGCATCTGGTGTCCAACCTTTATTGACGCCTCTAGACTCTAACATTTAGAAGGGGACTATTCTATTATAATGCTACTTTATCTATATTTATCTTTTTTATTCTTTATTTAAAAAAACAAAAAAAAACAAACACTAGCTTGAAATTTTTTGCTGTTTACTAGTTATTCATTTGGTTGTTTGTGTTTGTGTGTGTGGTATGTGGTGTTGTGTGTGGGTGTTAGACATAATTATATATATATATATATATATATATATACACACCCTTGCTACGTGTACTGTGTTAGGCTAACTGAGACTTGGCACTTGCACTTATATATTTGTTGGCTCTTTTGTTAGTTTTTGACCTCTTTTATGGTCCTCATTTGGTAAGTCGTTTTGGTGATAAAATCATTTTCTAGAATGACTAACATGGAACTATATATATATACAGTGTGTACGGAGAGTATTCAGACCCCCTTATATTTTTCTCTCTTTTTTATATTTCAGCCATTTGCTAAAATCATTTAAGTTATTTTTTTTCCTTTTTAATGTACACACAGCACCCCATATTACAGAAAAACACAGAATTGTTGACATTTTTTTGCAGATTTATTAAAAAAGAAAAATTTGAAATATCACATGGTCCTAAGTATTTCAGACCCTTTGCTCCGTATTTATAGACCACCCTTTGATCTAATACAGCCATGATTCTTTTTGGGAAAGATGCAACAAGTTTTTCACACCAGTTTTTGGGGATCCTCTGCCATTCCTCCTGGCAGATCCTCTCCAGTTCTGTCAGGTTGGATGGTAACGTTGGTGGACAGCCATTTTTAGGTCACTCCAGAGATGCTCAATTGGGTTTAAGCCAGGGCTCTGGCTGGGCCATTCAGAACAGTCACAGAGTTGTTGTGAAGCGACTCCTTCGTTATTTTAGCTGTGTGCATAGGGTCATTGTCTTTTTGGAAGGTAAACCTTCAGCCCAGTCTGAAGTCCTGAGCACTCTGGGAAGGTTTTCGTCCAGGATATCCCTGTACTTGGCCGCATTCTTCTTTCCCTTGATTGCAACCAGTCGTCTTTTCCCTGCAGCTGAAAAACACCCCCACTGCATGATGCTGCCACCACCATGCTTCAAAGTTGGGACTGTATTGGACAGGTGATGAGCAATGCCTGTTTTTCTCCACACATACCGCTTAGAATATGTGCGCAAAAAGTCTATCTTGGTCTCATCGACCAGTTATATCTTGGTCTATTTCTCACCATCTTGGAGTCCTTCATGTGTTTTTTATAGCTTGCCTGAGGAGAGGCTTCCGTCGTGGGTTCCACTCGGCCATAAAGTCCGCCCAACTGGGGTTGAGGGCTTCAGTGTTTGAAGGCTTTCTACAACTGGGGGTTCTCGCCGATCGTCCCGACCGCATCTCTGGAGCTCAGCCACAGTTATCTTTGGGTTCTTCTTTACTTCTCTCATCAAGGCTCTTCTCCCCCGGTTGCTCAGTTTGGCCGGACGGCCAGCTCCTAGGAAGGGTTCTGGTCGTCCCAAAACGTCTTCCATTTATGGATTATGGAGGTCACTGTGCTCTTAGGAACCTTAAGTGTAGCAGAATTTTTTTTGTAACCTTGGCTATATCTGTGCCTTGCCACAATTCTGTCTTGAGCTCTTCAGGCAGTTCCTTTGACCTCATGATTCTCATTTTGCTCTGACATGCACTGTGAGCTGTAAGGTCTCTTATATAGACAGGTGTGTGGCTTTCCTAATCACATCCAATCAGTATAATCAAACACAGCTGGACTCAAATGAAGGTGTAGAACCATCTCAGATGACAGGAGATGAAATATACAGCACCTGAGTTACATATACGATTTGTCCGCAGCAAAGGGTCTGATACTTAGGACCATGTGATATTTCCGTTTTTCTTTTTTAATAAATCTGCAAAAATTGTCAAACAATTCTGTGTTTTTCTGTCAATAGGGGTGCTGTGTGTACATTAATGAGGAAAAAAAAAAAATAACTTAAATGATTTTAGCAAATGGCTGCAATATACAAAGAGTGAAAAATTTAAGGGGGTACTTTCCGTACCCACTGTATATACAAAATATGTCCTATCTATATCTTCTTGTCCCCGATATGATGGTGGAACACGAAAATATTTAATCATAAAATATTGAAAATGTCATCTTTTTTTTTTTTTTTGTCCATACAATGTAAAAATAATGTATCTCTAAAATAAAATTTGTCTAATGTATGCATCTAATATATCTCTTGGTCCTTTCCAATATATAATATACACTTATTGAGATTAATTTAACTTCTTTCGTGTGGAGAAGAAAATCAGATGTGTTTGGCACAACATAACGGTGAGTCAATGATGGCAGTTTTTGTTGATGTATGTTGGGTGAACTATCCCTTTTTAAAAATATTTAGTTTGAACAAAATGTTATGAAGATTTTGCATTATGAGCAAATTACATTTCTCAAAATCAGACATGGTGACAGTCAGCAAAATGTAACCTGGCATACCGGTGAAGGGCACCAAACACAGTAGTAAGAGACAAGAAATAGTGTAGGAAAAAGTAGAAAATTCTCCCTGCGGAAATCTGGACGCTTTTGTGAAATCTGGTCCCCACAACAGCGAGCCCCATCAACTCATCTCCCCTTGCCAGCTTTTCATATTTAAAGCCAGTACGGGTTTAATTACCAAATGATGACAGTGTCATATGGTGCCATGATGGCACAGGATATGTGCAAGACACTGACTGACAGTGGGATGCTGGAAAGCAAAACGGGGGAGAAAAAAATAGCTGAGACAGTAAAACATCTGTAATTTGCAATTCACTGGTGTTCAGTGGTTGCTCATGGATTAAAGATTAAAAACTATTGTCTAGCAGATGGAAGAGAGAGAGAGAAAGAGAGAGAAACATGGAGGGAGGGGGAGCTTCTAAGCAGCCCATTTACATTTGTATATAAGCAGCACTGTTAGGATAATCACATGGAAAAAATAAGCTGTCTCCATCACACACCCAAGGCAATGCCTCCATTAGCCCCATCTCCAGATGCAGATGCTTCTGTTTTCAGATCGATTTGTGGTGACAGCATGTTGCCCTCTGTAACAGCTTGGCATATAGTTTGATGCAAGTACAGAGATAATCTTTTAGATATTGTCTGAAAGACGCCACTGTGCTAAATGCTAAATGCAACCATCTACACTCTTAGAAACAAAGGTTCTTTAATGGCATTGATGGTTAAAATCCAGAGAACCTTTCTAAGGTTCCTTACAGTGGAGGAATATTAACATGTTCTTCTCTCTAAGAAAAAAATGGTTGTTTTAAGAACTGTTCAATAAAAGATTTTGGGAAACCAAAACTGGTTCTTCTATGACACCTTTACTTTTAAGAGTGTACAGTATAAAAACGTCCTAGAATATGCAACACTTGTACTCACCGTGTTTGGTTGACTAGTGTCTAGAATAAAACACTTTTTTTTCCCTCTGTTGGTGATTGAAGACACCAGCTACACCTGATCTTTTTGTAATTGTAATTAATTAGTGTTTTGTTAGTCTTGCTGTGCCTTAATTAGTTAGCACTGCCCAGTAGAGAGAATGAGAGGCAGTACCTGCTACACAGCAAATAATTATTCGAAACGGCTATGCTGTGAAGTTGACCCTACTTTGATATGCTCGTAGGTTCCTTTGATGCATTCGAGTGTACGGGGGAATGGGCAGCCTATTGAAGCATGGCAGACCACCTGAGAGTTGTTTTCTGGACTCTGGGAGGTCACCTGACACCAGTGCTCTGGAGAAGGTGCACCGCACTGGATTTCACGTGAGTTAAAGGACCTCTTCAATAAAACATCGCCGACTTTCAATGGTGCACGCTTGAGCTGCTTGTGTAATTGACTTTTTGACTTTTTTCGGATTTGCATGGACTCTCCAAAAGTAGCTCATCTGGCAAGTATCACTCTGCTCCGAAATTACAGTAGGGCTGTGTTATATTTCAAATAATAAGCACTCTCCACTGACTACAGCTACTCATACCGTCTTAATTTAGACTCACCCCTTAGACAAGCTATAGAAGCTTTAGTAAATGAGAACCTTTAGATATCCATTCAGTTCCAATAAAAAAATTCTGTCATTATTTACTTTTATGTACATAGAACATTAGACCCCAATGACTTTCAATGTATGAACACAAAACACTGAGACATTTTTCTCAAAATATCTTCTTGTATGTTCCACAGATGAAAAGATCTTACAGCTTTGGAATGATCTGAGAGTGAGTAAATTATGAAACGATTTTCATGTCTGGGTGAACTATCACTTTAAAATATTTTAATAGCTGTAAAGGCCTCTCAGATGAAATATGAGATTGGAAAATACTGTCTCTCTCTTTGTTCTGTAGGTGCAAACTGCTTTAGCCATCTTAGGAGTGAGGAGACGAATCATTTCTGTTCTGAATGGATGATTCGGAGCCAGAGGTGAATCATACAGGGGTTTGTTTGTATCTGTGCCTTTGATCCCCCTCTGATAGTCCCTACACCGCACAACATCTGTCACGCCGCGTGCCACAATCGCTCACGTAGAGCTTTAGGTGATGCTGGTGTATGGTTATTCCTGCCACTCGGTCCACATGGGCATCCCCAATGCCAGCGCTCATTAGCAGGCAGGTGGCGTTAGAGATTCGACTGGGGCCGAGACGAGGAATAGAACCTGGCAAACCGGGTTGTACGTCCGCATCGGGTAATCCCCGCCAGATTGCCAGGATATCAGAAGTGACATCACAAAGCCAACAAAAATTAGCATCCCTAATGGTCTGCCAGGCCAAACATTATTCTTCATGATGAGAAGCAGTCATGCCTGCCCAGGGCTCCTGATGATTTGGCCAAAAGCAGTGGAGGCCCCTAAGCTCTCAGCTCCAGCCAAAACCAACAGGCTCTATTCTCCAACCCATGAAGACCGGTTCTACTCTACTGCAAAGGAAGTTCCTGAGGAAAATCCTTGGCATATTCCCATCATACTGCTGATGCCTTCAGATTCTAGAAGATCCTTGGAAATTACTTGCCTGAATGGAAAGGAAGAGACTCTCACCTGGTGCTTGATAACCAGTGAAAAACACCTTGACTAGATTTAGAAGCTAAAACCAAGAAAGATCAATGAGAGGAGAGGGGGAGAGTGGCAGATTTTATTAATTACTGCATATTAGAATGTTTGTTTACAAAAGTGAACAGTTACAAGGGAGGGCCTTAGTTGGAAGGGGTACTTGAAACGTGACTTCCCCCCCTGTCCCTGGGGTAAGGCCGGGATGCGCGTCGGCACTAGACGTGGTTGTTTCATGGCAGGTAAGCCTACGTCTCATTGGATTTCCATCAATTGCTCAAAGGTGTGTTTGAAAACAAAGATGCATGGTACGCAAATTAGCCTGAATGTTAACATGATTGCATATTGAGAAATCTAATTAGTATTCAAGGGAATCAAAAGGGAAGAGCTGCATGATGTTGTGATAATGCATATCTAAGAGGAACGTTTCACCATTTTCCACCTAAACCTTATTTGCTTTTTCTTTCTCAATTGTATTTACAAGTAACTTAACAGATCTGTAAATTGTCTCTGTGAAGATGACTTTATTTCCCCAAGAATGTCACAGTGGTTGCATGTCTGTGTGTTTTCAGCTGTGGTCAGGAAGGTCTCTCGAGGGCCCCCTCAGGACAATGATGTATTTAAGTCCCCTAAGAGGTCAGATGGACTCTGTCCAGAACATCACCTGCAATCAATAGTGTTGGTAAACCAGGCTCAACTGAGTGGCCATGAAGACTCCCCTTATAAACTCGCTCATAGAGAGGCCGGCATGGCCCATTGCTTTGCTAAAACCGCAACCAACATTCTGATACACACACACACACAACAAATGCCACCACCCTGAAAACAAGTGTTGATGACAAAGAGAAGAAAAATAACAGCACCTCAGCGGTAAGTGGAGAGCCTCCAGGTGATGAAATCCTCTCTAAAGTGACACAAAATTGAGGCAAATTGACAGCCATGTGAATGTGTATATAAATGCTAGTGTGTGGCACTGCTGTGGAGCAATGATTCGACTGGAGTGATAGATGGGATTTTATTTTATTTTAAAATAACTGAATATTGAGATTTAATCAGCTATTATAATCAACAAAAATTAAAACTAAAATCATTTTAAAACATTTTAATTTCATGAAATAAATGTATGAAATAAAAATAGTAAAATAATGAAATTCATGAAATAAATGTTATTTTATTTAATGTTTATTTTATTGTAGCTAGCTGCAACATGGGCCAAGGCATTCTTTCATTTCTTTTTTTAGTTACTAAAATAACTTAAACTAAAATGAAATAAATTAACAATTGTCAAAAAAAATACTAAGAGACTTTGAACTAAAAGTAAAATTAAACGAAAAATACTAAAGGAACGCGGTTCCTTGCAAATGTATGTCCTCCACTGATGTGTACAGAACGCTAGGCGATGTTTATACTGTGTTCCGCAAAGTAATCTAGGGGGGGGTAAGACCGGGGGTACTATGAGGCTGTACACGCGGCATTAACTTCTCTATGTCCATCTCGATGGGGGTAGGCTGGTATGGCACAAAAGTGTTCAAATGTATACTAACATATCATTCTATACGTCCATTATTCTTGCTCTTTCACTACAAAAATGTGTATCCTTGTACAGTCGCATTATTCTCAGTCTTATTCTTCTATTTGCTACAAAGATAAAAAATTTGAAATAAACTATGTACTAATCTTCTGTTTATCTGATAAATGAGAAAGAATTATCATAAACAATTGTTGCATTGTTAAAAAGTTTGAAGAACTAACTTTCTTATAGGAAACAACGTTGAAATAACTTTTAGTTTTTCCTTTATGGGTATTTTATACACATCGCTTTCTGCCGATATAGATAAGTTAATGTTTTCACGCTTGGGTTTGCAGTTGTGTTAAGTTTCACATTTCCCAGCCACAGGAGGACTCTTTGCATTCAGCATCACTCTGGGGGTCATAAAAAGCAAGGGGTTCACATATCCTCCTTACGGCACAGGTGAATGGTGGCCAGCAGCTTCAGCAAGGCCTTCACTGTTTGTGTCTGGGGTAGAGTCATCTGGAGTCCCAGACAACAAAGAGCAAACGCTACCGTGAGTATTCTCTAGACTAGATAATGGCATTTTGAAGAATTGGCACAGTCCTCTGGTGACACCTCACATCGCTCACAATGGGAGCAAGGATGAAAAGTGCCATGAACGCAATTCAAAGGTTGAAAAGGATTGATATCCTCTAAACTGGGAACTTCGCACGCAGAAGTATTCTTGAATATTGAGAGAGGAGAGTGCACAAGTCCGGGGAACCCAACGGGTACGCGAGAATGCCGGGAGGGGAAGGAGGGAAGGGAAAAGAGAAGCGGGGGTAGATCCGGAAAGGCGCGACTCATTCCACGCTTGTATCCACCAACAGGGGGGGCAAAGTCAACAAGCTTGCCCCTATCTTCGCTGTTCATGGGGGCATATTCCACTCATGTCATGGGGCGTGGAGGCGCGCAGCTGAAATTTGTGGACTACTCTTTCTGTAGGCATAGTATTCAAACAACAGGATCGGCACTTTAGAAATTTCCAGAATGAGATAACTAAATGAGGCATCTGACTTGAGATTAGTGTTAAAGAACAGAACATACGAACGAATTTGTTTATGTAAAGTTCGACGGGGACTCATCTAACATATGTTTCCGCTAGGTTGTTGACAGAAGACCTTTTCAATTTAGCTCTGGCCAATTCTTAAGAATTACCCATCCCTTTAATAGCTAGAATAGATGTCTGGTACCGTATAGGTCATTGCCTGTCTGGCCCGTTAGGGACCACAATAATGAAATTGTTTGGTAGTTGTTTCCCTTTCGGCTGCCGTATGTTTTGATAAAATATTGATGGAAATATAGGTAGGGCTAAAGTTGGCCAGATGACACAAAAAGGAGCAAGGGAAACACACTGCTAAAGATGGGTTGGCCATAAATTCACCTATAGGTATGCTGAATTCACACATTATTACGCTACTGTACTGAAGGTACATGTACAATATTAACTGATTTGCCAAAGAAGGTGTAAAATGGCTTAAAATGTCGTTGTCAGATGTTCAAGATTGCGCCCCCAGAGAGGATGTAATGAATGTATTGTAACATGGAAGAATACTATTAAAAAAAAAACATTGTGGAGGGGGGGGTTACTGTAAAAATAAAAATCCACAAGGAAAATTATTTTAATCAGACACATGCCCTGCCTTGGGGGTCAGGTTTTGCTTTTCTGTTAGTAGTGCTTGCACAATCAAGCAAAAAGCAGAGATGTAATGTTAGGATCTGGCAGCGGGAGTTATGACACAAAAGGGCTGTGGTGCGACCAGGATAAGGACTCCACTATACCAGCTGTAATCAAGAGCACGCGCTGCTCGGAGCATAGTACAAAACACAGTAAATGGATGGTGGTTGCGATAAAGAGAAATCATCCGAGCGCTGGACACTTTGAGAAGTAGCGTCACAGCTCAAGGAGTGGATGATAATCGTAGTTTAGTATATAAGGAATCATGGGTGTAGATCTCTGACTGATCACCACTACATATCCCAAAACACCCCGGCTGTAGACAAACGAATCATATAGTATAAAACAACGAACCAACCGCTCATCACTAGTAGCACGTGTCAGGAGAGGGGGAAGCAAAAAACTACAATGTGATAAATCAACTGATTCTGTTGTCACATTGGCCATATAAGATTAAGAAAAATTAGTTCTGAAATGTGTCTCAAGTAATGTTAGTCAAAAATAGTCCAAGATATTTTAACATGATAGCGTAACAATAGAGGAGAAATTTTTTTTATTGGTCATGCAAACATTAAGGAAACGTTCCATTTATTTTGCAAACATTTTGGGAACATTACTTTTGAATGTTGTCTTGAACATTCTGAAACAAATAGTAAGTACATTAATAATACATGTTAATATAGTCTTATTAAAGACCAGATAACGTTGAACAAAGTGCACTTCTATAAATTTGTACTTAGAAGAATCATTTGTTCCACACTTATTAAAGAATCTTAGAATGTTACACAAGGTTCGTGAGAATGTTCACTGTACTGGGAAACAAACAGGATTACTGGTAATGCACAAGATATACTGCAAAATGTCGGTGGGGCGGGGGTGGTTGATATGTTGTTTGATTGTGATATACTTTGTGCTATTAAGCCACTGAATTCACACTGTCTGTTTTGTTAAAGTTAAATCCTATTTCTTGTACAAGACTCAACCGACAAAGAGCCACAATCATACGAATCCGCAACTCCAAAGTAAGCCACCAAATTTTAAATTCCAGTAATGTTTATGTGAAAATGATATGCCTGTCACTGTGAAACTATGGGTGACGGTAAACAGATAGGAAAGGCAAGCGCGGAGAGGCACAGATTCATAGTAGTAATATACTAAAAATAATAAAAAAGTGGAAGAATAAAATTCCACTGAATGGCAGATGCTCGTAACTGCATGTGCATGTTACAAAATCTTCCAAGTAACGCCCAACAAAACTCCTCACCATGATCTCGCCCGAGTCAGATAGTTAAATCAATGAGTGTGCATACAGCTACAAAAGATTGTTTTGTCCTACCATGGTAGAATTAGCACGGTCTTGACCTCCCTCCATGGCATCGCTCAGTTCGCCGGCGCAACAGGATAGCGGTGATCCAGCCAGATGCATAGGTGTCCAGAGCTGACACTTAATGACGCTAACATTACACACTCGCTGAACATTGTCGGGCTTTTGTCTTCATTCACATCGAAATGAAGTTCTTGGGGCCCACGTTTATCAATCATGGTGGGGCTCCAGCTGTTCACCAGTCTTTGGCCTGACTTCAACAGCCGCGCTTACAAATTGTCTCTGAATAGTGTGGAGCTCTGCCTCCCCACCCTTCCACCCCCTTTTTGTCACTGTCTCCTGACAAATGTTCCACTGCAGCTTTTCCCAGACATGGCCGACCCTACCTTCTGCTCCTTGCCATTCAGAGGGGGGTTCTGGCCTCATGTTCCTCTCACAAGATGATCATGGTAGTCTGCAGTGGTAGCCATTCAGACTGTTACTTAAATGCAAACTGAACATAAAAAAGCTGCATCTGATGGAGATACTCAAAATGAAGTATTCGTAATAGCTTTCTGATGCATTAATAAGATGTGTTTGTGATCTCTCTCTACTACTTTCTAGATCTCCTGCTACCTGACGTTCATCAAACATTTCTTTTGAGAAACTTAAAACAAAAGAAAACAAAAATCAACATGGGTGATGAGATGCAGCTGCCTCAGCGGGATGAATGACTGATACAGTTTCTCTTTCACTTTTCTAGGGGGTTTGTGGAACAGTGAAATAATAATGGATAGATGTGCAGATGAATTAGTTGTCTTCTAAGGTCAAACGCTGATTGCCTTATTACTCTATTACTCCACTGTTGTGAAACTGTTACCGCTGACACTTTTTCATGATATTCTTTACATCCACAAAAGAGAAGGAATGAGTGAGAGAGATACAAATTGATTGTTTGGCGGCCAAATCAGTCATAGTCATCTTGGGTGGAAGGATTAATGGGTCTGATGGCTGTTGCAGGTTCAGGCAGGGAGACGGGCAGAAAACAAGAGAAATTGGTTTGGGCCCCCGGGAGCTGAATCGATGTGAGTAGCATGTAAGCAGTGCACTGTTGTTTTGTGTGTGTGGAATGAGAGAGAGAGAGATGTAAGACTATGACATATTTGTTTTTAATAAACATACAATTCTTCTGGATAACACTGGATTAAAGCAATAGTTTGGGCTTAATGCAAGTTAAGATCAGTCAAAAGCATTTGTGATAACAATAGAAATTAATTTCCACCTTAGTCACAATGTTGATTACCATGAAAATGAATTTCCAGTTGTCCCTCTTTTGTTAAATGTATATTTATAAAACACTGATTGCCTTTTGACTCTATTACTCCATTGTTGTGAAAGTGTTACCTGACATCCATCAAGCATTTCTCTTGAGTTTGGCAGGTGAAACAAAACAAGAGAAAACCAAAATCACATGGTAAATATAATATAATATATTAGATAATGTAATTAATGTGAATCCTATTATATTATAAGCAATCAAGGTTATGTTGAAGCATTACAGTGGAAGGAAAGGGGGTATTTTTTTTATTTAAAAGCATAAATGTTAAGCTTAATAAAAAAATCCTGTGTTGACATTTGTGTATTATTTGAGCTGTGAAATATTTAATTTTATGGCTACTTTAGGTTCTTAGGTGTTACACTGTTGTGGTGATGAAATTGTATAATTACACAGAAAATGTTAGTAACCTATTTTTCACATTAAAATCATGAATACGCATTTATGCTATGTGGCAATATTATTGAAATGTAATGTTTACGGATTGGGATCCACTATCTCACTTTTTCAAGAAAAGGAGGAACAAATTCAAATGATTTTTTTGTGGTAATCAACATTTTGCCATAAATGCTGTCTATGAACGTAACTTGTATTAAACCCGTAATATTTCTTAGAATTGAGTATTGAATATTAAATTTGTGGAATATAACATATTTTAAAATCTTTTTTGGATTATATCCCTGATTCTGATGTGTTTCAGGTTTCCTCCTGAAATGGGCCCAAGGAGGTCAGCAGCTGTGACAAAAATCAAAATCCATTTTCTGTGGCCAAATGTAATGAGGACCAAATGGTGGATGTTCCATTCATCTCTCCGGCCTGTCTGAGCACTCTTAGGCCACAGACAGCAGGCTTGTGAAGGCAAGTGTGAAAGCTGCGGGGAGTCTTATGAGCAAACCCATGATGCTCTATGTACAGGCATGACATTTTTAACTAGGTGTTTTTGTTTATTATATATATCGTATATGATATATATATATAATATATATTAAATCCCACATCATCTTTTGTGCGTATAAGATAAATCGTCCTGGTTAAGTCAAGTCAAGTCAAGTCAAGTCAAGTCCTTTATTTATATAGCGCTTTTAACAATACAGATTGTGACAGCAACTGAACAGCATTAATTAGGAATATAGTGTGTCAATAATGCATAATGACAATAGTAAACACAAATTTTTTTTTCAGTTAAAGACAGTTCATCATTTTATTCAGTGATGTCAACATCCAGCTCATTTTAAATAATATATTTGCAATCATGTCAACGATAACGCTAGAAATGAAGTGTCCCCAACTAAGCAAGCCAGAGGCTTGGTTAGAGGTCCATCTAATCAGGCATCACAAAATAAACTCTATTCTGGCTTCAAGAGTGGGCCATTGTTCCCTTGAAATTGTTCCTATTTGTGGACAAAATAGGGTTTGCTTCGCATACTGAGAAACATCACATGAAAATTGCTTCAGGATTATGACTGAGAGCCCCTCTTCAATCTTCAGAAAGCCCACCCACACAAAATCACTATGGTGAAGTTAGACCTCGTGTGCGGCCAGAATATATTTCCCTCCTTTGCAACTGAATTCATGTAAAATTAATCAACTACCCACTGTAATTCCAAATATTTTCCACATGGACTGATTGGGGTCAATGGCTCAATTCAACGTCAGGGGAGCGCAAACTCCCCATCATGATTGATTGCCAGCATAGTCACACATACTTTTATGAAACGAGTTTATTAGCTTTGAATCGGCTGGTTATGCACCGCTGTTTTAAGGTTTTGTGCTATTTTCAGTGAGGCAAGCGTGGATCAGAGTCATGAAGGCTTGATGATGTCATTTTGAAACTCTCACCTGGTTAATCTGGCAAGAGCTCTTGTTTCAGTGGTGATAAAATAGTCCTGAACTCCAGGAGATTTCTGCCTGTGATTTGTATTTAGACTGAACACTCGGGACTCTCACTGAGCACCAGTCAAGGCTCGTTATTCCCTCAGATAAACAGGCGGGTCAATCGGAGACCACCAAGGCAATTCCTAATTCTTCTGTTTTTTATTTTTTGCCATATTTATGTTGTAAACTTCATTGCCATGATTTCGCTTGGCAGTCATAAATCATAATTGCAAAGACTATAGAGGCACCAATTTACTTGCGGATAATAAGGTCTTTGTATTTATAGCTACGCTGGCAGTATATTTTATGGTTATGATCATGTGCATTACACCAGTTCATTACAATCAGCATTAGCTTGAGCTTTTTAATAGAATAAGGAGAGTGCCAAATGCCTGTCTATTTTAACCTGCCTTTCTAATAGCCATATGAGTCTGATAACTAAGCAAAGAGCTTGGCGGTAATGAGTCATGTGACACCTCATGGGGTTTTCCATAACTATTTGAGGGGTAAGACGGGATGAATTCGGGCTCATTCCTCACACCAACATTCCCAATTTGATGGCAGCCATTAGATATTATGGGCAGGGGCCCGGCTGTGATGCTCCATAAGTCCTGATCTGTAATCCACATTGATTGTTTTAATGCCCAAGATACAGCGCAATAACTAGAGGGTTGATATAAAAACTTCCTGACTATACTGCTTTTATCTGAAAAGCTCGAACAGCTCATTTGTGTTGTGCCGGGACAACGTTCATTTTTCAGATAATTTGAGTGATATTGTTGTAGCTACTGGGGAAAACACCCTCAGGTAAACGGTGGTAGGGGGGGGGGGGGGGGGGGTGGGGGCCTTTAATACCTCATACTTATTCCTGACAGATCTAATTTCCTTATTTTATTTTTTCCAAAATTTGGTTACACGTTTTCAGTATTTTTTCAGATTTATTTATATGATGCTTTTTATATATTGTATATATTTATAATTTTGATTTATGTATAATTTGGATTTTACATTTAAACTGTTACCGTGTTTTCACACACATTCCTCATTTTTAATATTTCCCAATGTTTTATTGGCTACTCATATCCATAAGACACCAATTTGAAGGAGAGAGAGAGAGGGAGAGCTTAAAGGATCCGTCTACTTTTGTTTTGAAATGTGTTTGTTTCATTGAAGCCTTTGCCACTGAAGCCTGATCAACTTCCATTGCAGACGCTTGTCAGCTGGGGAATATATAAAGATAAATGGTATTATGTTAAATTCCACTTAATGACAAATTTTTAATTTTCTGAACACGGTCATTTTCTGGCTTGTGAATCAAGTGTAAGGAGCTAATTACGTGAGGATCTGAGCAAAAATAACTCCTCATCTCAAGGATAATGGAAGAGAAATGTTGTAGATTAATGGCACTATTTATCTTTTTTAAATTTCTATCTTTCTCTGGTGATAGCTGTGCTCCCCAAGGAAAATATTCATAAAATGAAATTGAAGTCGTAACTTAATAGGTTATTAAAATTTTTGAGCGCATATCACTTCTTCTTTCGCGGCGCTGTAAATTTAAATTGAAGTTTGTGGCGTTCGGAGTCACCAGCAGAGTTTTTTATGATGGCACAATAGAGGGGGGACATGCATCTTTGTCAGGAGGTATTTGCTATTCTAATTTTATGGCAGGCCAGATTATCAAAAAGGAATGTCATGGCGCGGGCTGCTGACCGCAGGCGGCTCTCGATCGCAAATTCATAGGGCGGGCGATTTTTTTTCCAGTTAGGTGACTGAGCATGCGGAGCACGGGGAGTGAAGTTAATAAATATAATTCTTGGGGGGGGGGGGCCCATTATTTTCCATTTTCCTGTCTTTTGTATCCTGATTTAAAGTGCGGCTCACCTGCATATTCCTGTTCTGTCATTTCTTCCTCCTCTGCAGAAGCCTGAAGATTGGCAGCACGGGCGCCCTCATCACAGGGAACCGCGCTCTCTCGGATCCTCTCCGTGGACTGTGTGTAGAGGCGAGTTCAAGGTGGAATATCTTTAAAGCTGGGCGGTCGCCTGTATGTTTGGAAAACACCGTGCGAATGAGCAGATGGTGAATGTAGGAAAGAGAGGAGGGGCCATCATCACCGATCCTGTGCGTTTATTTTTATTTTCCTCAATGTCAAGGCCAAATTTATTATTGGGGGGATCCCTGAAGTTACATGAAATTGATACTGACTACGTTTCGCAAGGTACATGATGATGGGACATCAGGTGGCCATACATTTCTCTGTGCCACCTTGTTCGCGGACAATGGCTGAAAAACCATTCTTTTTTATTTAGCCTGGTCCAGGACTTACGTGGTATTTGTATGGAAGCGTTGTTAATATGCTGTAAGGTTATATCCTTTCATAATGTCATATAAACCCGTGAAAAATGTAGGAGTAAAACTACTGATAGTGCCAGGCTGATCAAATATTCGGGGGGGCTGGATACGTAATGGCAATGATATTAAACGTGAAATGTCAGACGAAACAGGTGATATGGTGGACAATAGCATCACTTAGAAGGGCTGCAGCGTTTTAAATCCAAAAGCGCAATCAAAAGAGGAAAACAACACTTACTTAAATGCTAAATGATAGTAAGACGCGAGTCTTCAAAACGACGCGGACCTATGCGATTAAAAATGACATTGAATGGTGTTTACTAGAAGCTTCAAACAAAGGCTGTACTGCGCAGCAAAATTATTCACGCTGTATAAAACGAGCGAAAGGGTTAATATTACTTATGCGTTGTGCGCGTACAAGTATGTGATCATAGGTCCCTTCATATTTTCGTATTAGGCTTCTGGAAATGTGGCTTCACAATATCATCAGCTTATTTTTATTTATTTTCAGTCCCTCCAGAAATCCACAGATATCTGCAATCTAAAGGTAATTAGCATAACATCATGATGTCTTTTATTGATTGGCTATTTAAAATCCCATTGTAGTCCTGGGAGTAATGTTAATGGGTTGAAGCCACACCTCTTTATTGCCTCTATTATGATATCCCATGAGTCCTTGTGGATATTCCTCAGTGGGCATTCTTTTGTAGTTCATTA